>CM029358.1:25507931-25593556 GCA_017140985.1 Hormaphis cornu
TATTTTGTCGCGAATATTATGCAGGTTACGTTATGCAAAAATGTTCGTATACAACAACAACAGTGTGCAGCAACACATGCATCGTCGTGGCGGAATTTATTTCAACGATATTGATATAAGTTTTCGATCGTTTGGATTCTGCGCAGGAGGACGTGTACGATCAGTGTTATTTTTTGCGTTTTTCGAAAACAACGGAGTCTTAACAGTAAACTCGCCTTTAACGCCGCACGGTTAACCGAATATCACTCATCAAATCGTACACATTCTACTTCTCAGATATTTAATTTAAAAAAAAATTCAGGTAATCGGGCGCAGGTTGTATCAATAATTACGAAAAAAAAAAGATCTTGAACATGCATCGTGAGAATTCCAATATTGCTAACGTTTTACACAACTACCCGACTAAACCGAATCGAAGACAAGTTGACGGACGATATTTTTCCGAACGATTTACTCGCACCAAACACACGGTTATAGCCCGCACGATTATCGAATTTCACGTCGGAATTCTTTTTTCCTGTAATTTCGTGCTCGTCATCCAGTGGTCGCGACGCTGCTGCACGACGACGATGTCTCTCTCCGGACGACGCTCCGAATTCTGTGCTTACGTGCTCGCCCAGTTTTTTTTACGCGCAAATACGTTTTACATACGTCTCGATCGATGTGTAATACTGTGTTTTGTGGTCGAGGAAAAAAAAAAAGTGTGCATAATGATCATCAATACTGTTAAATAATTGTACAGATGAAATATTACGAAATAAATACGAATACGTGTGTGTGAACCATTCCGCGACGGAGGGTAAATATTTTGTCGTGCCTGGGGGGTTCTATACATTTCGTTTTATTCATTTCAGTGGTAGTATTCTGCCGTTTTGAAACTAGTTTACCGCGGGATCAAAAATAACGTTGTACGAGAATACCGCGAATGTCTGAATTTTAATCAACTAGTTCTACAAGTATCCCGGCCGGCCGGGAGGGTCCGCGCAAGACGCGCGGTCGTGCAGACGAAGAAACAGGACCACCGCTTTGACCGTCTTTGCGAGTCGTGTTTTCGATACGAACAGTTTTGTTTACTGTCTACGTTAATTCATTTTTCAAATTCATAAGTATCTAGATACGTTTTTTTTTATTTATTTTTTCTATATTCCGAGTGAAACGTGTTTGGTTTTCGCATGATGCGCGGTTCTCTCTCTTTTCACTGCGCGACCACGGTAACTTCTTCGATAACGCTCAGATTTTAACGTCGTTACGTCGTACTCTAATGATATATGGACACGGATGATATTTTGACGGGTCGTAGACTTGTGTAAAATTCAAAAGTTACGATAAAAACACTGAGGAAAAATCGTTAAAAATTACTGTGTTTTTGACATAACCGATTTAGTTTCTTGGCCCCGACAATAGTGATCGCTGAAACATACCGAAATCGGTAAATTACAGATCCGATACAAATCTCAAGAAATTTCGAAATTTTTCGAACTAATTGTATAGAAATTTCGTAATTTTAATTTTTTTGAAATTTTCCCTCGATAAAAAATGTAATTTGCCACAAAAAGTTTTGAAATTTTAATAAAAGGTTCCCGACACGTAATCACGTTGTACAAAAAAATTCCGTTTTTATATTTAGTAGTAGTTTTCTTTGACTATTTTTGGGAAGAAAATCCGTAAATCACACAAACTTGTTATTTAACATTTCAAAATTTAATGCGTTGTGTAAAACGAAATTTGTTATCCAAATAAATCCACCCAGTAGTAGCTTCTGAAAGCGTATGAAAAAAGTATTGAAAAACGGTGTTATTTTGATTGTAACGACACTATGAAATTATGTCGCGACACTAGAAACGTAACGACTCCTCAAATGACGAATGGTTTGAAATTTTCCCACTTTATACAAACAAAAACAAAACTGAACTCGGTGACCAATAATTTCTCTATCAATCCATTCTCTCCGTTTCGCTATTTTGGTCGCTGAGCTCACCCGGAATCGTAATTGTTTTCGTAAGCAATTGCTTACACAGATTCGACCCACGGCGGTGATTCACAGGCTCTTCTCGTCATCCGGGGCGCTTCATCCGACAAATCTCCGAATCGATCGCGCCCGAATGCGGACACGGACAATTCGAAATATTTAGATTCGACCGTGAAAAGACGCACAACAACAACAACAACAGCTGGCGCGGCACAATGCGCGCGTTTCGCCCAAATTAAAATATAATAAACGATAAACGCAGAAAAAATAAACGAATAGTAAAATGCGATCGGTCATCGTCGCGGTCGGCACACAGCGGCTACACCGATCTCGGTCTATTGTACTACGATTTGTACGCGCCTAAACGTCTACTATATTGTTTATCGATTTTTCGTTTCATTGTTGTCGACGTTTTTCACTCGCGTTTAACGCAGTTTTAGATTCCGAGCGAGGAAGCTATACAATATAAGACAGTGGTTTTACAACGATTTTTTTTTTATATGGGTTTTTTGACTCGAAATTTAAACGCGACGTTACTCTAACTGTATACAAAAAATTTTTAAGATCGCGCAACTTTCGGCTGATCTACCGATATTGGTTTTAAGATTTTTAATGTGTAGTTATTTCTTCGAAAACTATGCTGTCTTTAAATATTTAACAATAGCGTATCTTCGTAATGTAGAACTATGAAAAATTTTTCAAAAAGTTCCTCCATTCAACTTAAGGCTTTTTTTTACCCATTTTCAGATTTTGAGGTTTTTCATTCATGAATGGGTAATAATTACGGCTTTTTCCATTTGAAATTTCAACACAGTGTCAGTCATACGTAGTTTTTTTAAACGTGGATTCGACTTTCACAGTTTTTGGACCATTTTTATTGTTAAATTTAGTTTTTACCAGGACGTGTATACTAAAAAACTGAGCTCACTCAGAATAGTTTTTCTTATAAGGCAACGATTTGCTTTCAGACATTAAGTAGTACAGCAGTTTTTAAACCAGTGATCCACACAAAGCGTATTCGAGCGACTCCCCGTCAAACTACCCACGCGACCTACCCGGCTTTTTTTAAAATTTTTTTTTTTTTTTTAGCACTTTTTTCGCTCACCATCGCGGATCAATGCGGTGTCGGAACCGGCGAAACTTGGACAACTTCTAAAAGTACGAGAAGTATACATTAATAATACGCAGCAGAACTAATCAAAAACCGTCCGACAAAGCTCATATGACAGTTTATCGGACGTTGTCGGATAATCGTTGGAATTTGTTTGAATGTTACATTAAACATTCGTGGTAGAGAAACATACAATCTCCGAGAATCTGTCTCGCAGACTTAACGACGCGATTGGAAGACGATATTTTCGGCACGTTATCAATGCGTGTCCACAAATATCGTATCCTATCTACCTGAAACCGTCCGGGAGCGTGTTTTGCGTAATTTAATTTATATTTATAAATGTATTACGGACAACACCATTCGATTCCGCGAGCTCGTCGGCCAATCGGTCTGAACTGACGCGCGGTCGTTTTTATTGAGAGGGCGAATCGAAATCGTGCGGAAAATCGAAAATTTGTCGTGGTGATTTTCAGAAAATCAAAAATCCGAAAGTTTAAGCTTACAAATTAGATCAATACGACACAATTTTTTAAATTCCAATATGTTTTCCTTTTTTTTGCTTTTCCGAGTTTTTATTTTTACGTACGGTATTTTTACAGGCATCAAAAACAAAAAAAATTTAAGTCGAGCCCATAGGACTCGAGTTGTAATTCTAGTTTTCAACGTAACAACGTGTACAGTGTACAAGTCCGGAGTCTTAAATACAGCTGCGCGTTTCGTAATATTACGTTACGTGGCACGCACATGTGGTTTTTAAGCACACGAATTTATACGCGCGCAGCCGTCGCGTTGTAAATTACGATTATACGGCCGACAGAATGGAACCGATTTTATTTTCGTTTTTTACCGGGTCGTGTGCGGCGCGGATACGTCTCGAACGTAGAGAGAAACGTCGGTTTTGAAATTAAAATGTCTACGCACCGTAATCGTATTATCGAAATCCCACTCGAAACTTTTATCGAACCAGTAGCTGTTTAAATATCAGGTTTCAGCTTGTTCCGATCGTTATTTCGGACGTTATTGCCAAAACGAAATCGTCGTCAAAAAAACGGCTGTTACTTTTTAAAATCGAACTTTTATACCCGAGACTCCTCAAAGTGCCATCGCGGCTCATAGACCTTTAAATGGGAGGAGCACTGGCTTTAAAAATCGGAGCATTTCTCACATCCTAAATAAGAGTTGTTTACAGAAGAAAAAAAAAAACATAATTGTAAAAACACTTCGACGCGTTCAGAACCTTATAAACCGTGTCCAAATTGAGCCTCTGCTAGACAGTATAGTCTGTGTATGTATATCAATTTATATTATTTTACTGGGATCTAAAATAATAATGTATATACCCACGTAATAGTGCAGAAGAACAAATGCGGAATAATATCGTACTAAATTTGATTGTACGTTTTGTAATACTTAGAGTACATAATATGACGCCGTCCGATTTTGAGGGCGATTTCTGTACGAAAACTTGACCAGAAATTAAGCGTTCCGAGCGTTTCGTTACTTTCGAGGATGTAAAAAAACCGTTTCGCGCGGAAAAGAACTGTTTCGAACAACAATCGTTATAGAAACACATTACAAACCTTAGGTACGAATCGTACACGAGTACGTGTTTGTACAAGCGAACCGATTAAAACATTCTGTTACAGCCGAAGTTCTGGTCGGAAAGAAAAAAAAAATCGTAAATATCATCCGAATTGAAAACGGTTCTGTTTCTCGCCAATTGTGTTTTTACGCTTAAATTACAGTTAATAAATTATTACGCATCACGTACGTTATTCGTGTCCACGTCGACTAACCAGTCGCCCAACATTTTTTTCTCGTGCGTTTTTACATTATTTCAAACTATACGCAATCGTAAATAAATTGTAATTGGCAGTTCTCTTGCTGTCGATCGAATGTACACAAACAAACCATCGCGTCCGTACGGTTAAATAGACGTCGTTTGTGTAAAAATTAACCTAAATATAACCTTTCTGACCTCAAAAGTATGTGTTGGTAATCGAAGAAACCGCTCGTATTCCATACGAGAATTCATACAATGTGAAGGTGACAGTCGTCCGTATATCATTTGTATATTGTACAGAAAATTTGATTCGTATAGTTTTCGTTAACAAACATAATATATTTTCATTGAGTGGGTACATTATTTGTATACGTCTTAAATAAAACTTAAGTGCGAAATTTCTTATCAATTTTTTTTTCGTAAAAACTATTCAAACACGTTTAAATGGTGATTAATATAATGTAATTGTTAAGACGTGTTTTATTTGCCGTCTGTGTATAACGACCAAAACGACAAATTTTAAATTAATTGATTAGAGTAGAAAAAAAAAAAGAATCACTCTAGGTCGCATGGATAGTTTGACGGAATAGCGACTACGCTTTGAGTGGGTTTGGAAATTGTGGTTCAAACATTCGAAAAAACCATAGTATACGTCTTGGTAAAAACAAAATTTACCAATAAAAATGATTCGAGAACTCCAAAAGTCGTATCCACGTTTAAAAAAAATATTAATTTAAATAAAGTGTGGACATTTTTAATACGCGATTGCTTACCGATTATAATGGTTTCAATTCGATCGGACAAACACTCGCCATTACAGCGGGCTTTTTAGTATAGACTAAGTACCACCGGAGTCTATATACCTATCAGTAGAGGTACTGACTTTAAAAATCTAAGCATTCCTTTTACCCGAAAAGTTGTCGACAAAAAATAAACACCTTCACTGTAAAAACAATACAATCCTCGCTGACGCTCAGAGTCTAAAAAAAAATATATAACAAATTCTGATATTATTATAATGTGATATGTTTTGTTTGGCCGTAGATGTTGACAGCTTATAATGTTCCGTCAAACACAAACCGATACGATTTATAAACTATAATCACTCGTGTAATATAATATGCGAATCCGGGCAGCATGTGAAAAAGGGAAGTTACAGACGAGGGGTGAGATACTATAGCTACTACAACGGCGACAATTGAAGATGAATGCGAATCGTCTTTTAAAAACACAATGTTTTGTTATAACCGTAATTTCACACAGCATAATACGTTTATAATGCGTGTTAATATACGATAGGTGCCTTTTCATAGTGATCACTCACAATTATTTCCTTATTACATTAACAAACTGGTTTTTTTCAAAAATAATTTTTACGACCCTTCTTAGTCATTACGACTCGAGTTTTTGATGCCTCAGACAAATTATGTGTTCTTCCCTTCGGTTTTAAAACTTTGACGTGCGAAATAAATTAATCGATTTGCAGAGCGTTACCGTTTGAAGTTTAAAATCGAACTATGTGGATGATCCAAAAGAAGAATATCGGATGCAACTCTAACGAAAACAACTTATGAGTTTATACGACGTGCGCGTATGCTGTCTATTCGATGTATTTATTTTTTTCAAGCAAATTGAACACGTAGTATAACGACCCGTATTTATACGTGTACAAGAGTTAATGTAAATTACATACTAAAATGAGTATATAATAGAGGTAATAAAAATTATAACAGTAATAATAACCACACAACATGTTATGCGAGTATCAATTTTTTCCCAACTCCAAACGGCGTATGTACGTATTGTTGATATGTTATTAATTGGTAAACATAGTTTTCCAAAGCCGTGAATTTCCATACTGACTCTTAAATTTTGATTGAAAACAGGTCACAGCCTGCGGTCGCATACGTTTCTTGAATGTTTGACGCTTATATTTTTATCTTACGGTTTACCCGGACAGATTTAATTTAAATCTTGAATCGATTGCTACGGGTAAAAGATTAAAAAAATAACACTCTATACAATTAATTTTGATTATCAATCCGTGCAGAAATATACTGTATCTCCCCCTGTGTCCCTGTGTGTCACGAGAACGTTCGAAAAGAGATGAAAGTTTTTCGCGTCCCCTGTTATCCGCGATCGAAGTGCAGCGTTAACCCCACGCGTCACAGTTTCCGACTACTTTTCGGTTTCGTCACCGTGACGCCGCCGCGCTCGGTCGCGCCGAGTTCGTGGAAAACATTCCGCAAACTCCCGCCGTCGTGGTTCAAACTATTCTCCGACGTGCGGGCAGGATTCGCGTGGAAATAAGGGACATTCCTGCAGTACCTACGACGCGGTCGAACACAACAGCAGCGTCCTTGGGTTTACGGATATATCGCGCGTGTTCCATTATTATGTATTATGTAACTTTTATTTTTTTTGACGATATCGAATAAGATTGAGCGATTATTGTTTGGGGTTTTAACGGACGAAAGAATACGTGTTTAGTCACGAAACACAACACCGTTTTTCAAAACTGACTCTTCTATGTTTCTAACGAAATCCGTTTAAAATTCAAAAGTCTTGGCACTCGCGTACCTACGCAACCCCTGTCCAAAAACGTACAATTTTAACAGTTGTTTTGACTGAATATTTTCGTACCGTGACGGTACAAATTGATCGAACAGTTAAAAACGTGTTTGTCTTCTGCCAATGTAAACACCCAAAAAGGGTAAAATACAACGTTAAACCAATCACAGGTGATCACGTGTTCTTAAGCGAGCAACTAAAAACCTCGAAAATAATGATTTTTAATTCATAACGTGAAAAAAAAAATCGACAACAAGCGGTTATATAAAATTGTGTGATTTTGCCAAAAAAATTGCATTATTCTAGTCGTTATATTATGAATATTTTTTTTTTTTTATAAGTATTTTATCATATTTTTGGAATTTTCAATAATCTTCAATAGTATTACACTTTTAACAATAGCGTATTTTAAACTTTTTTTTTGTTAGTCCCGAGGTGTTAAAAAAATAATAGAAACACAATTATTTTTTGAGCCCTTCGCTTACATTTTGTACCGGGACTTTGGAGTCGCGTCGGGACGACACCGTGAACTTTATAGTCATTAATATAAATTATAATAATTCATTAGTATTGCGCGGAGTGAAAATAAGAAGACATGTTTTCAATACGGTAAATTTATACTTTGATGTTAAGAATAAAAATAAAAAAAACGTGTCAACTCGATCACTTTTTTTGTTTTTGTAGAATATTATAGCCACTGTGCATAAAACGTTTTATGAACACAATACGTCGTAACAAAACAAATGTTATTCAAAGTCTACTCGATGTTTATACCACAAAACGCTTTTTGAATACGTTCAAATGCGAAATGGGTCCTTAACGAAAACAAGTCAACCGCGGATTATTTTCGGGGGTGTATCGTACAACCGCGTTTTGCGCAAGACATGGAGACGTTCGCCGCACTGGAAAACGGCTTTTCTCCAAATGAAACCAAAGCGACGAGGACCCGTTTTCGCGAATCGAATTGTGTTTTTATTTTTAATAACCCAATACGAAATCGCTCGGATCGAAAAACAGCAAAGTGCGATGAGTACACTTTCCAAAATCTTTTGCGCTACGACGTTTTTTTCCAATCACGCCGACAAAACAGAGTCGAAACATCATCGTAAAAACATACGCTCTTCGCCGCGCTCGGAAACTAAAATATATGGGTGAGGAACAGAGTTGAACGAGGCGGAAACCGGCCGCATGTCCGGAAGATCCATTCCGGTGCCCACTCAGCTCGACCCTCTGGCGCGCGCGTTAAAATCGTTGTGACGATATATTTTTTCTGGTTTTTTTTTTTTCCGTACACCGAGCGCGCACAGACGAACAAATAATTATAATACAATTCGGAAACGACAGCGTATATTACTTAATAAATATATTACGTGTTATAGAGCCGGAGAGTTGTCATCGACGCCATCCCGTTGAGAGCGAAAACGACCGGTCGCGGCCGGCGGCTATCCTGTAAAATGGGCTGCCGACGTTTGTAAAAATCACAATGTCGTCACACCGTCGTAAGTACACGTCATTTTATGTTGCTATTTGTAATCTAAATGCACCTGTTGAAAATGTCAGAAAACGAGAAATTAAGTCTACGAAACGTCGCCGCCGAAAATCAGGGGTCGAGAGGAATTCCGCTAAATTCGAGGGGCGGGCGGGATCGCCCCGATTTCGTACAGGTACGCTCGGCGGGGTGGTTCGTCGATTTCTCTTGATTTGAGTTTTTTTTTTTTTCGTAAACCGAACTCTCGCTTAATCGTACTCGTGTCGGATTTTAACTCGATGGCTATGACGAGTCAAGAAGAAATTTTAACCTTGCTCCCTCGTCTTTCCTGGTAAATCCTTCCGTCGAACCGGTCTGCCGTGATTTGTTCGCGCGCGTCGTTACGTTAGGCTCGACGATGTTCCGTTGAAGAATCGGTTTTTTTTCGCGACAGAAACCAAAACATTAGAATCATCGACGCGTAGAGAAATATTGTCGCCTACAGCACGTATACGCGCGCCTTGAACTCAAAACGAAACTGGATAATTTTTACGCTGCAGGCGGTCTCTTTTTTCCCCCTTTCCGTCGACACTTTTTTCCGGATACCATACTAAAACAAAACACCCTGTTCCTCCGGCGTGTCACCCTGTGTTAATATTTTACCTATGTAATTTTTTTAGGCCGTTTCCGGGGTATCGTCGTGCGCGTTCGTGAGGAGGAGGTTAATCGACGTAACCGTCAATCGGTTCGCGAGCGAAATGTGTGTGAAATTCGTCGGCGGATTTTTCTGTTTTGCGAAACTTTAATTTTCCCGTTAAACGCGTTTCGTCGGTATAAACGGTACGAGATTTTCGGTCGTGCAGCTCGGTTTCGTCGTCGGCCTTCCTTCCTCTCGTTTTTCTCGTCCAAACATTTTATCGGCCCATTGGATCCACGTGGGTGTACCGCGCGATGCACACGAACGTGTAAAGCGATCTTTCTCGTCGTTTATTTCGACTAAACAACGAATGATCGTGTCGAAAACAACGCGATCGAACGCGTCAAAAAGATAGTTCTTCGTACGATTTAGACGCGTTTCGTTTGGATTAATAATCGTGTATAATATACGAGTTGTTACGCCGCACCGAAAACGGTCGCGCGGTCATCATTAACTGTGCGGCTGCACACAGCGGTGCGAAAAATCCGGTCTCGTTTCGCTTTTTTTTTTTGGAAAGAAAACACTTTGAAAAACAATAAATGGATTTTAACCTAACCGATAACTATTCCGTATACGATGATGATAAATGTTTGAAATTCTTCTACCCGAGTGAGTCTGCCCCGCTCGGTAAACGTATTCTCCGCGCGTCTCTTTCGGCCGACGAACGACGCTGCGATTATTACTATACGACCGTTCTATCGGTCTACACGTGCGGGTATAATATGTGATATTATTGTATACAACATCGTGATATTGTTGTATACGTGTATAACAACAACATACTGTACGCGTCGTCATAATATTATACACAAGCCGCATTAAATTGGAGCCGAAAACGTTTTTCGCGACCGGATTCTTCGTGCGGCGGTACGAAAACAAAAAAATATCCCGCGAATAAAATATAAAATCATGCGAAATCAAACTAGTGCCGAAAATCGTTATCCCCTCGGGGGGACACACGAAATAAAAAAAAAACAATTATAATAATAACCGAAACGGGTTACCGGTACTAACAATGGTCGCGGATCGGCATTTGTCCGTTTAGGGCCGGCGCGGTTTGATTGATGACGGCCGGTGGCAGTTTCGTGCGGAGCCGACACGGGGGCCACATGAAAGGACGAAAATCATCGCTATTATTAGTGTGCGAAAGAATGGCGAGAGAGGACGTTTAACAGCGCGTAATAAAAACAAACAGACGAATTCTCGAAACGATTAAAAAAAATAATACCGTGTAACACTATCGCAACAGCAAACGGCGGTGTCGCTCCGAACGATATTTGCGGACTAAGAAACGTTTTCGTACGAAAATGTAACAATATCATTTTGAAACAGCCGTTTAGGTGCCCGCGACTAGTGTTGATTTACCGAGTTGTCGACAAACTTCCAAATGAGACAGAGTAAAAAATGTATATAAAGTCTGTTCGTAAAGTACTCGGAAAAAAAAATTCTAAAAACCAATCCGAACGCGCGATGATGGAAATACGTTGAAAAATACATCTCTTCAATTTCACAGTGTTTTTAGATTGTTTTGGCTCCGTCACTATTTATCTCGTACACGAACAATGCGGACCACAAAAAAATGAGAAACTAATAGTTTTGTCCGCGCGTCTCTTCAACACAACCTGCCAAACTATAGCCAAAAGACGTTTTCAATCGCAAAAACAGAAATTTAAGCTGTCGGTATTAAAATTTCTTCCGCTCTCGTTGTTCGGCGAGTTACAAACCGAATCTTCAGTGAGTCGACCATACACATGACGCAGAATTACAAAATCTCTAAGGTTCGGTATGGAAACGCGTATTCCGAGTCTACTGAATGGGAAGTGAACTTTATAATTTTTAGACAGCGACCCTATGCGAAATATACGGTCGAAAACGATAGTTTTCAAGTAAATAATTTTCCCTTTACATCCATTTCGAGACCCAGAGAAGTTTGTCGACCGTTAGAGTGTTTCTCATCGTATTCTCGGGGAAGTGACCGGTTAGTTGGTAGTCAACTTTTACTTTTGTTCTTAACGGACGACTTTTAGGTTTTTTATCAACAAAACATTCAAAGCGAAGCTTGTATTTTTCATCTTTGATAAGAAGTTAAAAATCAACACAATTTATTTTGGCTTCGCGTGGAAATCTTTCCCGTAGTCAGCGATACGACATAAAAATCATAGGATCGATTTATCGAACTATTCGTTTGACGAAAAATTAACCCGGTTCAAAAATAATCCTCCAATTCTGCCGGGCAGCCAGCGCGCAAACCAAAAATACTTTTACGTGCAAGAACGTTTTTAACTCGTTAAGTTAAAAGTCGATTTGTCAAATTAATAATAAACTCAACTGTAAATGAGGATAATATTTCATATTTTCATTTCGCACGGTGCCTATAGCATATTGTCGTCGTATTTTCTTTTTGTCTTCTTACTAATACTTATTTCCATATAAGTATTTCAAAAATGTTTTTAATTATTACCGATTAACATAAAAAAAAAAAAAATTAACCAATCGAGTTTTAACGAAAAAATAAGACGACGAGTTAATTATAACTAATTAATTTTAACTTTTAACGAGTTGTTAAACGACTATTATTATAGACGTATCAATAATTTTTTTTTATTATAATAATAATATAGCAGTGAGTAAATCGGAGAGTCCATTGTTCCCGCGTGGTCGCCTGCACCGTAGAAAAATCAAGTTTTTTGAGCGTATTACGATGCGTTACATGTACCCGTGGTCGACCGGAGTTATACGGTGTGTTTCAAGTGTAACGCTAAATGTTTCAACCGGATGATCTCGGATTAAAATGGACATACAAAAAGGAGTATAAAAATAGACATTTCGGGATAATTTAAGTGTCTTTTAGCTCTTTCGCTTTTTTTTTGAACGGCTACCCCAATTTTTTCCTACGTAATAGAGTATTATTACTTTTTTTTTAAACGGTTATTGGGTAAAACATTTTTTTCTAGTTGTAAATTTAGACCGAGTCAAACGTTGCTGAGCGCAAATTCAAAGTTCTCCGCACGGTCGGACGTGAGACTGTAAGAATTGCTTTAGAACCACGTCCGAATCCTGATCGTTTCCAGCGACGGAAACCAAGTGTAATCCATACTTTAAAGCACAAAAAAATCGAACGTGCCCCCCCGCGTAAACCAGAAAATAGATATGTTAAACGCAAAGTTATTGACTGGCTCCGGTCCATGGCTGGAAAAAGATGTTTTTCGCGAAAAATAGATATATAGAAGCTAAACGGCTAACATCATCGCAACATTTTCATCATTTCTCCATTTCGTTCACCGTTTTTTTTATATAAGTGGAACACGCTCTGTACGTACGCTGTTTGTACACACAGTAGTTAGTAGTCGGGGGGACCCACGCGCGTGTTCGACGATGTCGTCGAACGCGCGGCGCGATGATATCGTAGTAATCGTAATAATCGTCCGAACGATGACCGAACACGTTTTTTCTCGTCGTCATCGTGAAGGTTTTTTCCTTCCTTCCAAACCGTTTTTTAAAAGAACCCGTTCGTCGGGGGACGGCGACGAGGGCGACGTTAGTTAGTTAGTTCCGACGCGGGTACGCACATTGTTGACAATGGTTTCGTTGAGACGCGGTGTGTCTGTCACGACGCGGGCTATAGTAATAACGTCGGATATTACGTACAAAAATATCTTCCGTCTCGTTCACGGAAAACGCGGCTGTACAAAATATTCCGATCAACCGTGAACGTCTATACAAACACGTATAGTCGTCCAGCCGAGCGTACGCGTTATTACGTCGTTGTACGAAATGACCGTAGCTTACGACGACGACGCGCGCGCCCGCACATCGTTATTGTTATTGTTCTGTCATTAATATCGTCCGTCGATGCGGCAGAACGCGTGCGCGGAACGGACGTCGTCCGTGCACGGCGAACAAAAGGCGTACCCGAAAAACTTCTACACTATTCCGTCTCCGCGGTGATGTACGTTTTTTTAACCGAACGCGACGTCTCGGGGAGCACGTCGTTGACGACGGGTCTCTGATAATGATTTTTATCTTTTTAAAATAAAAAAATAATTAAGGGTTCGTCACAGAATTCGGTCGACGGCGGCGGTAATAGTCGACAAATACTGTGATTGATCGTCGACACGGGTGGTGCGAGGTCTGAGGCGGGTTTCGTTCCGTCCGGGGGTCCCTCCGGGGGGATTATTTAATTTAGTAAATATTTTCATAAGGTCTTTTTCAAACTTTAACCTGTACAAGGAAATTTACGTACTCAAAACTCTTTTCATAGATGCGCATAATTTTATAGAAATTAATTTTTTAAATTTTGTCTTCGTACAGTCTACAACACGGTTCGTGTTTACAAAAACGTAAAACTGCCCGACGCACACGCTGATGTAGGAACATATTGATTTATACAGGTATTGTTGTACACGTTCGTGTGGGTAGTAGAGAGAACAATCAACACGTAAAGATCACAAAGGACTTACTTACTTTAGATTTTAAGTAGGTACGTTATAGAAACTGGAATGAGTTATAGAATACCTGGTGTCCACGTCAAACCTACTACGCCACTGTAAATATGCAGTTATATTTAGTTATCTAATTCGTATCAATTTTTTTTTAAATAATAGTAATTCAAAAATATACTTTAACGTAAAGAGCGCCGTCCATGAACATTCTAAGCAGCGCTCTACAAGGTACACGTTTACAATTTTAATACACGTAAAGGTGCATTTACATTGTACTAGTGAACGAACAAATGTCCATTTGGCACGATTTGAGTAGTGTACACTCCAAGAGCAAACGCGTACAAACGCTGTACATCCAAATGGCAGATTGCAACAAATAGTTTTCATACGTCGAATTGTCGTCGACACTAAACTGTAAACGTACCTTAATTGAAAGCCAGTATAGTTACTACACACTTGACCGCGGACTCGCAGGGGTTCGACCCCCCCGAAATATCAGGAACAAAAACGTAATATAGTACAAACAGTATTTATGATGATTTTTAGTTTTTTCAACAAAAAAAACCCCCCGAAATCTTTTTCTGCGGTATACCCGAGATAACTAACGAACGGTTTTATAGCTTCAATAATGCCTCACTGGACGCGATTTGTAGTTTCGCGATTTTTTCAACGCGCGTAAGTCGAATCGCTCTTTAAACGCTACAAAATCGGCCGGAACAATTGTCGAGTGGCCGTTATCGACGGGTTTTTGGAAACGTGTTCTCAAACGTAGCGAGGAAACGTCCTCATGTTATAGTTACTAAATCGACACGAAACAACAGTAACGAAATACATCGACGAAACATTTCGCCGCAACGTTACATTGAAACCCTACGACGTTATTAATAAGTTGACGAATCAACTTAAACGCGTGTTTTTGCCACGAAACGTTGTTTTGTGATGTTAGCGATACAACTTAAATTTCACGTCGCCGAATGTTTAGGTCGGGGTGTGTGGGCATCGATTCGATCGCGCGGAAATCGTTTTTCGAAAAATCGCGAATACGACGCGCGTTCTTCGCGCTGCGCCAGGGTAATCCAAGAGCAAACGTGCGCACGTCTCGTGAAAACAAAAATGAACAAACCGCGTACAACAATAACAACAATAACAATATGGTCGTAAACCGTAAAAACGTAAAGTCGTCGTTATGGTAAGTCGATACTCGTCGGCGACAAGGTGATACACAGGCACAAACGCGTCTCGCGAACGTGGCCGCGAAACCCGTCCAATTGGTTTCGATGACAACGCGCCTCGAGCCCACCGTCGTCTCCCCTCGAAATCCGGCGGCGTTGCGG
Source organism: Hormaphis cornu (assembly GCA_017140985.1). NCBI lineage: Eukaryota > Metazoa > Arthropoda > Insecta > Hemiptera > Hormaphididae > Hormaphis > Hormaphis cornu. The sequence goes on from CM029358.1 coordinate 25,523,310, forward strand.
TCCACCGGCCGTCGCGGTGAAGAAAAAAATGGAAAAGATTTCCTCGTGTTTCGCTCGACGAAAATACAGAGTGCAATTAAAAGTCGTCGTAACCGTAAAAAACAGAAAATATCCGAGTGGCCGCGATTTTTCGGCATCGGTTTGTCGCTGTACCATTATTTGGAAAGCTACACTTTTTTATGGTGTTTTTTCAAATACAAGTTCCCCGTTTCGTTTCCGGACACACTCGTCTAGAGGAGGAAAAATAATAATATTCATCATCTTCGTGTATTGGATTCGGCCGAATTTCGCGTACTTTTCAGTCGTCTTCGTGACGCCCGGTACGGACGAACGCGCTTCGAATACGCAATCGTGTTCACACGCGCGTTTGATTTTCGCGCAGCGCATTCACGAAAACAGACCGATTTGCTGCATCGTTAACTCTGTCATTATCGTCTCTAGCTGTACAAATCTAACAGCTATATAATTGACGTATCAAAATGGACCGTGAGTAAATAACAATCGAATACAGACGAAACTCTAAAACGATGGACTAAAACAAGAATCGCGACGGAAAATTGCATCCGGGCCAGCTGAGGTTGGGTAAAAAACCCAACACGTACGTTTAGATAAACTTTTTTCACCACAAGCTCACGATCAGAGAAAAACATTTTGTTGACGTTTTTTTTCATCACCGTAACGTTGTATAATTTTCCAAATCGCTTTATTTCGCTATTGTTTCGTGTTTTCGCGTAAACTACGAACGTTTTTTTTTTAACCGTACATCACTCGAATGTTTAGGTATTTGTGACATTATTACACGTTGTTGTTATTAATATTGTTGTTGTTTTGTACAAACTCTCACTTAATTGTCGACACATGATATCACGGATTTTCATACGGTTCAAACCATTCGTAACTGTACGCGCCAAAGAATATTAAATTAACACGTAATTAATTCGTCTCGTGAAGGTACACTTACTTTGCACACAATTATTTTACTTAAACGCGGTATCTATTTACAAATGTATAACGCTCGGAATAACACGATTGAAAAATCTTTACCGAGAACGATCTTTTCACGTATTTTTAATGTTCGGAAAGGTATGACCAATTATTGTAGACTAGAAACATAAAAAATAATCCTACGCGAATCGTTAAATTTAATGTTTTCCTTCTTTATGTTTACGAGACCGATATGTTTGCGTGGTTCATAATGATACAGAATAACGGTCAATCAAAATAATATACGACGATGCGATAAACTGGCGATTAGTTACATATAGGCTTACCTCTGTTTGTAACTTTTATACGTATTTTTTAGATTCTGCGAGGAAGCTATGATGTTTTGCAATGATGTGTTAATTTTTTTTCATACTGTTAAATATCTACCGGAAAGAGTGCACACCGATTTCTACATACATTACCTTTTCTCTTAACCAACTGGATAACGAGAGTACTTTAGAGTGGTTGTTTTTCGATTTTCTTCATAGTGTTTTTAACGCGACCGGGAAAAACCACCGAAAAACCTCCGAAAAACCGCTAAAAACGGCATTTCGTCAATAACGCGTACAGTTGTTTCGCCATAATTTCGAAAACAGTCATCGAGCAGTCGTGAAATTTTCGAAAACAATGTATCTTTGTACCGTACAACTCCGAAAAGTTTCACTCAATTTTAGGCTATTGTCACCGCCATTTTTGGACATTGTGGTTTTTCATTCATCAATTTCTCGATCTATCAATATTGGTTTTCAGATTTTTATCGACATTATAAATTTCATTGAAATCACCTATTGTTATTTCTCCGTAATTTCGAAAATAATCATTCTGTTAGGTTAGGTTAGAAATTTTTAACAAAAATGTATCTTTTTAGTGTAGAATTACAAAAAAAGTTTCAAACATTTTCATTTAATTTATATTGTTAAATTTGGGTTTCACCACGACGTGTGCTTGACAACTGAACTCGCTCAGAATCGTTTTTTCAAAGACGATTATTTACCGTTATTCGTTAACTTTCCCCTGAGTTTTATTTTGTTTCAGTTCTGGTTAAACACAGGATACGTATATTGATAACGTGTTGATAATGCACAGTGTACGCGAGCATTTTGCCAATATAGTATGTTTATACGCTCAAGATTAGAGCGTTCCGCTTAGACATAAAGAAAAAAAAAATTCTAAAACAAAGATACATCTTTGTAAAATTAATTGCTTGATCTCTCCGCATCAGAATTTAAAACATTCGATGCAGAATAACTCGCTGTCGACGATCTCATAAATAATTAGTAAACAATTTAAATCATATATTCTGCACTATTTGAGTGTTCTTTATTCAATATGCAATTGATGTCAATGATGAGAATCATGACATTTTTAAGAGTTTTCAAATTTTTTTTATTTATTTTTTTTAAATACCTATTTGTTTATATTTTTTGTTCACGACATTTTCAGATAATATACCCACTCCATTGGATTTTTGCAAAAGAAAATGTAATCTGTAAGATTCTGAGTTTCCACGTCGGATGCACGTTCAGCAAAAAACGTTTCTAAACGCAACACAATGTACAAAATAACCACAAATATTAGTACAGATTAAATACAATTTTACTTAATTTATATAATAAAAATTTTATGATTTATACTACGAAAGAGTTTTTAATTGAACACAACGAATTAAGTTTAAAAAAAAAAATTATAAGTTTACTTAAAATGACGTTATGGTTACAATAATAATAAATTCTATTCAGGTAATCTAATAATTTTTAGTGTTTTGCAATAACATTAACTTACGTGACATAATATTTTGAATGATTTTTAAAATATACAGCGTGTAGTATTGAATTGCATTTGGTTTTCGTTCAGATATTTGATTGTCAAAACATTTCTACTGGTGTTTTAATAATTATAATTGTAATACAGTATTATTATTATAATACGTTATTATTTATGATCACATTCTCTCAAACTCTTTGACATGCACGAACGGTAACTCAAACAGATATGTGTAAGAGTCAGTTTTAACTCATAAGGTTACATAAATTTTCAAATGTTTATTGTTATCGCCGGTCTCTATTGGACTTTATAAGGTCATTTTTTTTTTTACTTCTTTGTCTTATTTAAGAGCTCTTCTGAAATCGCAACAACGTTCGGTACATATAACACCTCATTTGTATGTGACAAGCTGGCCGAAAGCTTCCCCTTTCCCACAAAAAAACAACCAAAAGTCCCACCATCGAGGTAAAATTATGCCTATGCCTATGCCCAAATTGATTTCTGGTGTTGAGTAATTATGATTATCTATTTTATCTCGCGTTTTTTCCATCGTCAGTTTTTGATAGAATATTAGGTACATATATAGTCATCTGTACGGTAATGATTGGCTTTTGGCGTTCGTTTGAGTAATTATCTCATTTATATGGTATGCGATTTAAAGTCCTGAAAAATAAAAATCACACTCAATTCCGTGAACATGAGAAACATTCGTACGTGCGCGATTCGATAAAGTTGTCGTAGACGGTTCTAATGAAGGCAAAAATCTTGTTCAATATTTACCCATTTGTTCAGCTGAAATGTTAACACATAGTATTCGGCGTATTAAAGCTTTTTTTACAGCTGTTTCTAAAAATATGGTACCGAGCTCGTTGAACACAAATTGCAGACGTGTAAACTATTTGACAAGTTTTAGTTATGTTTGGACAATACGTTTTTTTTTTTTTTTTACTATTTTCCCCAGTAAATTACTAATCCCCGTTCACAGTAGAGGAGAATTACCTTAAAAAACAGGTACCTACTTAATAACACAAAAATACTCAACATGGCCGCTTGTATGATCGATGTTATGTTGAGAAAATTCGTTTGTATAATTTTTCTAATATCGTTCACCACTGCCGTTAATAGAGAAGGTAAGAAATACAAGTTTCAAAATATAATAATTTTATTGTAGAATTTAAATTTTATATTATATTTAAACCTATAATTTTGCAACATGTATTCGTTTTTCAACTCGTTAAACAAATGATAAACTATTAATGGATTCGACGTAAATATCGGAGCCTACTGCTACCCGTAAAAGAGATTACAGTTGTGGAAAGCCACAATAATTTTAAAAAAATATTTGTACTTGAGGCATTAAAAAATTCCGAATTTGAAAAAACTTATAATTAAATACCATCTAAGTGCATTTTCCAAATTTATTAGTACTACGAAATTTTGCGATTATACTACGCTTCCTGTGCCCTCAAAAGTGCCCTGACAAAAAAAAAAAAAAAAAATACATCATTATAAAAAAAAATACATTCTTCGTTGCGCTCAGAATCTAAAAATCAAATATTTCGATAAAAGCTTTCATATAAAAGTATCATATTTAAGTTCGGAAAACCTATCGTAATATTATGAGAGTTTGCGTGAAAAAATGGTAGCACTCTTTCTATACCAAAAAGAATTGACAGAAAATAAATTGTATTATGGTTCTATCGGTTAACTTACTATACATTTTTCCGCTATCGTTTTCGTGTTATAGAAAGAATGAGTAAATGCTTAGGTAAGTTTACTGCAGCAACTAGCAAGTATCCTAAAAATAATTTTATTATGAATATCAGTATATTGCAATTTTTTTTTTTTTTAGTTTGTACATACCTATAATTGCACATTACATACCCATTATAGCATTATAAAAGTAATTTTGTTTTTAATTGTATGGAATTCCTCAATCAGAAAACATGAAAATATATTGTAATTGGTCAGGTGAGTTACTCTACTCGTCATAAAACGTATTATGAATAACATGTACGATAGGTTTTATATTACATATACTGGTAAAAATAAATATTTAATGAACATTTTGTTCGTTAACAAGATGGTACGTTAATCTTTTTCTTCTTCTTCGTCTTTGTCTTTCTCCCAAATATTTGGGATCGGCCACCTCTGTATTATTCCTCCACTTATCACGATCATTCGCAGCCCCTACACACGCATTAAACACGTATATCTTTTTCAATTGTTTCCATCCATTTCTCCTTTGGTCTTCCTCTACTTCTTTTTCCTTCAACGTTCATTTTCTTAACTGCCCCTACTGCTTCAGTTTCTTCTCTTCTCATCACATGTCCAAACCATCTCAGCCTGTTTTCACTCAACTTACCCACTATTTATTCAACACCATCACTACCTCTTACATATATTTTGTTTCTTATTCTATTTTCTCTTGTTACTCCACTCATTCATCTAAGCATTCTCATTTCCGCTACACCTCATACTCTCTGTTCTATTGTCCTGTCGACCGCCCAACACTCCGAACCATACAACATGGTTGGTCTCACCACACTCCCGTAAAACTTACCTTTTAGCCTTATTGGAATTCTTTTACCACATAAAACACCTGACGGTTCTCTTCATTTCATCCAACCGCACTTAGTTTCACATATCTCAACAAGATGGCACGTTAATAAAATATAAAATAAAAATTATAGTTAATGAGTGTAGTCTACTGTATGTCTGTACCAAGACACAAGGCAAATTATTGAATGAAATAAATTTGTTTACAGTTGATGATCCACCTGCTCTTTATTGTGTTCAGGCGGCAATAAATGATTGGGGTAAATGTATATTGCAACATAAATAATCATTAAAGTATTGTTAAATAATATGACGAATAAAGATTTATTTTTGTTTGATTAAAAACCCTATAATATATATTTACGTCGATTTTATTTAACTATTGGTCAAAATTTGTTTTTTCAAAACTAAATTCGATTTAATGTTCTAATAATTCTTTTAAACGAAAATAATAACCCTGTGAAACCATAATGTATAAAAAATAAGATACGCATATAGTATGTTTGAAAATTTTTTTTTAAAGTTATTTTTGCTGTATACTTTTTTTAATCCAGGTCTTCGCGCTAAGTCTAGCTAATTTTGACGTAAAACATTGTTGGCTTTGCCTATTCCTTATTTTTCCACATAACGCTTCATACAGTTTTCATACCACTTCACATGCCGAAATATTGTCGCTTTCAGTTTTGGATTATTGTACCGCAAACTGCCTTCAACTGACTCTGAATAAAATACAACCATGCAATGGAAACACGGGTTATCGAAAAATTGTTTCAGAATCGTAGGACATTTTTCTTGATTTAAAAAATACGTTTTCATGCAGGGAATAAGTGGAATATCTAGAATACGATTCTAGAAACAGCTGGCTGTAATGATAACCACCGTGTTTTAACTGTACCCAAAATATTTTTATATTCGATATATTTTACAAAATCACAAAATTCTTTTACCCGCTCCACTCTAACTGTACATATATATATATGTATATGAAAATATTCAAATATTTTACTAACTATGTATTGAATGTCGCAAAGTATCTGTACCGGTCATCTCCACGCAACCAATGTCTGAAACGTTAGTCCAAATCCGCGCAAATTAATTTAAATTTTACGTGTATGTTTAAAATTGCAATGTACTTATTGATGAGACACCGCAAATAATTACTATACTATAATTATATTGTGCATAAAATTTTTATTAGTTTTAATAATTACTGAATTATAGTTGTCGAAAAAATGTTGAATGTCGGTAAGTTATAAATCAGTACTCAATAGATATCCTCTGAACAAAGCTTAGAACCTATTTTTGTTTTTTTAGAGTTTCCAGTTAAATTTGTGTTCTTATTACTGTTAAAAATTAGTTTCCCGGTTCCGTTTTGGATTGAAATACTTTTTTTTTTTTACAAAACATCGGTTCCGGAACCGTATATTTGAAGTTAACTTACTTGAAATTATACATAAAAAGTGATATTTAAGAATCCGGTTTTAATCTATTAAAAATTTGTTTTCTAATTGAAATTCTGGTTTCGTTTCAGGTTTGAAATATTTAAAAAGATTTGAGTTCTAAAGCGCTTGGTTTAGATTATTCGGATACTAGTTGATCTTCAGATAATTTATAATTTTTTTTTTTATTGGTTTTGTTTTCGAAAAGGGGTCCTATATAGTTCTTACGGTTCCTGTCCGTAATAATTACCCATTTATCGTTGTACACGTGCCCACGTATCACGTTTTTTTTTTTGTCAACGTTCAGTGGCATACGAAATAAGTAATAACCCACATATTGTACCTACACTCACTGGTCGTTGATATTTATTTGATGTAAACATTTATTTTAGAAATAATTTTTTATTTTTTTTATATATAATGACAGTAACTAAACAATGATGTTCAAATAGCGTGAGAGCAATAAAATAAATATTCCGAATTTGATTTTTAGACATTTTGAATGAGTATTATGGATTGTTTGAACATAATTTGATAACAGGTAGGTACCTAATCTTATACTTATCTATACCTAATCTAATTTATAAAAAAACTGTCAAAAGACAAAAATTACTTGGCAAGAAACAAAGTGCACGGACGTAAAACAGTTGTTCAAACAGTCATATTATAATAAGTATAATTTGTTTAATGCTTCGTAGGTACTTTTTGTTGCTGTAATTAAATAGGCGAAGGAGACATAGCTGAATTTTTACGATCAAAAATTTTTTAACAATATAAACTGATAGTGTTTCAGGTGATTTGTAACGTTTTTGGGCTAGATGTGATAATAAGTAACGTAATATGGCGGAGTTGAAACTTGAACCTTAACAACTATTCGAACGTTTGTAAAAATTATTTAAACCGTTGTTCAAATTAATATTGTTTGAATCCGAGTACATGATAACGGACGTATACAAGATAACTGAGGTCGCTCAGAATCGTAGATAAAAATTTGATTGAACCACAACTTCCAAACGAAAGACCCACCCAAAGCGTAGTCGTTACTCCGTTAAACTATCCACGCGACCCAGAGACGTGATCTCGGCTTTTCATACTACTGCAGTATAATGTATAACACTATCAAAAATTAAATCTTTAACAAAAAAAAAAAAAACGTTAAATCAAATGTCTAATTCTTTACTTTATACACAATATTTTTGATAAATTTATAAAAAAAAAAACAATTAATTGATTGTTTTGAATACCATATAAAACAAAAAATCAAAGTAGTTTTTTAAATTTGTAGATGATGTTCCAACACCGGATGAATTCTGCGAAACTTTTGATTTATTTAAAAGCACCACATGTAATTATTTATACAGTCGAGATAAATACGTTGTACATGATGTTATTATATAAACCATAATTTAAAAAAACATTGGTAAACAATACAAATAAACATATGTCTAGTACTATAAGTAGATATAAATAATTCAAACGTGGATTAAGGATTCTTAAATTATTGAGAAATAATATTGAATGAACCACATAAATCTTTAGAGATGATGGACATTTTCGACTAGACTTGTCTTGTTACGTAGTAAATGCTATTTTTATTAAAATATTCCTCGGTTATTACCCATAATTTAATATCATCTTCAGTTTAGGAAAGCAGTAATTCTTAAATATATTTACTACGTAAAATTATTAAGCATTTTTGTTACATTACTCACACTTTTTGTCATAATATTTTGTGCGTATAGATACTGATTGTATGCGTAAGTTTCGTTCCCTTGTACTTTAATAAATAAATATAAAAAATACTCGTTTGACTTGTGCTGTAGTTGGGTTTTTTTCCCTCATTTAAAAGAATAATAAGGCGCTTTATAGGTTTTATTCCATACATAATATTGAAAATCTTTGTAATGTTTGAAATGCACACATTTACAAATAAATTCACTATGCACGTATTTATATTTGTTTTTTAATAAGTAATTTTTTTATTTACATAATTTCATAAAATCTACACAATGTAGAACTTTTGAAAGGATTCGGAGGTAACCTTTTAATTTTATTTAAAAAACAAAATTGGATAGAAACAATTAAATTTAATGAAATGTATTAACTACTAATTTGTATACTTTATAATAACTACAACGACTAAACTATTTCGTGCAGAAAACAAATCCACTGCCATTCACCATGCACTGTACAATATAAGTATGTGTTTATATAATTTGCTAAATAATAATTTATAACAACCTGAAATTTTTGTAAATATAAAAAATTATTACTGTACAGTTTAAAAAATGATCAATTAACTATGTGCCATCTTCTACATTAAATTATTTGTTAACAGAGTATTTGGAAATCAATTTAAAATCTTATTTTCTGAATTAAGCGTGGGAATATGTATGGATTGATGTATATTTTTTTTTTTTTTTAACAATTTTTCGGGTAGTAGAAAAATTCCGATGTTTACTCGTGGTCCGCATCATCGGGCCAAAACAGCAATTTTGTATAAAGATTATTTAATGCTTTGATTGTTTTTAGAGTTACGACGGAAACAAAAAACATTGAAATTTTCAAGATCGCTCCAAAATTCTTGAAATTTTCACACATCATTATAAAAGATCATTTGATGCAGTCTTATGCGAAACCAGATCTTAATATTTATAAAAAATTCAAGACAATTTACGCAATTTTGAAATTTTGAATTTTTTTTTGTTTCACAGCTGTTAATTGTTATTGTCTCATAAAACAATTTTGATAGTTGGGCAACATCTTTTTTACATTTACTGGTAATAATAGTTACTTTTTCTGTTTTTGGCAATGATCTACTTTAAAAGTTATTTTTGATATTCATCCTATTTGAGACTTTTACAAACTTAGGAATGGGTAAAATTTAAACGCCATAGACGTTTACTCATTTTGAGTCAAATAAAAATCTAAAATGTGTTGAGGATAAATCAATTTTGAAAAAAATAAAAAATAATCCATCTATTATCGACGTATCAAAAACCACTTTATTTGTATAATTTAAAATACCTACAAGTATACAGAAATAGGTCCAAATTAATAAAAAAAATCATTTTTACAGAGAGGAGTTCATTTGGTAATTGTATCATTAATTTAGTTTTCATTTCATATGAGTATCAATAGTATTTTTGTGGAAGAATAGATTTTAGAGTTAAATATCTTGAGATTTATTATTGTATTTGTTGTTTAGTATACTGAAAATAAATTAATATATTTTAATTTTATAGTGGGTCAGGATGAAGGACCAAGTGAGTGACTATTTTTTAAAATATCATAACTAATTTAGGTGGGTTCAACGATTATCAGTCAACTGGGGGAAAAAAAAAACAGAAACAAAACAATTTTAAGCAAAAGTATTTTTAAACAGTGTATCTATTATGTACATTTGGTTTGATATTATTAAAAATTGGAACTAACCATTAACTAAGCACTTTAATATCAGTCTCCATTTTAATTGTGCGCCTACGTCGTCGGTTAGCCGTTGGATCTGACATTTGTGTTGAACTAATTAATGTTTAATAGTTAGGTTTTAATAATATTTTTTTTATCACGTTAGTAAAAAAACGTTCTGATTTGAATAACGCATCTTAAACAAATCTTTTCAATTTCTTAACTCTTTATTATTATTTTCTTTAATATTTATTAAAACATTTTTTCGGAAATATATTACCATTATAAGCTTTGTTTAGGGATGATATTACGTAATACCTTACAATTTCATGTATTTTGTTATTACTAGTCACTTTGTATTAATGACTGGTTTCCATCCGTCATCAATAACACAAAAATGTTTGTGAAACGTACAGTGGAGTACGACATGGATCTTTTAAGTTCATTGTCCGTACACATGTCTATACAAAAATATGTGTTATGTATAAAAAGTATCATGTGCTTTTTAATTTTCAGTGGATCTCAGAAAGCGTAAGTATAATGAGATGGTGAACTGTAGTTTCATCAATACAATCAAAAGGACCCGGTTTTGGAAACGATTTAATGGCATAATCCTAAATTTACCTGCTTAAAAACAAACTAGCTAAAATATTTCACACTTCGTAATTGGAACGGAAAAAGTCAACTAATCCCCTAACAATTTTCAAAAAAATTACTAAAATGTAGAACATTCAACGCGTTCAGTAAGGTATATGGACCAATAGGCTATATATGACTGAGCTCACAATGAAACGATAAAATTAACATCAAATTTTTTACTGTCAACTCTTACTGAATTTGTGACCCACGTGGTGACCACCAGCAAAATTGCTCTACACCTCCAAGTTGAATAATATTTGTTTAACTGCAGGTAGATTTTAAACTATCCAAGAGATGTAAGAAAATATAAATTTTTTGTTAAACCTATAAACGTGTGTATTTTTGTTTAGACTACGGTTACCATTACATGACAAAAATCATGGAAACGGTCAAAACAAATGATGGTACGTATCTTGAAATAAATGTCGCAATAAAATCAATGTTGCGTTGAAAATATAACTCTATATTTATGTATAACAAACACTTTTCGAAAACAAATGTATCGCAAGTACGAAACTATCGGATTTTATAAGTTTAGGTCTTCATTCGGAGCTTTATCCCCCCGAGCCTATAACGACAAAAGTAGTAAAATCGATTTCGCTGATTATTTGTTCCCGTAAACATTTTTTGACATTTTCGCGTATTTAGTTTAATATTGCTGCGCAAAATAATATAAATGCAGATAATATGTATTTAAATAGTACATTATAAGAACAATTGTTTTTCATCATTGGAAAGTAAACTTTATGATTTTCTTACGTATTTTTTTTTTTTTTTTTACGCTAATTCCCAAATTCGGGTGTTCCTGCATACATCATTGTTGAACGACATTCACCGCAAGGAAGTTTGAAACTTTTAATTTAAAAAAAAAACACTGATGTTTTTCAAGTTTGTCATGAAAAAAAGCATAGAAAAACTTTATTAATTTTAACGGTATACCCGATAAATTAAACGTCGAATTAACAAACATTTCGTTTTACAATCTGATACGGGTGTTTACAATGGAACGGAAGTGAAACAATTATTACCGCGCACACAAATATTATCAATGTGCAGAGATCCGATGAAATGGAAACCAACAACGATGATGCAACAACATCATTATAAATTTACTATAGAAGTTTGAGTTCTCGATTCCTAATAATTACGTCGTATAGTATTTATTAGGTACTCAAACGGGTTTCATATTTTATACAGCATAACTCGGAGATTTCCTCGCGTCATCCAAACTGTGAAAACCCGTTATAAGAAAGTCCGTGTTACAGTCGTTTACAGTTTTAAGTACATTGTTTTCTTATTCGGTTTTAAAATAAATTTATATTTTTTTTGATTCTTATAGACATTATACCCAGTCCGCGGGATTTTTGCGAAGCAAAATGTTATCCGAACAATTCCGAGTTTCCCGACGAACCGACGCACTTGGAAAATAAAGGTGTTAAAAGCGGTTCCAAAAGAAGTTACGCTATGCGTTGAACACGCTAACATTAACAGATATTATTTGACGAGTGTGAATCTCGTTTAAAATAAAAATATTAACTAACGTACAGTGTGTTTTACTTACACAGTCGAATTATATTGACTGTCGTCGCATTTACAATAATTTATTATCTTTTGCGACGTATAATTTTGATTAATATCTTCTTACTCGATACGAATCCAATCTCCATCTTCTCTCCGCTCTGCTCTATTCTTCCACTTGACGTTTTACACACTATATCCTTGGTCCTCTGTTGGAGGAGATTTTGTTCATCTTGCACCTACGGTTTTTTCCTCCTATTATTTTTTCTACAACAAGTTTTAGCGATGACACGGCCATTCGTTTCATTCTACGCGACCATATTCCACGGTAACTTTCTTTCCAGGACACTCTGTTGGTGATTACTCTCCGTACAACTTGAATTTGAAAGAAAATTTCTGCAGAATCGTCAGCGTTTGAGATTGCACCTGCTGTATAGAATAAAGGCGGACTTGGGAGCTATAGTAGTAAGGGTCTAGTCAGTACGAATTTACTTTGTATACAGTATTGACGTTTCGTCGGTTACAAACGGTTATCAATGACCACCTATAACGCCCGGCACGACGGTTATTTTTAACGATTCCGTTGAGACTTTTTTTTGGGGTATTTTAAGACTTTATTCACCTAGTTAGGTCCGTTGCACGACATTATTGTTTTGTAGCCGAAACGTTTCAAGTAAATAATAAAAGATGATTACACACATTCTCGTCACTAAAAAACGAACGCGGCGAAACAGTTTCGAGGGTCCGGGAGATTATCGAAAGTCGAGCGGCGCAAAAGCCGACGGTACCACCACCCACTAGTCTGTCGAGAGCGTGACGCGCGCGGTTATTGTGTCTACGACGTCGGCGGCGGCGACTCGGGCCAACGCGGCGGGGCAAAGTTTTCGCGCGCAATAACACCGTCGCGAGCGGCAAAGTTCCCCCCGAGCAGCGCACGATAAATCATCGTCTCGACGACAACGTTATTATTATAATATTAAACAGTTAAGTATTATTATATGTATACTGTTGTAGGTACCGACGACGAGCCAGCGACACTAATGACGAACGGTCGCGGTTTCTGTTTTCTTTTTTGAAAAATACGAAAATTTCACTCGAGGTTTTCCAGACAATCGTTTGTACTACGCGCACGCCAATGGATTTTCAGCGAGGCGGCGATTTTCGTTTCTCTTCTAAACACGTTTTTTTTTTGGGGGATACAGCGGATACTACTAGCTAGCTAACCTCGCACCTCGACAGGTTGTTTTTTCGGCCCGATGACGGATAGGTCAAGAGAAAAGCGTCGACCGCCGGTTGACGCTTCTCTCGAGAGCAAAAAGGTACGTCAAATAGCGCGGCGAAAAACAACTCACAGAGAGTACGGTGACGAGATCGGAATCGGTTTTCGACGCGGTTGCTAAATATCAAGTTTAAACAACCGTTTCCGTCGTACCCAACCCGTCCGAAAATCGTTTGTATCAAACTGTTAAATTCGCACATGCCGTCAAACGACATTAACTATATAGTATAAATGTGAAATGTTTCTGGTACGACAGTAGATACGACCGAGAGCGTGTTTCTCGTCGTCACAATCCGCAAGGAGTTTCAACGGACGAAGAATAAAAAAACGATTTTGCGGGTAGGTACACAACGAATTTCTCCATCGGCGACTACAGAACGAATACGGGCGATTGAAAAGTCTCCAGAAAACCTGTGCGATTCGTCGACTTTCCACACGATCGCGTCGCCAAAATAAACGTGTCCACCCGGATACGTTTATCATCGTGGACGAGACACGGTTTAATTTGACTGTTTAAGTGCGCGATGGCGAAGCTAAGGCGCCGATATAAATACGGAGCCCGCGGCGAATACGACACTTGGGATCTTGAAAAAATCGTTATATTTTATGGGAATTAATACAAATCGGATAAAATCGTTATTGGAATGAAAAGTGATTAAACGCGTGGGCGACGAGTCAAGTTAGAACCGCACAAAGTCAATAATGAAAGTGAAAAACACAACATAGGTTTGTCGACGTAGTCTCGGGAGCTTCATAACTATCGGTATAAATCGTGGAACACCCATCGGCAAACAGCTCCTGTTTTCAGAACGTTGACGATACCGAGTGTTTCAGATTTTTTTTCCATCACGAAGAACGTTTTTACATACTTAAGGTTGTATTGGTGGTATACGAGTTTTAGGATTTCGTTATTTTTATTACTGCTGCATAACGTCAGGTCGTATTGATTTTTTTTTTTAGGTTAAAGAGAAAAAAGAGGAAACCTATTTAAGTCGGGTGCACAAATAAGAACGAGAATCTGTCGTATTCTCACCGGAAAGATGATTTCCACAGCACGATGCATGTCCGTAGTGTCCACGGTTGCCAGCCGTTCGAGTGTTGTGGTTTTACATTGAGAACGGCTTCTTGAGAAAGCAAAAACACAAATAGACTCATGAATTTACTGGTTTTGAAAATTTTTTTTTATTTTTAAAGAATTCTCCGTACACAAATATCCCGGCCGAGATTTTAACATTAGTACATCATAATATATAACAGAGCGAGTAACAAAAATATTACATCTATTATAGTTTATTTATACTAGGTAACATGTTCTTTTATTTACATACGTAACACGATATTGGAACCCTTGCATTGACACGATTCATAAACCGTGTAAGTTTTTTTTTTTTTGCAAATCCCGAGAAGAGCGAAAAATTTTGCTAACTATAGGTACAAAATAATCATAAAAACAACATACTAATGAATAATTAATGTTTTAATAATACAAAAAAAAAAAAGCCAGGAGAACGAGGAAAATAATGCTGCGAGAAACGACGCCGACGCCCGGAGAAAATAATTAATATTGACGATTTGAAGAGAGCGAAACCGAGAGAGAACGGTGTTGCATCTTCGTAACTTCATAACTTTGTTTGTGCGACTGTTTATCGCGTATTAAATTCATGAGGTACACACACGTTTTTTTTCAACGGGGCGACGTCGTTATTCGAGGTAAAACAAAAAACAATTACAAAAAACAAACAAAATAAACGTTACACTTTATCGTTAAATACAGCGATAATAACGCGAACAATTAACAATTATTTTAAAACTGTGGGATTGAACATTGCGTTGTAGTCATAGAGTTTAACACAACAGTTATAAATAATAGAGAGTATAATTATTATTACTAGTATATACAACCGGATAGTATTACACGACGTAATAATAACAGCTAAATAATTCGTAATGTATATAAAGAGACGTTTTTTAACGGGGTGACGTCGTCGGAGGTAAAATAAGCCATACACAAAACCACAAATTAATACACAAACTTCAGTCGCAGCAACAACGATGTAAATAAACAAACAAAATATCCTGGGTTAAAAAAATATTACGCTTCATAGTCATTGTTTAATAACGTTTATAATAATAAATAAATAAAATGAGAATAATATTATATGAATTGAGTAAATTTTACGTAATAAGTAGGAGGCGTTTTTTCTATTAGAATATTAACAAACTTATTATTATACTTTTTATATAGTTAAACACATAAAATAACATAATCGGACCGATTCCGCGTATACATACATATGCAAACAATATAAATTAAAAATTAAATTAGAAAAATTAAAAAAAAAAAAGCCTTTATATTGTACACCGAAACTTATAGTTTTCGGGGGGAAAAAAAAATGAATAACTATCAAATATAATTATTAAAAAACAGTGCGTAATGGGGGTAAAATAATAAATACTTCTCCGGATGTTTCAACCCATAAGCTCGGTACCTGAAAAAGAATATCAAACATTAGAGTCTGGATCGGAATATTATTTTCATTGCGTACACGACGGTTTAGAGTACCGTGGAATACTTAGCACGCCTAGTTAAGAGGCGAATTCGCACCCCAACAATGATTTTCGTTTCTAAATCGTCTAAACTCCTTTTATCGAACGTCAAAACTATCTTGATCGTGACAGAAACGTCTAGGGTTTTAATTATTTTTTCATAGTATGTACAACGATTTTGTTTTACATCATAATGCACACTAATAGATTTTTTTTTTTTCAAATACAACATTTTTATGGCCTTTAGATGACACTTGATAGAAGTATACTACCGTGATCAAATATGGATTATTGTCAACGGCGCAAAGTAATCCGCGCAACATCACCACCACTACATACGAGCCTTTGCACCGACCGTTTGAAAAACTTAAAATTGAAAACTCTCATTATTCTTACGTATTATTCGTCCATCGATAACCGTATATATTTTTATCGCAATTTTTAATTAAAAGTCACGGTGTTCGTTTTAAGTTACGAGGAAATTGGTGCGAAGCGCTTTGCGGTAGGTTAGGTTAGGTTGACGTACCGTATAATATAGTATTTATAGCCTTTGTAGAGTAAATAATAACAACCGTTTTCTCGAACTTTATTCGATTACTATATTACTTATGATATACGCGTAGCTACTAAGTGACTGCATTCATCCGAAATGCGCTTTAGTAAACAAACGAAACGCGTTTAACCCGAGTTCTTTCGGTATGTATAATATTTTTTTTTATAAAAACGTTTCGTCACAGATTCTGTGTTCGCAGTTCATCGCGTTATAATAATAATGGTCGGTGGCGGTGGTCTCGCAGCGGTGTGTTTGGCTGACACGGTGTAGAAACGTTATACGAATTATTGGTTACGTTTTGTTAGTTCAATATTCTAATATTTTAACGCATATATAAAAAAACCACGATTCGGGACCGCGAAAAAAAATCGTGTAAACGTTTCGGGAAGAACGTGCTATTATCCATATTATACCGACCGGAAACGACGCGACGCGACCGCGGCGGACACGACGACGACCGTAATGATGATTACGACGACGACGACGAGCGCGTTTGCGGTGATTTCGGGACCTCCTCTCCCCCTCGACGGAGAGAGACTCTCCGCACCCACCACCCACACCCACACCCACACACTTTACCCCTTTGCCGGGCCAAGACCCATCTGGAAGAAATTATGTTTCAATAAACCGAAAACGCCCGCAGGCGTGCGCGCAATGGCCGTACAACGACGATATAATATACCCGTGGTGCACGTGAAGATTTTTTCAAACTCGGGTGGTCACCGCGAGCCTCGGCGATAAAACAAATAACAACAATAATAACCGTACACGTAAAAACGGTGAGCCGAAAACGGAAATAATCACTGCGGCTTTGTGAACACGGTATATTATATTACTACTCACCCAGAGGAGGCCCGGGGGCGTGTAAAAAACGTATAATGACACAAAAAAAACACGTACGCAACGACGTGATTATACACACCGCCGCCGTTCGTCGACAGCAGTTATTGTTTTACCGTCCGCCGCCGTCGAAAACGAACGCATAATAATAATTTGAGTCCACACAGACAACGCGCGCCAAAATTTCGAATTTAGCCGGAGACAAAGTGTGAAAAATTGCGATATTTTTCTTCAGAAATAACAATATCACCACATAACCGCAACACGTTCGCACACACCAGTAAAAGTACTTTTCGTTTCATAGTATTCATCACGTAGTACACAGGAATTTTATCATCTTAGGCGTTGATTCACTATCTATCGGACGACAAGATTGGACGATATTTACTTGTTGTTTACGAACGGTTACGAGAGCTGAGTAGGCTTATGAACCACGAGTAAACGTATCAGAAGAACAACTTGTGACCCAGAGAACCGTCTGGTCAAAATTTAGAACGGTTTGCTCACGACCACATCTCGTCGCGTAGCGGCAGAAGAACCACCTTTATGGTAATTTGAAAAAAATAATTTCTAAAACGGAACATTTTATCGATATTCTAAACGGGATCGTACGGAAAATTTCGAGCGAACAACAAGTCAATAGTAATAACAGACGTTGTACTAAAACCGAAAAGAATTGTCAGAAATCAATTATTTTCTGACAAAACCAAACACACGAATGAAAATTGAACTAAGTATCTTATTACGGTTATCGTGTAAGTTGTTTGGTGGATTTTTTTTTTTTTTTTTTAAGGTTCAGAACGTTAAATAGCGATCGAATACGTAACTGTACGAAACACGTCACGATGAATCAAAAACAAAACCATTTTTCGAACAAAGTAAAACACGGTTAGAACGATGAATTTTCATCATTTACACGAATCGTTAATATATCATCGCACGTACACCGCGAATGATACGATCCGAGAAAAACGAGACAAGCGACTGATACACGAAAGATCGGGGAGAAATAATATCGAATGTGTTTGGATGAAAAAAAAAATGTTTTTTTCAAAGTCGTGAAAGCGCCAAAAGGGCAGCTGCGGAGATAATGGAATAATACGTGTCATTAATTGGTAGTTTCAATTCATTATCGTAACGCGGTCGTTCATAACACAATGTGTGTGTGAAACCGACAAAACAAAAAAAAAAAACGTGTCAACATAAGCGCAGGAAGCTGCGGCACATCCGAACACGATCTTTGCAGCTCGTCCCCTAATAACAATAACATTAATCTGATAATACGCGAGTGACATCAAAATGGTTTTTTTTATTATTATTATTTCTCACATTCTATCATCGTTCTGTCACCGCAATTAAAAAAAAAAAAAAAAAAACGTATTTTAAGGGACAAATTATTATTATACGTATAGCAACTGCAGCAGTTTGTTGTTCGGGGACTTTTTCAACGCTAATGTATAAATAATAATATTGTACGTAATACTCACCTTTAAAACCGGCCTCTTCCTCGGCGATGAATTCTGTCAAGTCTTCTGAGGGTTCGTCAAACTGCAAAAAAAATAAATAAATAATAAAAACACAACAAAAACTTTTACACAAATAAAATCTGCAAGTGAATAATAAAAAAAAAAAAAATAACGGAAGATTATTTAGACGAAGCTCATTTGGTTTTCACTACCCTTCAGAAATAATGGTTTGATTACCGGTCGTAGTACGTCCGTAAGTAACGGTTCATACCAATAAAAATATTACATCGCGTGTACACTGTTTTCGATCATTAAAAAGGCTATAAATAAGCTGCATGCCACGTTTAAAATATTTTTTTTTATGTTTACATCTAATTTAATTTTTTTGTATCAAATTGTTTTTAGAAGATCCACATTTATGATTCAGCTGTTCCGAGCAAAAAACCTTTACCATTAAAAAATGTAACACACCCAAAAATGGTCTACAGCCTACTTGACTTTTTTTCACCAGTATTTCAATAACTTTGATTAACACGATTTTTAAATATACTCAAAGAACGGCTGAGCTCTTATCAAAACATTATATACACCTAATAACTAAAAACAAACTTTACGATAGTTGATTTGATGATAAAATACACAGATAGCTTGTAATCCTTTCATTTTCAATTGACGTTTTCAAAATAAATCATTATTATAAAAAATTGTTATAGTTACTTTGTCTATAAGACTTAACCGCGCAGAGTTTATTAACTATCTTATAAAATAACATTGTTCACATTTTTGTTTCAAACCAAATAGAAAAAGATGACTAAAACCGTAAACTAATAAAACGGATATTTTAATAATGTTCTCGTAAAGTACGAGGAAATACAAAATTGAGCAGTACACTTATCCAAGGACATGACCATTTTTAGCCACATTTGACGTAGACATAATATATCGGTGTATAACTTATAAGTAAGTGTATTGCATACATTTAAGATTTTAAAATCAAATGACCATTAAGATTTTTTTGAAAAAACCAAAGCAAAATTATATTAAAAAACGAATTTTACAAAACGTTAAACATTGTTGTTGTTCGTTTGTATCAATTAAAGGTAATATGGTTTACTGTATATAATATAATGAAAAAAATTTATGAAATAGTAATTTTGTAATTTGAAAAAAACAAATACCCGTATTGCTAATAAAGAAAAAATTATTTTTAAAGAGAATTATTCATAAGTAACGATCATATTCAAGTTTGAAACAAAGTTTTTAAACATAAAAGGAAAAACTTTTTGATTCACAGCTCAAAAAAATGTATTTAATTCTGAACTATCTACTAATCTGACATTAAAAACAAATTTAACTTCATACATACAAGAAAAAAAAATGTTAGAACATATTATCAGGGTGTTGAATACGTTTAGAACCCATACTCTGATAGAGAGGATAACAATATAATAACACTTAATCGAATTTATTATTTTTCACAGTGGATCGTATGAATTACTATATAATACTCGTACAATTCAGTTTTCTGTCTTGACTTTTTCAAACTGCGATTCCATTAATATTGCAAACTTATCCGCTCAACTTAATCCTAAAATTGGGTGTACTACGAGGCTTTTAGAAGAGATTTTATACAAAATGTTTAAAATATTTCAAAATCGACCGGCTATTACACATATATGCCAGAGAGCGCGTTCTATACTTTATTTAGCAGTAGGCTATTTTAGTAGTCGGGTTCCTTCACAAACGAAACGATAATTGACTAAATTTTGTTTTAAAAATGATTCGAAACACCCGTCTACGTCGACGTTGAGTTCTTTTTTGAAAATTCGATTATTAAAAATTAACCATGAAATTCTCAATTTTCTACGACGAGGTCACAAATTTTTATCCTAATGAAAAAAAAAAATTGATTTTAAAAGATTGACCAACGATCGAGAAACGTATACGTTGTATGTACAGACTTCTTCTCTATAACTACAAAACTAGTCTGAAAGAATTACTGAAAATGCAAGATTTCGATTTTTGTATCAACTGGCTAAAAAAAAAAAAATACACGAAAATTGTCATTTTTTAAACCCGGGTAGTATTGACTAAAGGTACTCAATAATATCAAACCGTTTAAGCAAAATAAAATATTATGGTTCTATTATAACAATCGCGTTTATTTTAAAGATTCCGCGTACACCGCGGGTTCAACACCCTGTATTACGCCCCTCGAGGTACCTACTCTACACACGTGGCGCGAGTTATTATTACGTTATTATATCATGTGGGTGACAAGTCGACTTGCCGTGGGAACGAGCCTGGAGGTCTCTTCTGGCGGTCGCACATGTACCGTTTTTTATTTGTTTTTTTTCATCCCGAATCGACGGTGAGGACGGAGCAAAGCGAAACGGACGAGAACGGCCTTTTTTTTTAAAAAAAAAAAGCCGAATTCGCACCAAGTTGCGCGAGTAGTTTGACGGAATAGCCGCGGCGACTACGCGCCTTTTTTTTTGGTCGGTTTGGGAATGTTGTGGTTTAAACGTGTTATTATCTGACTGAAAGCAGTAGTTTTAACTTCGAAAAAACGATTCTGAGCGAGATGATCTCTGTGCTCGGCGGGGGACGACGGGAATGGAAAACGCGAAAAAGTTTTAAAACAGTAATCGAACCCGTAGCGAAATAATTCCGTTTTATCGATGTACTTATTATTTTCATAAGTTTTTTTGGAAACTACCGAAGGTCGGATTTTTTTTTCTTCAAATTTGTTGCTTGCAAACTTTGTTTTACATAACGTAATAAATTTTCAAGTTTAAAAAAATAAAACAGAGTTGATCACAGAATAAATCACAATTTGGTATGACCAATTTTTGCCGATTTTCCAACTTGAAAAGGCAAAAAATATTCTCTCGTTCGATTTTCAAAGTTTTTTGTTCACATTTTACGTATTTTCAACGTTGTGTAAAAACGTCAAAGCGTTTACTGCGAAATTCAACAGAGTTCTTCTATACTTAGCTCTAAAACAATATCTTGAATCTGATACCGTATATTAATGTTTTTTTTTATACATTTCACGTCTGATAAAAATCATAACCACGGAAGTTATGATCATAAAACGAAATCGATTTTGTCAAAATCGCGTTTGCCCGTACTCTTTACTGGTATATTTTCAAAGTTTTGTTTGGGTTCTGTGGAATCGAGAAAACTTTGATGCACCATGGATACAAGTTGAGCGTTCGGAAAACTTATCGATGCCGTTAAGAAGATCGGCTTACCTACGCGTGTCGCGAAAATGATGAAAAAAAACAATCAACAGTCTAAAAATACGGAAAACGGACGACCCTCCTCGGAGGGACGGATGTGTGGTGTTTGAGGGACAATATAATCGCGTGTGCGGCTATAATCACACTAAACAGTACAAAATATACATCTATTTTTCTTTTTGGGAGGAATGTCCTTTGCGCGATCGCAACGTGCTGTAGTGCTCACGCGACCGTCGGCGGCACCCTCGCGGTAAACAACACGTGCGTCGAGGAGTCCCGCGGGGGAAACAGCCTGGAGGCGCCGACGGGAAAACTGGAAAATAAAGGACCGACCGGGAAAGTATACGAACGGACCGAGCGATTTTTTTTTTAAAACGTTTCGCAGTTTAAAGGCGCCCGAAATGCGAAACAACAACATGCGTGAATTTTTTCACACTAAACGTACGATATTTTTTTGTTTTCAACGGTTAAAGTTGGACCCCCTCGCATCGATCGAACTAAACGTCGTGGCACGCGCGAAAATCGATTACAACGGGAACATCTCAAGCCGTTCGACGGAGTTGTTCAAAAACATTTTCGGTCGTAAAGTGTAATCGAAATGTCGAGGATTATGAGAAGCTTCTCAACCGACATGGATCCAAGAGCATACACCGACTTTATAAAATCGGGTCGACAAAATGTTCACGGAACTAAACGGGAAAAGGCGGGGCGTGATTAAAACACACGGTCATGACAAAAAATACGTCCCGACGCGCAGTTTGATGATGAAACGAGTTGTCCAATCGAAACACAACGACATTTTTACCCTCGAGTAAAACATCGAACTTACTATATATTGCTAATATTTACCTGCGAATCGACCGTAAATCGACGACCTATACATGTAAAAACGATGTCCAAGAAAAGAAAAAAGTCTGAGTAGCAACTAGTACGCTTTGGGCGGGTCGCCAGTTTAGAAGTTGTGGTTTAAAGTTATCGTGAATATCCGAAAACAACGATTCCCTTTGAAAATACGATTCCTCAGTAGTTTAGTATGCGTAAAAACAAATTTAACAGCAAAAACTTTTATCAAAACCGTGTCTTTCCTATTTTAGTGTTCTGTAATAATGTTTCAGCTTGGTCCGGTCTTTATCTTGGCTGTTATGATCAAAAATATCTAAACGGATGTGTAAAAAACACGTTTCCCGCGATTATTTGTTCCCCTCCCCATTAGAAATACACGGCCGGAATGAGACGATAGTTCGACGACAAAATAACAACGTGAAATCAGCTACAAACCGAAACTGTGTGATAAATTTTTTAACCACACATTATGTAAAACCATCATGATTGTATTAGTGTTTCGAGACTTGAACTAGAGGTTTTGTGAAATGACAACTGCGTAAAATTCAAAAAAAAATTCCACGACTCCCTTAAAAATCGCCAAAATCGATTGAAATTTCAGCAGCAAACACCCTTCTTAGAGTGACATTTCAAGTCGAACGGAGCGCGATTTCGAAAATTATGCCGTTTTCACTTTTGGCTCCAGAAAATAATGAAAATTACAAAAAAAACGCGTCAAATAAAATAGAGTCAATATTATCATCTATCTTTTGAGGTATCATACGTTAGTATCGTAGCAGCGTTCTTTCTACTAGAAAAAGTGATCGCGGGGAAAAAAAAAACAAATATTCGCTGACGCTCAGAATCTAAAAATCTCTGGATACCTCTACACGTACCGCACGCGTTAAATTGTTGTTTTTATGTGACGCGCAGGTGATCGGAAAGCAAAAAAAACGGGCGGCGCTGAAACGGTATAAAACGGAGCACCGGGCGGCGGCAAATATTATTAACTCCAGGAGAGGAAACTGGAGGAAAAAAAAATATTAACCTGATAATTCACGTAGAGAGGAGCACGTGTCTCGGGTATACCGGACAAACGCGTTTTCGGGTATTTATTATTATTATTATTATTATTATTATTATTATTATTATTATTATATACGGCGAGAAGGGGGAAAGAAACAACTCGAAAGAGACGAAAACGCGTCGGGAAAAAAATGAGAAAAAAAAATTCTACAAAGTAAACAAACACACACGGTTTGTTTGAATCGATTCACAGCTGCCGACGCACATACAAATAATAAATACACACATATTACTACTACGTATCATTATATAGAAGCCGTGGTCCGAGTTTAAGCATTATTTCGTACGGCGGGTATTTTTTAGTTTGTTTGTTTTTTAGACAACACGCGCGTCCAGCGATCGTAAAAAAAATATATTTTTTTGTGTTTTTTTAATAACAGCATTTGAGCCAGGTCGCGTCAGCGTGACGTTTATCAGGGGAACCGCGAGACGACCGCAGGTGAATCACCGCAGCAAGTTCGGCGGCACCGCTGATGTGCGGTGGTGTATCGTCGACGATTATTATACTTCTAACAACTAATTATTATTTAAAACTAATTATTATTGTTGTTGTTGTTCCCTCGACGGACGCGACAAGTGCCAAGTCATCTGCTGTAATAACACACCGCGCGATCGACGAGACGGCAGAGTGTGTACACTGCAGCAACTAATTATTATTGTTGTTGTTACAATTATTTGTGTGGCATAAATTACAAAAAAAAAACGTAAACGCGCGTCTGTACTACACCACGGCGAACGACGAGCGATTTGATAAGACGTGACGAGTGTTAAAAAAAAACAACAGTAAACAGCGGTAACGCACTAAAAACACAACAATGTTATGCCACGACGACGATGTGAAATAATTGATTAAACCGCGCACATCGGGGACACGTTTCTATTACGCATCATCTAACGAACGATCGAAGTACGCGAACGTCAGTGGTTGACTAAAAACGAACGAATTTCTAAAAAAGCGCCTCATACGATACTTGACATTCGATCACATCATAAAAACGCATTTCGATAGATCTATTCGATCAGTATAATAACTATAGGACGTTAATATTTTTGATTTCGACCAGTTTTTGTTTCATAAATTTTTCACTTTTCAGTTTAGAGGCCGCTTTAATACTACAAAATTAAAAAAATTATTTTTTCATTTACGTACGTACATCAGTGAATCTGCAATCAAAACTGCAAAACTCTTTTTCTATCCCTTTAGACAGAAAATATTTTATTTTTCGTTACACGACCGTTCGCCGATCAGAAAGTCGCGGTTCAAGTACAATGCACGATAATATCAGTAAACTGGAAGCTATAATGGAACAACTATAATGTTTTTAGTAGCTGTGATTTTTCAAAAAAAAAAAAACCGCAGATAAAATATAATGTAAACGTCCGAGAAGGAGCGTAGAAAAAAGTACGTACTGCAGAAAATCGCTCGTTTATTTGCAGGGAGAGCTTTATCTGTGTCCACTATGCCGAAAGTTAGTGCATTGTGTAAATATTCTCGTTATTTTTAAACCTAAAAAATATTATTTGTAGAACCGAAATAATAATTTATTGGACACGAGATCGTTTGCATTCGAACAGAGACAATTATTATACCTAATCCTGTAAAATAATAGAAATTGTTCCCTTACACATTTGCAGTATTTTTAAATCTTAAGCGTATTTATAAGTAACATGTAAATCAGCCTTACACACACGCGGATCACTTGCAGATTTTTCGATAAATATTTTTTATCAACATTAAAATCTTACCTTCGCGAATATCAACGAGTCGGGTAGAATTGCAAGCTCTCCTAAACTAGCACTATTGTCGCATAAATGAAAACCATCGGAAGTTTGCAAATGCTGGTCGTTGGGCATAACGTGGAAACGTTCCATGATCTGTAATGAAAAAAAAACGTACATATTATCATTACTTTACACCAACCATTGACGAATATATAACAAAAAAAAAAGAAATTTTTGGTACTAGATATGACTATATTCTAAATCTTCCGTAACGTAAAATACG
Source organism: Hormaphis cornu (assembly GCA_017140985.1). Taxonomy (NCBI): domain Eukaryota; kingdom Metazoa; phylum Arthropoda; class Insecta; order Hemiptera; family Hormaphididae; genus Hormaphis; species Hormaphis cornu. The sequence goes on from CM029358.1 coordinate 25,549,464, forward strand.
TACCAACTATATTTTATAAAATAAATTGTTAAATTAATACAATTCTTGGCGGATTAAAATGGAAATTTGACACGTTGTCGCTAATAGTTCGTATTATATCATAGTATTATGGTATATTTTAGCACGTCGATGGTTTGAATATAGGAGAGAGTAGTTTACAGCGGATCAGGAAATATTTTCGGTCGTTTCCAAAAAAATATACCTAAGGTACAAAAGGTAGGACAAGGTAACATCATACATTATTATAGTAGGTAATATTCTAGCGTGTATACACTTTTATTTATTTTATTTTTATTGTACAGTGTTCACAGCCCAACTTAAGTGGTACTATGTTATTGAATTAATATTAAGAAAAAAAACATATATAAATCACTACCTACCAAAAATGTGATCACAAAATCAGTGAAATACAAACAAATTTACACTGCAGTAAATAAGGTAGGAAAATAGTTATCGGAATCATTAGAAAAAAAAACTCTTTAAACAATTTTAACGCAATACTACGCCCCAACCAAAAGTATAAATTTTAAAACGCACAAAAGTTTACGTTAGAACGGTTCTCGAGTTTATGGATGGGAAGGTGTGTTGTAAATGGAACGTAGGTCTTAATTTTTTTACGTCTGTCTAGCCGAATCGGCGATTTAAATTTATGGCGAATACGACGTATAACACATATAATAATATTACGTTTTTATCTCATTAGATCGTAAAAAAAAAAAAGATACACGAGAAACGCACGGGGGAAAGGATGCAAACGTTTTCCCGCGATGTGGCGTTTGACTACGCCACTTTTGTAAGTTGTTATTTTACGTTAGCTCTTCGCAAAACCATTTTCCCCTTCGAACGGCAGGTACAATAGGTTTTTTTTTTTATGACAGAATAGTAGTATGGCGGTTTGTAATTATAACGACTGTATAAGGTCGTAAATAAAACGGAACAGATGCGTAAAAAAATGTGACCACATGAACGCAACCGCAATAAAACACACACGGGCATGTTTCACGCGTATATTATCATATATTGTGCCGCACAAATTGAACACGTCTAATCGCATTAAAATACTCGAGTAAAACAAAACCGCGAATATAGTGGCATTCGTTGATCAATCTAACAAGTGCAACAACAATAATAACGGTATTCCATGAGACGTTACACTTTAAGATTCCGAGCGCGACGACGTTTGTTTTTACAAAAATGTTTTTTTTTTGTTCTTTCTGTAACCGGGTAGACAACAGACCACCCGACGTTTCAGGAATGGCCCAAACGTATAATATCAAACGTCGAAACTTTCTAGGAAAAAAAACCACCTACCCAAATAAGTAGATTTGTTTTTATCGACAACTAATATATATAAAATAATAAAATATATATTTAATAAGCTCATTTAGCAGTGTTTGCATTAGTTAAAATTTTAACAAAAATTAAGAACACCTAATTTACGCTTATAAAAAAGCGTTGAAGTGTTAAACGATAGAATTTGCGTCGATTCGTTTCACGTCATATAGTGGGTACATTTTCATATTTTAAACTCGAACCTAAAAAAAATTACTATTTTACATAGGTAATATACAATATATTAATAGAGAAGATGGGTTTTTTTTTTTTTGGCAAATTAATTTTATTTTATTAAAAATATTCGCTCGGCGACACGTAATCTACTAAGGAGCAAAAATGATATACCTAGACGATTTATTCCACATTAAATGCGTTTAAAATTTAAATGAACGACATTGCAGGGTTGCCACTACTTTGTTTGAATATCAAAATCAGCCGACTTTTTCCAGATTTTTCAAGAAAAAAAATTCCACCTTATACTATTCAATTTTTTAACATAACTAATTTTTATACTTATTCATTTTAGTAAACAACTGAAAATCTATTAGAAATTAGTTTTGTTAAATCCTTATTTTGCAATTGAAATACTTTTAAAATACCTACTGATTCACTTCAAACCATAACAAATAATTACTTCATTGACAAAACTTAATGTTTAAAAAAAAAAAAAAAATTTAATGATCAGCATTTTTTAACGAGCTATCACCCAAACTTCTGGTTCTCATCAATTAAAAGAAAAGTTTAAAATGAAGTTTTTATGAATAGACATTTTTCTGAATTCAAATCTATCATTAATCCACCGAGGTATGATATCTATCTCGTATATATAATATCTAATTCTAAATCTTAACTGTCGACCTACTCACCATGACCGAGTTAAAAAATTTGAAGTTTTCAAAATACTGATTTTTTTTTTTTAGATCAATTAAGTACCATATTTGTTTGATTTAAATCAAGATAACAATTTAATTAGCAATAAGTAAATATATTTTGGGAACTATAAAATCAAATTTCCAATTAAAAAACATTCAAGACGCCCCCGGAACTTTCCCCGACTAAATTTCCCTGACTTTTCCGGGTTTCCAGAAAAAGTAGCTACATTGCATTTTGATTTCCTGTCTCACGTGCAATCAACGAAATTCAATAATAATTTTTTAACCCGTAGAATACGAAATCGGGTTAAAATTGCGAATCCTAATCAAATAGCATTATTGAAGTGTTAAAAAGTCGACTCGAACCGTTTTGTTGAAAAATTATATTTTTCTAGTACTACAGGAGCGTTTTTCCATAGCTTTTTCAACTTTTTTTTCCAACTCGTTGAGTCGATTGAAAAAAAAAAACAAAAAGTTAAAATTTATCAAGTCAACACTCGACCGAACTTAGAATAAAGATACAGTAGTTCACGTGGGTTTTGTAATCATATACCGGGGCATTTTCTCCGCTTCGAACCATTTTTTTCGCACTTTTTCTTTTCAGTAACAACTGTTGTGTGTTAAGAGTTTGAAAAAAATGTTTTAAACTACACGTTTGATTAAAAAAAAAAAACAAATTACTCGCTACTTAACTCCTCAATTTACAAAATTAACTCGAGTTTTACTTAATTTTCAGCGAGTTTGTTAACGGGCTCTTGCATTTTTCCCGCTAGGCTTTGTTTTCCGTGAACACACCGTTAAAAAGGGCGTGTTGCGAGAACAACGGTGTGTGTGTGTGAACGGCAAATCCGTTATCATTTAACTCTGCTGCTGCTGCTGCTGCTGCTGTACCGGACCCTTATATGTTTGTTTCCGTTTCGGGGGGGGGGGGGATAAGAGGAAATATATTAATGACGGCCGGGCTGGACCGGACCACGGGGCAAAAAACGGTTTACCGCGCGGCGTTCCATATTATTATATTAATCTAGAACATTCAGACGCGCAAGTTGTATAATAATGCGGGATAGGGTTAAATGACCGTAAGTGCTGCTGCTCTGGCCCCGACAGCAAAACAACACAACACAACCCTTAAGGCCTGCCGAAACAGTTGGCTTTTTACACACTATGGCGGCGGCGAAGAAGAAGAAGTAACGCGCGAGCGATATACATACATACACCGCCCATCCCTCCCTACACCCCGTGTACCTATATAATAATAATATCTCCTATACATGTATTATTATAACGACACTCGTGTATATCTTTAATCAAAGGTTTTACACACACACACACATTTATACTAAACGCCGCGGTATTGTACGACCCCCCGAGACTTGCGAGTGTATCGGACACAAACACAACACCGGGCGGCGGACGTGATTAACTGTTGGCGCGCGAAACCGCACGCGTAAAGTGTGAACTTGCCAGTCTCGCCAGAGAAGTTTCATCGTTATTACACGAGTCCAGCAATAACGTATACATGTCGTAATCGTGCGCAAATTCAGGCGATACCACCGGTTTCTTTTTTCAAACTACCGGTTAGGGGAGTCCAGCAGTTTTGGTAAAAAAAAAAAAATACGCAGTTGAAACAGTGACACACGTGTAAATAAATGACGGGGGAAAAATACCACCAAAAAAAAAAACAATATTATTAGCGGATATTTACTGCGGACGAGATGTTTTTGAACGTCGTCCAATTCTTTTTTTCTCTTCTCCGTTTTTAATCATCCTTATACGTGATGTAAAAAACACACGTCGTGAAAAAGTTTTTAACACTCTTGAACGAACCGCGGTTTTAAAACTCTTGAAAATAATTTGTTTATCGTGTTTGCGCGAGTTTCCCCCCCGTCGGGTACGACCCGAGCGAACCTCCGCGAAAAACTAAAGCGACTATAACCGGGTTGAAAGGAACAGTCGAATCCGACGTTCGATTGTCAAAGTAAAATATATACAGATCGCTCGCTAACACGATTTATCCGCGACGACGTGTTTGAGAAGTCGTCGTCGTACAAAGAAGCGTTGGCGAATTTGTTTTTACCGATCGTGTTGTTATTATAGAAAATAACGTACACTACGTTCCTAACCTTTTCTTCGGGTATCCAAAATACTACAAATCACGTTCGATAAACGGTTTCCTGCGCGCGCACGCGACTTTTTAAATTTAACGACACGATTATTCGTCCTGCGAGTTTCTTTACTCCGCTAAAACACATCATCCCTTTCACCCTTCTCGCGGGGGGGAGCGTAAACAAGCGTTTAGCTCGGCGGCACACACCTGCGATCGGATTTGACCGCCGCGGACGTTGATCGATCGTTGTCGTCACGAGTCGAGAATCAAAATCTACGGACCCTTAAGCCGCCGGGTGGTGCCGCAGGGATTATTTTAATCGCACCCTATTAATAATATACACGCCAAAACGCCCCTGGGTACGGTCCGGCCCGGAGGACAAACGCCGGAGTGTCCCGTCGTCGTCCGCCCATGGTCAGCAGCCACGGTCACTTGACAAATCTCGGGTGCGACCCAAACTGCGACTGTATATAAACGGCGTTCGGTTTTGTTTACATTGTTATACACAAACAGTTAAAAATTTAATACGTTATTATTTTTGTTCTGACGTATCATAACGATGGTTCGCGCCAGAATTTACTAGAGGTTTTGTCGGGTCGTAACAAAATCAACGAAATGGAATAGGGGTGGTTACACGATTCTTTACGTCGGATCAGTTTCCGCGTCTTATACTTTCGGGCCACAAAAACCACATACATTATAGTCTATAAGACCGTTTTTTTTTTAATTTTTCAAGATACGATAGTAGTGTATTGAGGACATTGAAAATGGACAAAACAGCGCGAATAGAGAATAAAAAAAAAACAACAATGGGCATTAAAATCGGAGTATCGGTTCGGGTCGGGCTAGCTAAATTTCATATTTTCGTATCGGACTGGATAAAGTCGGCCTTACCAACTCTCGTTTCCGCCGGGTCGGAACGGACCGATTTTTTTCGACCCGTGCAGAGCTCTATTATACATACACTCGTTATATCGTATTATACGGTACAAACTGCACATAACACACAGGTCATATATAGAGCAGCCGCTTACTTTCATTTTGAGATCCAGCAACTTGTCGCTAGACGAGACGTTCAGTTTGAGTTCGCCTCTGGGCCTTCGGTTTCGTGCGCTCCGCCTGATGCCCAGTTCCGAGACGGTGGCGCCGTAGTTTGCATCCGTCGGCGGGCTGTTGACGGCCAACGCCGCCGAGCCGCTTACGCCGTTCACGGACGCCACTGGATCCAGTTTGATTTTTTTCGGGCAGTTACTGCTCCACGGCTCGTCCTGCAAAAATCAACGAAAACGGGTGAATTTCATGCGCGACCGAAACTCGCATATCTCGAGACTGTGTTATATAATATTTTCCGAATTCTCTCTCTGCGAACTCGCTGCACATTTCATATTTCATGGACCATAGGCGTATAGCGAAAATCGAAAAATTTGGAACGGCAAGTTTGATGATAGGCAAAAAACGTTTTTATTTATTTTTTTTTTTAGGATCAACTCCATAGTCGGCGATCGTGTCTTTTTCATATTTTACACTACAACATCGACGAATAAAATACTAAACGTGTGGTGTTACTGGTCTAGAAGAAATGAAGACCGATCAAATTTGAAATTGGGCAATATATGAGTTTTAATGGGACACGAGCAGATGAGAGTATACATGTATCAAAGAAAATATGTTCCAACAGAAAAAGTAAATAAATAAAAACGTACACTTGAAAGACCAAGGTGGAAACAGACACGGTAGAAAAGGATATGATGGTGGTGACGACTGTGAACAGAGAAAAAATGGAGGGACTGACAAGTGATGTAAATGGACTGTTAAGCTGGGAAAGAAGTAGAAAAACGACAGACTGTATTGTTTTTACATTGATATACTTTTTTGATAGTAGAACAACTCGTTTTTTTTGTTATTTTATCAAGAAAAACAATTTTTATGATTATTATTACTATGGGCGGCAACGAGGTTAGGCTCCAAAATCGAGTTACATTTTTCTTATACAAGACAATATACTCGTTTCGTATTTCGCGTACGCATGCATTGTTCGTACACCATAATACGAGATGACAAACATATGAGGACAATATTATATACGTATAGCTATTCATAATTGTATGTGTCCGCCGGTAATAAAGTGAACATTACCGTCTTCGAGTCATATTTTATGATCGAAGATAAAATCGCACCCTATTTAGGAGTGTATATTGTATATTATCATACAATTATTATTATGTCGTTGTCTGCTTTTGTTATACACTTTCGATTATTCGCACGAGGTATAACGACGAGACGCGCGATTTGTTATAATTTATAACACACCGAGACACTATATTTTTTTTATACCTATTTCAAGGCGCAAAAAGAGTAAAAAAAAATTGAGAGAGATGATAACTATTTTTTGTATTTTTGCTAAAACGCTAGTTTTGGCTGAGATACGGACTTTTAACAGCGATTTTGGAGGAGGGTAAAAAACCCTTCAAAAGCCACCACCACCTATGCTCGAGGAATTCGCGAAGTCTTCGCGTCACATCGGAAACAAGAAACAAACCCGTTGTAAGTATCAAAAATCGAAAATACACCGGGTGTACGATAAAATGAACTGTAATAAATCGGTACCTAGTAAAATTTTCGAAAACATATTTGGACAAGATCATAGGTATTCTTCAGCTTTCTTTGCGTACAACATTTCAGGCATGTAAAAATGTTTGTATAACGTGTGGTTTTTTACACCCCGAATCATATTCATATAGCAACGTAACCAATTATCAAATACAACAACACGATATTTTAACAACGTCTGTATTAATAGTTTTGGAAATTTTTAAATGTTTTTTTAATTTCTTATAAAAACCATGATAAAACATATAGCTACAATTTTGAAGTGTCCGTTAAAAATGTTTGCGATACTATTTATGCGTTGAAATTTGAGGAAAAAAAACCTTCTTGTAAGTTCCTCTCATAAGGAAGTGAGCAAGTTGTCGTTTTTTATAATAGAGTAAACTGTAATTAATTATGTAAAACGCGTGTGCACTGTACAATTTATAAACATAATTACAGTATATCGAAAATCCAATGTATATATCTAGGTACTAAATAATTAAACCAACGATTAATATTAATAATAAATCAATCGCGGTGGCAACAGGTAAAAAAAAACGGAACGTTTGTTTGTAATTTTTTTTCTTTCTCAACTACGGTGTTTATTTTTTAGATTACCGAACAGGCCGATGAAACACAAAAAAAAATAAATTAATAAATCATGCATAATACAATAATTTGTTATATTCAAAAAAAAAAACAGTTCACGCGTACATATAGTACACGATACTCGAAAAACATAATATAGATGGAATGAAAATTATCTTATATCGCAAAGCAATTTTCGCAGAACACCAATTCCGAGTTTACGATTAATGGTCGGAAAATTAAAATTTAATATAAAATTATATCAGGAAAAATTAAGATAATATACGAATATTTACAATAATTAGTTTTTGCTTGCTGTTTCGGTGAACGCTTTTTCGGGTAATACCACCACTCGGGGTGCAGCGCATAATTTTGACAAAACTATGTCAATGTAAAAAGCTATTTAAATTTTGAGTCTAACTACGATTCAAATTTTTATGGAATGAATACGTTTATTATTAATAAAACTATCGATCATTTTGGAGCAGAATACCTAAAACCGTTTTTATGCTTTTATAGGTTTGTTTGAGAAAACATTTAGTTTTATACTTACCTAAGACTCAAAACACGTTTACGAAAAACTCAAACCATATTTTTAATATTTGCTGAAAATCATTTTGATAACTGGTAAATATTTTTTTTTCAAACAAATTGAAATGTTCAAACGTTATTGGAACAAAATTGAAACGTCAAAAAAGTTTCAACGAATTTCACCCAGCGTATATAGAACAGCTATTTACACCTGTTGTCGAGTGATCGCTGAGAATCGTAATTATCAAACACTACACATTTCGCGAACCAGCGCGACACACTTCAAAGCAAAGTCGCTACACAATTTTTGTTAAACCACACGAGATAAAACAGGGCTGGCTTTTACAGGTCCGGTGCCCGTAGGGTAGAAAATCACGTCCGTTGAGAAAGACTGATGATATCGGAAGAGACAGCTGTGAAACAGGTAGGAGGCTTAAAAAACGCGCAGAGGAAACGCGTCATATAATGTTATATATATACACAGCTCCAATTCTAACCGAATATATACGTGATATTTTTACGACTCATAATTTACGAGATATATTACGAATAAACGTGTACACCACGCAACCGTCATCCGTGTAATTAAAAAAACCATATCCACGTGAGAACAGCCGCGAGCAAGCAGTCCGGCGCTGCTGCGGAAATTATTTTTACTATGCGTTATTTTACCGGGACCTATTATTTTATTATTATCGTACTTTTTTTTTTTAAATCTAAACCTACGATTATTCTCGTAACACACGTACTTCGGTTGTTAATTACTATACTACGCGCACCGCGGTAGTGTATTTATTTTGGTTTTATTATAATAATAACTGGTGGCAATCGTTCGGATATTTATGAGCGAAATAAAAGAACAATATACGCGGGGACGTTTTTCAAAAAGCAACACCTTACAATTATTAGTTTTGTTGTTTCTTGTAATAATTATAAGGAAAATAATTCTTAACGAGCAGAGCCAATCTGACACGGGGGGTTTTTAAATTGTACGGTATGTGTTATATACTCGCGGCGGGTACCCGGTGTGTGTTAAGCCTATCTCAGTTTTATGTGTGTTCATCCGATGCACTTCCATCAAACAGGAACGGCCGAAACGAATTATGAAATAAAGATTTCACGGTGAGTTTTTCTTATTACTCGTATCGAATACACGATTACGTTTTAAATTTTGATTGATAGTAATAATTAACAACCAAAGGAACGTTTAAGAATCAAAAAAGAAAACTAAAAGAATACGCTTTCAAACATTACATTTTCGTTGGACGCAGAATACAAAAATCTCGTTATAATTGAAATACTTTCTTTTGTTTTAAGCAACCCGGTCGTACCGATTGAACTCGAAAGAGTAATCACAAGACGCGAACAATTTTTAAACATTATAAAATTTAGTCGACACACGATTCTAACAACAAATTTGCGGATTCGATGACGTTTTTACACACAGGACCGAAATGCAAAAACAATCGCGAGTATATCACAGAAAACTGTTAGGCGCCCCCGTGCCTCGTGTGGTGCGCGACTCGGCTACGAGGACGTAGGATGTTTTATATTTGTTTATTTTTTTCGGTTTTTCTCACCTCGTCAGTTTAACGCCCACAACTGTTATAATAATGCAGTGCTCCGATAATGTTTGTAGGTATACGATTATATTTTATATACTGTGCTGTAGCGGGTAAATAAGTTTCGGAAACAAGGGGGACGAGACAGATGAGAAGTTTACGATTTGGCGGATTGTTGTTTCGCGAGCACGATCTGCTTTATTATATATATGCTATAATAATAACACGGCAGGCTGCGACGATTTTATCGCCGGAACGTTCAGAACATTCGCCAGCACAGAAGCAAATCTTTCATTCATAAATAACATGCGTGATGATAATGAAACGTTTTTAATTTTTTTACGCGACGCGAGTCCAATTTGCGCTGCGTCTCGTCGAGAAAATTACTATATCGGAGTTGTTTAACTAGACGTTTTAGTATTGTTATTAACGCACAGGCCGGTTAGGTGCGGATCCAATAAAACGACGAGCGGCAATGGATGTATTACATTGCAACTATACAGCTCATATACGTACGTCTCATTTCCTCTTGTTATTAGTGCTTTTTACAGAGAATTTTTTTAACCACACATCCACAAATTGTGGATCGCAATAGGCGGATGTGGTGGTCGGAGATTAACTGACGCGCGAGTTATGTATTTTTTTTCCATTAAACGGAGTTATTTTATATATTTTTTGTAAGACCAGTGCCGTCCAAAGGATTTTTCGGGCAAAGTAATTCCGGGGCCCTTCTGTTATCCTATTATTGTCATAATATTAGAAAGTTTAGTCGATGTGGACTTAAACCGGGGCCCCGTTAAAATTTTCCGAAACCTGGGCAAAACAGTCCCATTGCTCCTATGAACGGTCCAGCCGCCTACGACCAAAACGTTAGCACGACGTTAAACAATCTTTTTTTAACACGCAGCAACTCATATTCGGAATAGTAACGAAAATGTTTTACTGTGAGTGCTGTTAACTAGAAAACAATCATGAAAAAATTTAAGCGTCACGGCAGTACTATAATCGCGGTCGCTTTTCGATTCAATGAACTTACGATCAAAATAAATTATGTAACTGACAACGTACACGAAACCTTAGTGAAAAATATAAGACAAAAACAATAAACTTGTAAGCCCCAACGGTCTAGGCGCGCACAAACATAACAACAACGTACACACACGACTTCTGACTGCAGTTTTGTTTTAAAATGTATCGAGTAGAGTTGTGGGCAAGTAGTAAAAAATTTACTACTCTGATTTATTTAAAATTTGCCTGTTGAATTTTTTTTTCTTAACAACATACAATATTAACATTTTTACGTCACAATATTGTAAAAGTCAATAAAAAGTACGTGTGAATTCGTCACGAGAAAAAAAAATACCGCAAAAATGTTCAAACAAGATTACCGACTTGATCTATGACGGTCCCATACTTACTAGTGATCAATAATAAGAAAATATAGATTTGTTTACCTTGTCATCAGTTCCGTCGTACTTGTAATCGGTCTCTTCTTTTTCCACCACTTTAATGAAAATAATCGCTTTACTATACTTCAGCTGCTCTTTTTTCTCTTCTTCCAGCCTTTTCTGACGACACGGTACGCAAATATCTATAACAAACGTTTAATTTTTTTTTTATAACACAACAATATACGAGCACATGGTTATTATTAATGATAGCTTTTACACACGCTTAGCAAAAAATTATAATAATAATAACAAATTTAAATTAAATTCTTCGTATATTTTTTCACATATTAATCTTTAAAAACGCGTCATTAGTAGTATTTTTTTTTTTCGCCCCTTTCGCGGCGATTCAAATTATCTTTGGGTCTTGTCCCCAAGATGAGCTATCCTCCCTCCCTGCTATTCGCGCGCACAGGGATAAAAGCCGCACGACAAATGCCTTGTCATTTATTAAACCACGTCGGCTCGCGTTTCAACCTGTCCGTGGTGTGTCCAGGGGAGAAAAAAGGTTAGTGTGGAAAAAAAAAACCCCCCGATACTTAACGACCACCTTTTTTTGGCGGCGGCGGCAAGGAGAGGCAAGGAGGCGCGCGTAAAAGAGGTTTTTCCCGACCGGTCGTTAAACATATTGAGCGGCTATTAAACTGATGGTATTTTTATATGGGATAGTATATATAAAAAAAAAAAAGGTGATAAGTCAAGAAATTGATTTTTTTTTTGGCGTTACACACGTTTGTTTTACATCATTTTCCTCCACAGGGCGAAACGAAAGCGCAAAAGACTAAATATATATGAAATTTACACTACCGCGTGTCAAATGGACCTGCAAAAGGCTTTTGGCGCGGTTATCGGGAAATTCGCGCTGACCGCCGGCAAAACACGCTTCATTAAACTATTTTAGGGGAGAACTACTCCTCTTCTTACACGACGTCGCAACCCTTTTTCACCGTACAATATAACCGCGTCGCGTAGTTTTCCCGCAGCGGAGTCAATCGACACCACTGGCGCTCTGTCCTCATCTATACTTTTACCACAAAAAATCGCGTCTTTAGAAAAATGTTTAGAAATTTAGAAGAAAAAAACAAATTTATACACTCCAACCCTTCTTCCGTTTTCGGGTCACCACCAACCGAGCACATCGTGATACAAAACTGTTATTTTCTACACCTATTATTTTTTTTCGCGTGGCCCCCCCATGTATCCTGTATGCGATAGTCGTACGGGAGGGCGCGCCGCAACTCGAAACGGATATGATAACGCGCAATGTGAAAAATCTGTTTTTCTGTTAACCCAATAAGTATTATTAATATAATATTTAACAAGTCCAACTATTATAATTATTTGTTATATACACATTCAACGCGCTCGACGGGAATAATCTTCCGGCGATAAATCGGGTTGTTTTCTGCAGTCGGCTGCTACACTAGCACTCTCCTGGCTCTCTCTCGGCGCCGCCCTTACCTCCTCCTCCTCCTCGTCGCGTGCCGTAATAATAATAATATGTGTACGGTTCCGAATCGCCACATTACGAATGATTTAACGGCTTCGTGACGCGCGCGCGCCACTGGAAGGGACGGACGACAAAGGGACCGGCGATTAATATTATGCACAACAACAAAAACACCCCGGGGGCACCGCATCGTCATCATCATCGTACGTACACCGTGATTTCTTGTTCTCCATATCTTTAATTGGATTCGCCGCCCCCGCGTGTGATCAATGCGCGTTCGACCGCCCAGATAACGACGACGCGCGCGGGGTCGTCCGAGTGTAGTAGTCGTAGTAGTCTCGGCACAAGCTTTGCGAGGCGGCCAAAAGGTGACCTTTTAAATGATTTACAACAGGCATTCCCATCACGTTTCCCTTTAGCGTGTTGTGCCCAACATATAAACGAATTAGTTTCTCTGCACACACACACACACTATAGACGCTGCGGCTGCACGTCGGTGGCATCGCTGGCGTAGTAGTAGTACACGATAGTAGTGTACGCGGCGAAAGATGACCTTTTTGTGTCCGATTGAAATTCGCCGGGGGAAGGAGTCGTCGTCGGGCGATATTAATTCTGGTGAGCAAAAACTAGTACTGCTGCTGCCGAAGTTGCGCAGCCCCCGACTCGCTCGATGTCACGGGCGGGCTGTACGTGCGCGATAGTGGCGGCGGAGGAAAAGAAGAAAACGGGGAAAAAAAAAACTGCGGCTCGGACCGAAGTTTCCCCTGGGACCGTTCCAAATGAAAATAGATTGCTTAGCGCGCGCGCGTCTTGCGGCGGCGCAGAGCTTTGGCCGGCCAACGTTCTTACACATTATAATATATAAATTATTACACTAATTTGCTAATGGCGAATTAGTACTTACGCGGGAGTTAGATGGCAAACCCGTTTTTTCTATTTGACTATTTATCAGAGCAAAAAAAAATACCCGCGAAAAACGTTCTACACGTTCGGTCGGTTAGTAGGAAAAAACATCCGAAAACTCGTCACCACTTCGATTCGAGGGCGTACACCCACCCCCCAACAGACAAATTTATTTTTGAGAGACTGTTTTTCTGACTAATTAGAAAACACTATAGTGTTCGAGAGCTAAGGTGAAAATTTCAAGTATAAAAACCCGCCGAAAAAAAAAAAAAATTTTCATGGCTGCTCTACGCTTCGCCTCGGCGAGGGTCAACAAAATTCCTCAAGTTGTATAGAACGATTGTACGAGTTTCCCCGCGAATTACGTGCGCCGTTATTTTGTAGTATCTACCCATCTTTTCTTTTCGATTACAATCGAGTAAGTACCTGCAATTGAAAACGATTGGTTTTTTCTCCGATTCAATCACACCGAGGGGGTGCGTCGATTTTTGTTTTCCTACGTGCACCGCATTCAAATTATTGGATTTTTGTATCCGACGCGCCTTACTGGTATAGCGATGAGCTGGATTCTAAAAACCGATTTGAATCCGTCTACTTTCGATCGACTTTTCCGTTTTTTTTTTTTGTTCAATTTGTAAACATATAGGGTTAAGTTCGTGAAAAATTCAAATCTTTTTTGTTACGGCATCACTAGGGCAATCGGTAAAAATAAATTATTCGCGTGTAATAGATTGAGAAAAAAAAAAGTTGCCAACCCCCTTCAAATATTTGAAAGTTGCTTTTACTTAATTACTTGACGAACTCTATAGCTTGAGATTTCGGTAAAACACATTTTCACTTTCTACTCGTAGTGTAACAACAATTATATGTAGTCGTAACGAAAAGATATTAAAAATCGACAAACATTCAGAAATATTAAAATATTTACTATACAAAAAGAACAAAAATATTTACTAATAAATTGTCAACATTTTCCTAAACATAATTTATAGCAATCCGTAATGTTTGTGAAATGTTTTTATTGCCACTACATCACTAGGTATTTGCGGTTATATTATTACACTATTTTTGCTGTTATTCATTGTTTATAACAGTTATACCATTTGATTATTGCATATTATACTGCTAACTTAATTTATAGTCGCGACGGAAAATACTTGGGACAAAAAATACCACCTTACGAGTTTTATGGCGGGAAGGCTGTGACAATCGGCTTAGTCCCTCCAGTGTATAATTACATGTAATAAGAAATGAGAGAAAAGACAATAAAAACAGTTTTACAACGTTATTTTGTTAATAAAATAAACTTATATTGATCGAAAACTCAAAAACGCTAAAGAGATTTTAATAACTGGTAGTATAACTACCAGTGACACACATTATAACTTATAAAAGAACAAAATATAAAATTTTCAAATAGGAAATTGTATCTGTTTGCAGTAAAAATATATAATAACAAATTTGACAAAAATTAAAACATAATTGAAAAAGTTTATTAATTTTAAAATGGATAACATTTTGTAAAAAATGAATTTGTTATTTTTTATGTTTATTTTAAGAGAACCAAAGTCAATATTGAGTACAATCTGATTTAAATTTTGATTAAGATAACCAGGTTTGAGCACAACAATCTGAATGATGAATACGATTCATAAAACTTAATAAGTACTTAGATATACTTACTAAAAAGACTTAATATAATTTTAACGAATAATTTTTACAAAGGTAAGTAAATTTTATAAAAAAAAAACCGTTATTGAAGTATAATAATAATAATAAATTACCTGGTTCTGATGTGTTGAATACTCCTTCATCACTGAAGAACAAATACACTTTGTGGTCAGCTTCATATCGGTCAGAAAGAATATCCCACTCTTGTGGGTTTAACAACGCTATACTAAAAAACAAAAATTTAATTCTGGTATTAAAAACATGTAGTTTACAAAAAATATAGATTATTTCTTTGCAGTAAAAAAATTATTAGAATACTTGAAAAAATTTAATGTTTAGCAATTAAATAAAATAAAAAACTAGCGGTTATGTAAAGAGTTCTTCTCATTTTTATACGATTGTATTTTGTTTAACAAATCAATCATTATAATATAGGTAATATACTGTAGTTTTAGCAATCAATAACACAATCTTGTTGACGTGAGTAATTTGAAATATTATTAAATATTCAGAAACCCAAACACGTAACAAGAAAAAAATGTCTAGTTCTAATAAAAGGATTTAGTATATTGTTTTGTTCTTAAAAAATTTTATAAATAAGGATATAAAAATAATATTATAAACATAATGTACACATTGTCGACGGGTCGACTATAATAATGTTCACACACCATTTTAAAAATTCAACATGTGTTTTAATTCAAAGCTCACACGTCGTGGACACATTGGGTACACCATACGTTAAAATAATAGTCATCTATATGGCGTTTAATCACATTTAACACACATTTTGTAATTAGAATTGTTTTAAATAACTAAAACACTTCTCCTTTGAAATGCGTTGTTCGTACTTATCGGGAAATTATTTTGAAACACATAAGGTACCCCAAAATCATTTGTACGAAAAAACTCTCGATTTATGCCCAATAAATCAATTATTTTACAATTCGAGGAAATATTGTTATTTATTTTTTAAAAAAAATAAATAAAAATGATGCCAGCAGCACACAATTTTGTTATTAAAATGTGGTAGATCAGTGCTTAAAAAAGTTGAAAATGTTTTTACGATTTAACATTTTTTTCAAACAAAAACTCCGACATCAAAAAATTTCTTTTAACAAAAAAAAAAAAAACAATATTCGATGTTAACTGAAACCCCAAAGTTTCATTTCGTTCTGACGACACAAGAAGATCAATTTTTTCTCGCAAAATATGTGTCGTATACTTTTGTTTTGTACTATTGTTTTGTATCATTTAGAAATCGCGACTGTATACTTTACACACACGCCATTGCGCGCTTTTAAACGAAATATTTATGTTTGCTATACGCCATTACTACGCCACGTACTTTAATATCATCTAGTAGTACGATTTCAACAGAAAAACGCGTGTAGGTTTTTTCTCTCGAAATATTGCGGAAGAATTAAAAAAATAGGAAAACGCGCGACACGAAAAACAGCATCATCAGTTGTAATAGTTGCATCATATTCGCCGAACGGAAAAACACGTTTCTACCAAAGATCACAAACAACGGTCAATAAATTCTTCCTTTTCACAAACAGCTAACGAATAAAAAAAAATAGATTATTTTCATCGTTTTGATCCGCGCGACCGACGACATCATCCTCCGACGTTTCGTTCCGGCCAAGAAAGTTCGGCGGCCTCTGCTGCTACACCTTTTTATTTCGCGCGCGATAAGCAGCTGTGGTGGGCCGAAAGGGTGCGGCGACGATAATACTTAATTAATTGGATAATTTGTTAAATACTGACGGCAGCTGACAAAAACACGTCTCTATCCGGCGGCGACCGATTTGCATAATATTATTATTATTATATGGTGGCCACGCGGGGTTGTTGTTCTCACTGCATTTGCATAATCACCGACGGAAACTATATATATTATATATTATCCTCCACACCTCGTCCTCGGCACAGACCACCGACGCCGCTCGAAACCGCGGACTGCATCCACGCGCATAAGACTGTTTCGGGGGGTACGTACTACCACTATATTATAACCCCCTTGCCTCGCGGAATGTATAATAATACGCCCTATTAAAAACCATTTTGAACAGACCGAAAATATTATCATAATAATTGTTATCGTGATACGATTTCTCGCAAAACCATTACACACAACGATGTATACTACTGCGTACAATATATATATATATACGTAGACGTCGTGGCTGGTTGGAAATTACCGTACGAAAAACGTCGGAAGTTTCCGACCGTCGGAAATCGTCTCGACCGACAGAATCGACGATTATCACAATAATTATACACACGGTCGATCACGCGGCGACGACGTCGACAACTCTCGACGGGACCCCGAATTTCGTTTTCGCGGTGTCGAAAAAAAAAAAGACCGTTTCGACGACATGACCCGGGCGCCGCGCGAGTGCGCCGATGCGACTACTGTTATCCGGAAAGTTTTACCAGTTTTACGCGCGAAAGAACACATCAGGATGACACACCACGTCGACACACGAATGGTGTGCGTTTGTGCGCGTCGGATAATCTTCCAAAACCCCGAGAAACTACCAATGTAAAGACCGATATTTTTTTTTTCAAAATAAACGGATAAAAATTGATTGTTTTAAAAAACTGCAGAAAACTACATTTCTCAAAAAATTTCCCATAGCTCTGGTAAATCGGTCAAACAGAGAGGTATAATAACCGTTCTCAACGATGTGTGAAATATTCGCGCGAGAGAAATATTTTGACTTTTTCGATTTTGGCCTCAAAAAAAAAAAAATTATCCAAAGCTTCCTAAACTATAGGATCCGAAACTTTTCGTACGAGACGATAAAAATCGGAGCGCTCCTACTACCGCGAAAAAATGTTTTCAGGAATAACAAATTAGTACGTTATTGTAAAAACGATTCATTGCTACGCCTAGAATCGAAAAAAACATTCAATCGAACAACTACGCGACTATCACAGTTTCTTACAATCAAAACATGACACCAATGATAGCTTTACTTTCAAGTTAACTAGCCGAAAATATCACAACTAAGAACAATACTTTTGTTTTTCAATAAATTTGTATACACAAAACGAAGATTATTTTTAAATATTTTTTTGGGTCATCATCATGCACAGTCACTGACTATAGGTATCCATAGAAACCTAACCATTTAAGCAGAACAAAATGATGGGATGTTTCCCCATGACAAATAAAATATAGGTTTGATATTAATTATTTTGGCTGAGAGTATATTTTATCGACAATAGACATTTTTTTTTTTTTTTTTTTTACGATATTATTATTTAACACAATTTTTTTTTAAAAGACACATTGACTTAATCAATAATCGTTCTTTGAAATCAATTTAGTAAATCTGTCTTAAACTGTCCTACGATAATAATTATTTAAGTGCAATGCGCAAGAGTATCTACGAACCGTTTAAAGTTCAATTTATAATCAGGCCATTTTGAACTACGCGTCAAAAATAATAAATTAAGAGCATATTAAATTCAATTGGAGAGAAGTAATAGTAACAATACTTACGGATTTTCTTCTGTTGAGTACGATGACGGTGGAACGAATAACAGCCCGTTGTGTTCTTTGCAAAGAAGTAATTCGTTTAAAATTGAAGTCGGTCGCCGTTCCTTGGACGGGTTTCTGCAATACACGTGATACTCAGTATAAACTCACGAATTATAACAAAAAGCATCGTAATATTGTTGCAGACAAAAATTAACTAGGAAATACTAGATTAATCGAAAAACATTAATAAAAACTTAACCAATAAACGTATATACGTAACGGATCAATGATAAGGTGAGTAATTTTAAGTAATTGAGAAAAGCAAACATATAAGACCGTCTTATTCGCGCGTACACCAAAATCAAATTTAAGTTGTACCACGAGTAAAATATTAAACAAACACTGCAGCGTCCAAAGTTAGAACTTTTTTTCAATCCCAAGGCGTGTTTAGAAAATAACGTTTCGTCGCAGCAAGTCATTAACCCTTTCGCGGAAAACCGCGAAATCAAACTGGGTTTTGGTTCAGTACAAACTGTAGTTTTGACGACGGAACAGCCAAACGCAACTGAACGGGGCGGGTCGGGTTATAATAAGCTCATCCAGATTTGTGTGTAATATCCGGTATTTTTCTCTCTCGAGTGTTTTAGGGGCTCCATCCGCCTCTATCGCTGCTACACAATTCAGTCCGTCCGCACAAATATAACGGGGCTCACGACGGTGGACTCTCGTTTCGGGGGTGAAACGGCGGCGACGGTACAGCAAAGCACTTGTTTGTAGGGGTTGGTTGGCGGTCCCGATACTTTTGACAAACGATACGTTTTGTCGGCTGCAGCAGGGTCAGCCGCAATGTGTGACGTCATTAGCACGCACAACCGAAGAAGGCCAGCAGCCAGTCTCCACCTTTGCTCGATGGCCCGCAATCCATCTACTAGGCGGATCTCGCGCCGGTCGCGTTTTCCGTCCCTTCCGAGCGCGCGTCCCTTACCGCGCGCGTGTGTGCAGTGGTGGTGTACACAGCGCGTTCAAGGTGAAAGTATATTTCAGCCGACACCGCGTTAAGCTGCAGTAGTCTAATAGTTTATTATTTACACAACGTATAATATAGTACAAAAACAGAGCCGGATAACGCAACGGCGGCAAATTAATGAATAGTTAATTTATACTATACATAGAAAAGAATTTATTCGTCGATTTTATAAAAAAAAAAAACAAATTTTTACTCTACACAAACGAGACCTGTATACCACCTCTACTATTCGCTCACGTTCTCGACTAAATATTTTGCACGCGGGGGTCGTACAAACCGTCGTCCTCTGCCTCCCCGCCCCCGTCTGAAACAACCCCGGTACTTCGAACAATAAAAGTCGGAACTTTACAACACGGCCAACCCCGCCCCCTCAAAAGCAAAAGTTCTTTTTATACCTGAGCGGCGACGACGAGCTGCTTTTAAGGTTTCTCGGAATCATCTCGTGCCACACGCTGTATGCAGATGTTTTTCAAAGAGCTGGGTATATTTTTACGTATATTATTGCGGAGAGAGCACCACCAAGGAGAAACACGACAACAGAGGCGGTGCAGCAGCAGCCAGCAGCAACACATGTCGACGACGGCCGGCCATCAGTCAACTTATAACGTCGAACCGGAATGGGAAGACGGACGATATAAACACGATAGTACAGGGTAAGCCCCGCCGCCGCCATCGTCGTTCGGGAAAAATGAATAATATTCGTCGATACGTGTTTAATAATAATAAACCGCGGGGTGTTACTTAAACAATTACGCATTATTCTTTCCTATAAATATTTTTTTAAACCATAATTAATTGTTTAGACGAGGTGCGTATTATATACATTCTGGGATATACAAACACGACGGATAGACGTTTCACGGTGAGTCATCAAACTTTTGATGCAAACGCTAACGGACATCATCATCATAGTCGTAACGTTGTGTTTACATAAAAAAACTATTTTTTTTAAACGTTAACGCGATAGGGGTCTATCGGACTCGAATGAGTTAAACGAATAGTTTTACAACGTTTTGGTAGAAGACGACGATCATTTTAAAAAATCCGAGAGCGGTGCGGAGATATTTATTCAACCTCGACTTCAAAATATTGCGCGGTAGTCAATTCAATGTTGGTTGCCACTAAATAGTACACATACCTACTCGTTTTATTTATGCGTTTATTCATTCTTTTTAGATTCAGCGAAGAACGTAGTGGTTTTAAAATGATGATTTTTTTTCCGTGATCAAAAGTACTAGTAGAAAAACTGCACCAATTTTAACCGTACGATACCTCAAAAGATAGACAACGGATCCGAGTTGGATTTGAAACGTTTTTAAAATTTTTTTAAGTTCTGAGGTAAAAACGAAAACGGATAATTCCCAAAAATGCTCCGTTCGACTTGAAATTTATATGTGTCATTAAAAAGGGTATAAAGAGTTCACTGCTTGGTTTTCAATAGATTTTGATCATTTTTAAGAGAGTTGTGGAATTTTGAAATTTTACGCAGTTATTGTTCCATGAAACTTCTAGTTTTTAAGTCTCGAAACTCTAATACAATCTAAACAAGATAGTTTTACATATGTGGTTGAAAAACTTAGAAAATTGGTTAACACAATATTATAGCCGATTTCACGTTGTTATTCTGTCGTAAAACTCGTCATTCCGGGCGGCCGTGTATTTCTTAAGGGGGAAACAAATAAATTACGGGAAACGCGTTTTTTCCACATCGATTTAAAATTTTTTGATCATACAAAATACAGATCGGACCAAGCTGAAACTTTTACGCGATACCAAAATAGCAAAGATTTGATAAAAGTTTTTCACGTTAAATTTGTTTTTACCACGACGTATACTGGACAACTGAGCTCGCTCAGAATCGTACTTTTGAAGGCAATGATTTATCGTTGCTTTTAGAAATTAAATAACGCGTTAAAACCACAACCTCTAAACTAGTGACCCGCCCAAAGCGTAGTCAAACTACCCACTAGACTGATTTTTTTATTACTGTTGTGCTTACTTAATAAAACGATAATGATTCTGTTACAAAATCGTAAACCGGTTAAAAGTTACCAAAATCAACGTGGGAAAACTTCATTAAAAGAACGAAAGTTATAAATTATAATATTCTGTAGACGTTTATAATGCTTTATTTAGTAGGTACACCGAAAAATAATCGTCCAAACCCACGGGGGGCATTCCGAAAAAAAAAAACGGTACTAATCAAAACGCGCGGGGACAAATATTTCCGAGTATCTTGGAATTTCGAGAAAAAAAAAATGACCACCCCGTATTTCACACAGCGAGTCCAACGACATTGCGTGTAAACACCGCCGCGAAAACACCGTGTCGTAGAAAACCCATCAAACAAATGCACGCGTGTGCGGCGAGAGAAGACGATCGCTTTTTTTCCAATATATAAAGATTTTTCCAGTCGTTTGAGGGGACGCCACGAGCACAACAACAATTGCCTGTACTTTACTTTTCTACCACTTTTTCCTATAAACACAGAGCCCCGTATTGAGCTCGAAAAAAATACATTTGCACGGACTTGTAACAGACAATAATTTATTTATACGACGAGCGCTTTCACATTTTTTTTAAAAAAAATTAACATCGGTTAATTTTTGTACAAACTGTATAACGAATTCAGGGCTAGAAAAATCTCAAAATTTTTACATGCCCTGCCGGGCATGTTAGTCTCAAAAATACATGCCCGAATGAAATTTTTACATGCCCGAAAATTTTATTCGCGCAAGTCAAGGAAGTTTTCTTACAAGAATTTACATGCCCGGTCGGGCATGTGAGGGTGAAAAATACATGCCCGATCGGAATTTTTACATGCCCCGGGCATGTCGGGCAATATAATTTTCGAGCCCTGTAACGAATTCGAATTCACGAAACGTTCAAAATTATCGAATTGATCGAACTTCCCACGGCCGTACATTGTGAAAAAAAAAAAAATCCACATCAAACCGTTTCAAGTCGGCTCCCTAAAAATACCAAAATTAAACACTGAAAGGGATCGAAAGAGGTGAAAATAAAATACCTGAAAATCTTAGGTAAAAATGAATAACCGTCATTTTAAGTGGGATTTTTTTTTTTTAATTTGGCATAATGTACACGACGCTATTTGAAAAATGTAAATGTTTTCACAACGTTTCCCAAAATTGAACCGTTAAAGGGGTGGTCAAAAGGAGTCGGCCGGGTACCAGGTTACAATTAAATCTGATTGATCGCGAGTATTAATACGCAAATCACAACGCCTAGTTGGGACAGCTATAGAGTGTTCAAACACAAAATATAGTTTGAAAAAAAACATAAGAAAAAGCGTGCATTCTGAATTTCAAAAAAAAAAAAAAATTCAAGAATTTATCTCTCTCTTCTCACTAACATTGGCCGGCCCCGCCAAAGAAGAAAATAATTATTTTTCAACACGTCCGTGAACGACGTGTTTTAAATCTAATAACCACGTTATTACGCGATCGTTGACGGACACCACAACAACAATATTGACCCGGGGGGTGGTGGGCTGGAGGGCCAGTTTCTCCTCTATCGCCGCAAGTGATAATTATACATTATACAACGGTAATTTATAAACGTTCCTTAACGTCCGAACGAACACGCCAAAACTTAACCGACACCACATCGGGATTTTGAATAATTATGCAACGATATATAATAATAACACTTTGCGCCGAGAGAGACCCCTATACACACACACACACTACGGCCGTTATTATAATATTAGGTACGTTATATTATACTATTCTCGTCGTCGTCGTCACAGCCTCAAAAATGAAACGCCGTCGTCGTCAACAGAGAGAAGTAAAAAAAAAAGAAGACCGGGGGAAACTTGGCTGGGTATATACGTTTTATGTTTATAATTTCGTCCGATAATACGCCGTATACATTGTTCGAGAGACGTGTCCTCTCTCTGGACGGGTGGTCCTCTCTCTGACCATAACCCGAATATCTTATGACTAATTAAGTGTGAATTATTAATTACACAATATTATAACGATCCCTGTAACAATGCCGTCCCTTTTCGGGCTTAGCATTGTCCTCAGACAACATTTTTGATTAATCACCGGACCCTCCCGTTGTGACGACGACGTGGTGTGCGGACGGCGGTAAGTCTACGCGACGTCGTCTCTCTCAAGCATATTCCAATATTATACGACGGTACAAGAGTACTGTACTATTATTATTATTACACGTATTGTGTATAATACATGCTCCGGTTTTAACAGTTTGGGTTAAACTCTGTGCAAGTCACAACGGCGGTCAAACATCGTACTTACCAAAGAATTTCCGCTTATCCGACGATCGCACGTACAAGTGTGTAAAGAAAAACGCGGTTCGAGAGCTGGCGGTTAAAAAGTGTTCGCTGAATCGCATTTTCCGCCCAGACCCGCCGTACCGTGACCCGATTGTTCGCGAGCGTAGGAAAAAAAAAAATAGTTTTGTTCAAAACAACTAACTTTGAACTCTTCACGAGGGACGAATTTTTTTTTATGTATTTTTCACACTTTCACTACGAGTATAAGAACTAGAACTTTTACAAGAATACAAATGTATTCAAACGATGGTTTTTTTTTTTAACACGACATTTTTTAAACTCGTGCGGTATACATCGTTTACCTACAAATTTTATTCATTTAAAGTACCTAAGCAATAACGCGATAATCTCCGTTTAGGACGCGAGTTTTATTTATCACATAAAAAAAAAAAACATAACCAACAGCGAAAAGTGACAAATATCGTGCGCAGAGCCGACACCAATAAATATAGTAATAATAGCGATATACAATATACGTTGCTAAACTGGTCGATCAAAACCCCGTCAGGATATTCCTAGCAAACAGTTTCGGACAGAAAAGACGGAAAACGCGTGATTATTCGAGTGACAGAACAAAATCCTTTCGGGCGAGAAAAATAGCTAAATTTCATTTTCATATTTTTACCCAAAAATACGCGTCTAATTTATCTCATTTAAGTCGTTATGTAACAGCTGAACGTGAATGAACGTTTTTGTTTTCAGACGCCTTTTATTATGTTTGATAAGTTAAAAACAAAATCAGCAAGTAAACCACCCCCCACAGATATTACGAGTACAGTGTAAAAAAATAAAATCAATTTTCATTCTCCGTAAAAAAAAAATTACGTTCATCTGTATTTAACAGAAGTACACTTGGTATACCGAGAGGGAATAGAAAGCGGATTAACAAAGTTTCATAACTACTGCAATTAGATTACTTTATACCCAGACATTTTTGTTTTATATAGCTATAGATTATTACTATACAAAAAAAGAAAACGTTTTTTGATTCGCGTGAAAAAAACGCAACTATATTACACATATTACGACGACGGTAACACGTATCGCAGATTATTACGCTGTATTTATTATTTTTAATAAACTTTAAAACGCGGTGTATGATTTGGACGCGTGACAGACAGTGGAGAGAACGCCGTGCGCGAATACACCACGTGACAATAACGTAGGTCCAGTTGTTATGATTTAATTCTTTTAAAATATATTTTAAACGACGCGTTCGCGTAAAATTAGACTTATACTTGTGCGCGCAGTGTCATTTTGACTGGTGGAATCCAGGGGCAGACGACGTCACGGGACCCGAGGGGTGGCCCACAGGACCCTCGTAAAATTAAATCCTTCGAATTTAAAGGATTAAACAGGCGCAAAGCGCGTACGGACACGCGGGGACAACCGTGTCAGGGCCGAGGAGAGTATCAAATTTTTAACCGCGACGACGACGGTTGACGCAACGAAAAATGGGTAATCCTTTTAAATTATATTCACGAACCGTACACTCATACGTAATTTTAAAGAGATCGCGTTAAACAAAATTCGCGAATTGACGACACCACTCGGGGTATAACACGTTAAAAACGCCTGTACCGTTGAATTCGAAAAAAAAAATAATGCAAACACGCTAGAACATGCGCATTGGCAGAAAAAACATTAAGCGTTTCGAATTATTTTCATAAAAAAAAAAGAACCATACTACGCTGAAAAGGCGAGGAGAAAATTCGAACGCGTCATAATAGTAATAATAACGTGCAGAGTTTATTCATTTGTTGTACGGGGCGAACGAAAAAATATGCGACCTCCTCGAAACAACGTTTGATTAAAAAAATATATACGTTGGCGTCAATTTTAAGACGTTTTTTGTATATTGTTTTTTTTTAACGTGGGATAACTTTTTGGGATGGACACACACGTTTGACACATTTAATAATGCGGGTTGATATTACACTTTTGCGTACGGGACCGCGTCGCGTAACAACCCCGCTGCAACAGTCTGCGGTATTTATTTATTTCTGTTGACTCTGCTCGGACCACAAATCATCTTTTTATACCCTTCAAAATTGAAGAATTCTGATTTATTGGCCCCGGTTTTTTGTTTTTTTTTTTTTGCAACCACACGCACCGTCATCCGATTTACCGACAGTTTTTTTTATCATTTTTTTACGCGACAACCGAGCGTTTTGCTAGGTAAGTATATGGGGGCACCCTGCATTTTATCGCGAGCCGAGCGGCAATACGAGTATTAAGTAGATTTATTTCGGAAGAAGAAAAATCACCGGTCACTACCCCGCTGCACAGCGCGAACATCCCCGCATACTTAAAATAGGTCACGTATCGATATTTTGCGCGCAGATCGTGTGTGTTTCGGGAAATAAATTTACAAACGCGATTCCGATACGCGCAGCGGCGTTTGTTAACATTTCGAACAAATCAAAAAATTTTTTTGAAAATTATTATATTGACACGTTTTTAGACACACTAACGCGCAATACCCCCGGGGGCATACAAGTGCGCGGCATACAGGGGGTTAGGAATGGGTCGGTGAGAAACTTTCCTAAAAGTTAGTTTGTATACGAGAAGAACGTACAGGAAATTATATTTGACACCACAAATCTTTTACTACTACTATACCCGCTGGTCTATTATTGTTTTTTTATACAAAAGTTTTCTGGTGTATAAAACAACAAACGCTCCGTCTCGTCGCCGGAATATGCTGGTACATCGTTTTTACAAAAGCGCTCAACGAAAAGCACCTCCTCCGCCGCGATTTCTTCGCGGTTTTACAATACAAAATTTATAATATGTCGGGGTAGATTTTTTTTTCGCCCCCCGCGGTCGGGGGCGCAAAATAACGGTGGATTTTTTTCGCAGCGAGTACGATCGAATGTGTGGATCGAAGAGATTTCGAGGAGGTCCGGCCGTTATTCCCTCGGATCAAGATCCGTCAGTACCGAAGCAGCAGCCACTCACTACTCATCCTGACATAAAAAGTTGAAATCCAAAAGCTGAACCGTTCGGAAATTAAAACGACCGGAGCGGAGGGTAGGTCGTTACGTGTACAGGGTGTGTACCTATAACTACTGCACAGGTACACGTGTGTAAGTAACGGGGGAAGAAAATTTATCAAGATTGATATATTTCGCGAAAGACGACGATAATTAGTTGCGGCGGCGATGACTATTCGTCACTGACACGGCGAGCTGTCATTACTACGTTGGCGCGAAGACGAGAAACTCGCGAAAGAATTGGGGGTGGGTTGAAGAAATGAACAACACGACGACGAGAACATGAAGAATCGTGTGAAACCCTGTGCGGGGTTCATTATCGCTCTCGCGGGGGGAGGATCGATCACTCGAACGTCGTCGTCGTCGTCGCCACAATCGACTGGTCTATCTAATAATTAATGGTTGTCTCGCGCCGGCGATATAAAGCGATATTAAATTATATCGTCATCGGGATTATAAGATTCGTGTTGTTTTTTTCGTCAAAATCGACTTTTGCGCACAACACAATAGAAATAAATCGTAGGTGTTCTTGAAGAAGGCCCGTCATTTTTTGAACTTTTTTTTTTGTTCAATGGTAAAATTCAATGGTAAAATCGATAAAAGTGTCGTGAAAAGCCAATCCAAAGTCGTAACAAATTCAAATCGGCTCTTGGATTGTCGGGTGTAGTAATAAATAAGGTACACCTAATCGTTGGAAACGAAAACCGTCAAAATTCCTATAATTTACGCGTGATAGACGGAGAAAAAAAACTATATTTTTTTGATCCTGCACCATTCAATTTTTTTTTTAATATTACGCGTTTCATTTTGAACGGTTCAAAATTTAACTTGGAAAACAGTACCTACGGTGGTAATTTGACTCCGTTCAATTCCTCTGTTTGGTAAAAATTGACGTACAACTCAATTTATGATTAATTTTTAAGAGACAGTCGTGGAATACTCGAAAAAAAACTAACTCGATACAAATTGGATTGTTACGTATACGTCAAAAAAAACAAAGAAAAGCTACTGAACATGTGAAATGAATAAAAGTTCATTATTATTTAAGGTTACACATCATATAAAATAGATATTCAACAATATTATTACCTGACAAATCTCCGCCACGAATCTAAAAAGTACTTAGACACACAGGGGTAAGGAGAGTTGACGTGCGAAGGAACTGGCCTTCTTTTATTCCATAACAAATTGTACAATTTTTCTTTTTCGAAAATTGCTGCTTCTCTGTGCAAGGTCTTGGTGATTTCGTCATTATGATGCATATTCTATAGTTTTCAAATGATACATGGTCAACGAAGAATACGCAATTGTTTAAAAAAAATAAAACAATTCATTTACTCGACACACGTGACAAGGCTCAGTGTTGTCTTTAAACACTGGCGCCGTAGGGAAATAGGGTCTAAGGATACTCCATATCGATCCGGGAACTAATCTTCGCGTATTGGGCTCAATAGCCAGATTTCCTAAAAAAAATTCAAAAATTAATAACTACAGACTCAAAATGACACTATACTTAAGAACTACTAATTAGTAACAATTGTACGCAAACAGCGTGTAAATGATAGATATAATTTTTTTATGCAAAAAAAAAAAAAGGACATAATAATAATACATCATGGAAATTATTAGTCTGTTTCTAAGAACATTTCACTAACAACTGATTAAAATTTTCCAATAATGAATCATAACAGTAAAAAAAAAAAAAACACCAAATTTAAATCTTAGGTATAAAATATACTTTTCCAAAGTAAAATTGGCTATTTTTTTCTGTCAATCACATTCAAACTATAGGAACTTAAACAGTTTTTATTTTTAACGTTTACCCATCAATGTAGTAATGCAATAAAGATAATGGCAATTTGTCATGACATCTACTATTAGTTATCAAAAAAAAAAAAAAAAAAAAAATTGAAAATGTGGAAAAAAATTATCAAAAATATACGTCATAACAAATTCAAATCAATTTTTAGAATCCATATCGCATCACTAGATCACTTGGTAAGTTGAAAGTAAAAACCATTTTTATTCCTACGATTTGCATAGAATAGACAAAGAAAAAAAAATTCCGACGATTCCAATCTCCTAAATAAAACTTATTCTACACAAAACAGAATCTATCTTCAAAGTGACTATAGTGTTATTTATTATATGTACCGTGAGAACAAGTAATATCCTTGTTAAATCTCCATGACAAGTACTCCTTATCATTTTTACTGCCCATTGAATCAGAATCGTCATGCTTTTCCTTTTCTTCAGGGCTGATATCATCAGCATCATCTTCTTTATGCCCATTATTACATTGTTTTACGATCTCGATTTTTGTATCAATTTTAACATCCGAGCTGTTCACTTTAAAATTCTTCTCTTCTTTTTTCGCCATCAATATTGTGATCTTATTTATAAAATCTTTCAAGACCAAATTTAAATTGAACAATGTACAAAAAAAATTTTGATAATCGTTGATTTCTAACATTTTAAAAATTATTTTTGAATTTTCAATAAAACAATTAGAAAGTTCAAGACAGTTTGTTAAGGATACAGGCGATTCAAGAATGTTTGGATTTTCCAAAACACTTTTGAGCGAATCAAAAACTGGCGACAACGGAAACAAGTTTAGCGGTAGCGTTGTACTTTGAAATACATCAACGTCATTAACAAAATATTGAAACGATTCCAAGTACATCCGTCGCCAACATTTTAATGAATCTTTTCCTACCCAATAACACGTTTCTTGGTCTTCATTGCTGAAAATAATAAGGGTGTAAACCCACAAAAAATTAAAACTTGTTATAATTTATAATCTAAAATTGTACTTGCAATAACCATGACATTGAAATACTTATGTCTTGTGATGGTTTTAAAATGTTATTTGTTTTACTTATAATTATTACCATCATTGTTAATCAATTATTTTTACTGTGATAAAAAATGTATTTTACATGAGATATTTTTTTGGTAATAATTTTATTTTGGAGAGATTGTTAAAACAATAAGAGATTTAAAATTTTATAAAATTACAAAAAGCATAAGGCTAACAAGAAAATAAAAGAAATTGATGAAAGGAAAATTAATACATTGATAAATTGTGTCATTAATTTTGAAAAACACTTATTCAGAATGACAATTTATTCGACATTTCTTGTAAAAACTAAGACTCTGAGGGAGTGAGTCACATATTTTGTACTAAATATTTAGCTTAGATATTGTCAAACTGTTTTTAAATTTTTTACAACATTTGTAGTTGGTACTTAATCTATTATTCAAACAATATGTAAAAATATCAAATAAGTTTAACAACTTTTGGAGCAATTGCAAAAAAAAAAAAAAAAAAAAATGTGTAACAAAACATCATTATGTACATATAATACGTAACTAGAAAAAAAAATTTTACCTATAATTTAACAAATAGGAGAATAATTTGTGGAGCTTGTGTTAAAATTTCAATTAGAAAATTTAAAAATTCCCTTTTTTAAAAAAACCGTAAAATGTTAAAAGTTCTGTGATAAGCTTATAAATAGCTGAAGCCTTCTGAAATTTAAATATTATTTAAATTTAACTTCATTATGTCCAATAGTGTGTGTGTGGATATATTCAAAGAATGTTGAATTAGTTAAGGGCAAAAACAATAAAAAAAATAATACAGACCAATACTCAGTCCAGTGAGATGATATGCAGATTTCAGGCATACAGACTGAAATCTAAGTTATTGTCAAAGCTTTGATTCCATCCATAAGCAACTCTAATATACTAAAATCTTGACCAACTTTGAGAGGGTAAAGATTGAGCATTTGGTATAAAGAAATTGCACTGCTTTACAGCCGCCTATATGCTTAAAATTGACAAGGTCTTTCATTGGTGAGAATATAATGTGTCTATAAACCAAAATAATTGTGACAACCGATCTTCATAAATGTTTTAACCATATACAACAATATGTTGTTTACTAAATTTAAGTTTCAAGGCTCTAAACAGAAAACTGATGATTTTAAAACAATGACTGCAAAAATTGACTCATTTCAGAATCTCAAATTTCTGTAAATTTTTCCAATATTACTTCTGATTCAGTCCCTTCTTGTTTTAATTTTATGTTAAAATCACAAACAGTTTGAGGCACTTTTGAAAAATTTCAAAAAACTAGTGATGTTACGAACTGTTTGATTTTCGAACCAAACCAAACTTAAAATTTGAAATATTCGAACCGAACTAAACACAAAATAGTTCAGCTCAAATATCGAACCAAGGAAAAAAAATTTGTACCTATTTAGTCGAAAAACGATAAAAAGAAAAATGTGGAATCCTTCTTTACTTAAGACTTAAAATTATATCGAGGTACCTACTTAATAAATTATAGACATCGTTTGGCCAAAGTTCAAATTACGCGCGCATTCACTTACGTCTTGCGTATATAATACAGAGTATAATATACCGCTTACACCACAACGGTGGATTGTATCCATAGATAACATGCCATAGACATAATAATTGTGTATCAGTGGGCGCCGCAAAACTAATTAAGTAATAACGTTTCACTCCGCTGTGTTTGCGTACCTACCGCGGTTAAAAATTGTAAGTTCGGTTCAGTTCGGGTTCGTAAAAATTATAAAAAGTTCGGTTCAAGTTCGATTCGACATCAAAAAACTGGGTTCGTAACATCACAACAAAAAACCTTTGTTATGGTAATCAACCCGACCACCCATCTCTAGAAGTCTCATAAAAAGAGATTGGAGCAACTACTATACTAACCAAAAGTATTTGAAAAAAAAAGAAAAAAATTATAGTAAAGTCAATACATTTTTTCCTATGCTCTGAATCATACAGTGTCAAACTTGAAAATAATAATAGCAAGATACAAAAGGAATAGTGAGCTACCCAACTACAAGATTTAAATCTAAAAACTCTCCATTGAGTTTGTTTGGTACTTTTAAATTACACTACAGAGATGTGGACAATCAGACAGACTCAAAAACATTCTCTTGTTGTAACACCCCCTGCTAACAGAGCCCCAGGCTTTGACCTAAGCCAAGCACAATGGCCTTGAACCACGCATGAACTAAACAAGGCAGGTGTAACTTTTTATGACCGATTTCCCACTTAATGGGTGCAGAATTTTAGTTTGTTTTATTTTATTTTAAATATAACTAACCATTGATTAAATATAAATTTAAATATTTTATTGATTTCATGCCAAGTGTCATATGCTAAAAATGCTATGTGAATTCAGTCAATCCAAACTATGGTACCTAACAAAAAAAAAAATTACAAATAAAATTATTTGATATAATATTGTGAATTTCAAACAAACATTTTACCAAACTGTGTAGAATGGTAGTTACTTTATTACATAACTGTTATATAACTATACTCTATTCGATGAGAAAACGCACGGAATCCGCGCATGTAGACTGACGGCGGAGCCAATCAAAATGCAAATCCGCGCTCTAGTGACGTGCGACCGTTCGAATCGACGAATCGATTACGGACATCGGCCGGTAGTGGGTGTGACATGCGCAGAACAAACCAATTTTCGTCGGGCGGCCCGTGCGTTCTCCTTTGGTACCAGGTATATATTATAATATAGTTAAAGATATAAATCATTGCAATGAAGGTTCCCAGATGATGAGAACATGAGAACTAATTAATAGAGTCAAACAACAATTTTATCAAACTCTAAGAACTCAAACTTGAATCCTATTCAAACTTTAACAAAATAAAAAATCTTAACATGACAAAAATAAAAATATAACAGTGATTAGTCTAATTACAATAGTTAACAGTTATCAATTTTTTGACAATTGAGACGTTTATGTTTGAACGTGTGGTATAAAAGTCCGTAATTTTTTTTTTTTTTTTTTAAATCAGTCATCACTTAATCATACTTAAAAACTAACAGTGTATTTAAGTATGAAAAAAATCTGTAGATACTGTTCCAATATTTTAATATCTATAAATATATATATATACAACAATTATATTAACCAAACTCAAACTATTCAAGATGTTAAAGTTCAATATTGAACTAATTTTTTCGGCTAGAAGGGTTCGAAGAATTTGATACTAAACTAAATATAAAAATAGTAAATTTCTTACAATCTTAAATAAGCCACACAAGTAAAAAAAAAAACATATTTATATAAAGCAAAAATATTACCAATTAATTATTCAACTTTAAACTTAAAGGAAAATTCATAAATAACTCATAATACTCACTTTACAAAAGTGGGAACCCAATTTTGTAAAATTGAGTTTATAGATTTGTTCTCTTCCGCTGTTATGTATTTTGTATACAATAAAGCACATTTATTACGAACACATTTCCAACATAACGAAGAACATAATTTTAGTCTTGGACCACCATTATATAAATCATACAATTTGTCCGCCTAAATGAGAAAAAAAAAAATGAGCACAAAATAGAGATATTAAAATAAGATATTGCAAAATTTTAAGGTTAAGGTAATGGTTAGTAACACTAATTATTTATCGTCATAGGAGACGTGAGAGCGTTTCACTCACATTCTAAAAAAAATTTCTAAAAAAAAAATTTTAAATAGTCCTGAAAAGACAAATGGTGGAACGAGATGAACGTGTTTTCTAAATTATATTGCCCATATTGCAGATGTAGTGGTGTTGCAAAAAGAATGCACAGTGGCACAGCGATGCGTAATTTGTGCCGTCCAATTCCCAAATGCACTACAAAATTTAACATTGTCACTTAGGACTTAGGAAAAATTTTTGAATTATTTAAAATCATTATTTTGTTTCATGATTATTTTTGTTTACAACTTTACTCAACAGAGCATATTTACAATTATGACACGGTAAAATTAAATTTAAATCAGTGGTTCCAAAAATGATTATTATGTGGGCAAATTGCTCAGTGTCAACTTAACAAATTATTTTTAAATATTATTGTTATTAACAATAAGTAAATACAGTAAGTTATATTAGATATAAAATCATTGGAAACTCTTATAAGAACAATTAGATTATCAATAAAAACAATAATTTTGAATTTTATAATTGCAAAACTAAAGAATAATGTATTCATTTACACAATATTTTTTATACACAAGAAATCTCTTTAAACCATGATAGGCTAGTTTGGTAAAGGGGGGGGGCACTGGTTATGTACACATTTAATACTTACTAGTTTTGTTCCAATATATTTTGCTTCATGAACTTTATCTGGATTAAATAAATTGTGTTTGCATAGCATTTCACTATTGTTTATTTCTTCTACACTTTGGTCTGGTGTTAACTTAAACCAGTATGTGAGCCAATTCAATGAAATGGCTTCTCTTTCTTCTTCATCTGGTGTAGAGTTCATCTCGGTAATTAAATTCAAGATTTTTTCTACAAACAATTTATCTTTGTCTTCTACAAACTCTCGATTACTTTTAATACTTAAAATTGTATTTTCAAAGCTGCTGTTACGAGCATCAACAAGATGAGTAAGCCGTGGAGACAATTCCCAATTGTACGATTCAGTTTTTAATTTTGTAACCATATTAGTATGCATGTAAACTAACATGTACGCATTATTTGTTTGTAACATACCTTTTTGTACTTTAGGCGCTTTAGTTACTTTTGTACCGTTAAGTTTAAACTCATCTTCAGTACACAAATTTAAACCTTTACCTTTTAATTTCTCTACATTTTCATCATTAATTTTATACCATTCGTCAGCGGCAATATCTTTAATATGAGCTAAAAAAAATATAAATATTAAATAGTAATGATCTCATATAACAAATGTAAAATAACGATTCTAACCAATACCACAAATGTTAACAGAAAATGGTTTTATATTACGAAATAATTTAACAACAATAATGCTAAAAAAAGTTTGTTGGTCTTCAAACCAAATAAAACACACCCTAGAGAAAGACTTCAGCATTTGCAAGAGTTTAGGGAGATTTAAGTCAAGTAAATGAAACAATAAGAATTGAGAATGCAGATAACAGATATCTGTAGAAAAGTTTGATAAAAGCAGCAAAAGGCTGCAATGGCTGTAGTAACTTAAAAAAAAAAAAAAAGGAAAAAATGAAGGAAGAAAAGAAAGGCAAAAAGAAAAGAAGGGGGTGAATTCAATGTCAGGCAAAAAGTTGTTTGGCGTAGTGATTATTGGAGTGGGTCACTTCTTTGAGTAGAATAATGTTTAGAAAGTTGTGGTTCAAACTTATAGTTTGAAATCTGAAAGCAATGATAAATGATTGCATTCAAAAACAATTCTGAGCTCAGCTATTACATATACATCCAGGCAAAAACCAATTTTAACAAAAAATATCAGCAAAGTACCTAAGCTTGAAATAACACTATTTTTGGTACAAATCTATAACATGAAAATAACAAGTAATCATGAAACAAACCAAGCAAAAATTATCAATTGTTTGATACCTCAACAATTTCAATCATAATTAAGATTTTATTAACTCGTCATTGGTACACATATATTTTGCAACACAATTATTACTCAGTGAACTCTGCCGGGCTCACACAACACCTTTTATACTATTGTTAATTGCTTAATAATTTTAAAACATTAAATCATACATAAAATATTTATTTTTTTTACTTTTTACTCAAAGAACAAGTTTTTTTTTTAATAACTATCAATACTAAGTACAAAACACATTTACTTGATTGGTGGCGTCAACAATACAGTTTGGTTAACCAAAGTGTG
The DNA here is from genome assembly GCA_017140985.1 of Hormaphis cornu. NCBI lineage: Eukaryota > Metazoa > Arthropoda > Insecta > Hemiptera > Hormaphididae > Hormaphis > Hormaphis cornu. The sequence goes on from CM029358.1 coordinate 25,585,040, forward strand.
AGCGCGCCTAGAACCTTATTGATACTGTCGATTTTGTACACCAATTAACACTCAAAAATTACAAATATTGCCAACATTTTTATTAAATATTATTTGTAAACAGTGTTTAAAGTAATAATAGAATCAAATCATTTTGATAACTTCCATAGGCTTGCTGTAAAAAATGCTATCTGTGTGAGCGCCGCATTTAAATGTGTACCAATGACAAGTTAATTTGTATTCAAATTTAAATTAATGCAAACATTAATAAACGAGCTATTAGTTTTTACTTGATGCTAAAAACAATAAAGTGACCCATTTCAAAGTATCAATCACTACAACAAACAACTTTTCAACCGCCTCGAATTCACTCCTTTTATTTCTTTCCTACCTTCTTTTCTTTTTTTAAACGTAATACTAATATTACACAATTAAAAATAGTAAACCACTTTAAGATGTGACCAACACTACTTCACAGCACCCCTAATTTTCCAATTACTTCATTGTCAAAATCAACAATATCAAAAATCATTATTAATTGATTAAATTGACTAAATCACTTCTACAAACCAAAAATGTAAAGGCACTTCTCCAATTTTAATGACGTTTAAAAATGTAAAATCATTTGGTGTGATATTAAAATTTTTGGATCAAAACTCAAAAAGCGACAGGATCAGTCTAAATCGCGTGGGTAGTTTGACTGAGTAGCGACTACACTTTGGGTCGGCCACTAGTTTGTTAGGCCACGAGGTTGTGGTTTAAACACGTTATTTAATTTCTGAAAGCAACAATAAATCATTGCCTACCAAAATACGATTCTGAGCAAGCTCAGTTGTCTAGTATACTTCGTGGTATACTATTATCAAATCTGTACCTTTCCTATTTTAGTATTAAAAGTTTCAGCTTGGTCCAATCTTTATTTTGGATGTTATGTTCAAAAAAATGTAAATTGATGAAAAAAAGACATGTTTGCCGTAATTATTTGTTCCCCATAAGAAATGCACGGCCGCCAGAATGATGAGTTTTGCGACAAAATAACAACGTGAAATCGGCTACAAACCAAAATTGTGTTAACTAATTTTCTAAATTTTTTAATCACATATGTAATACTATTTTGTTGATTGTATTAAAATTTTGAGACTTAAACGTAAAAACTAGAGTTTTATGGAACAATAATTGCGTAAAATTCAAAAATTTCAAAGTTCTATAACTCCCTTTAAAATGATCAAAATCCATTGAAAAACAAACAATAAACTCGTTAAACTCTTTTTAATAACACATATAAATTTCAAGTCAGGCGGAGCACTTTAGGGAATTTTACCGTTTTGTTTTTTCCTTTTCTTAATATCTTACGTTAATATTGGAGCATTCTTTCTAGAAAAAGTGATCACGAAAATCGAGAAAAAAAAATCTAAATAATGTAAAAAACACGTTTCCCGTAATTAATTGTCCCTCCCATTAGAAATACAGTCGCCCAAAATAACAAAAATTTATAAGTTCCATAGCTTCCTCAAAAATATAGAACTCATAAGACCTCAGAACCTCAAAACTTCGAAAAAAATCAAAATTTCAAAATAAGTTTCAAATAAAGTACCATTTCGGATCCATTATCTATCTTTTAAGGTATCATACGTTAAAATTGGTGCAAGTTTTCCACAAGAACTTTTGATCACAGAAAAACAAAAAAAAAAAAAAAAACATTGTAAAACCAATACATTCTTCGCTAACGCTCAGAATTCAAAAAAAAAATCTAAATCGATGTGTAAAAACACGTTTCCTATAACTTATTTGTCCCTCCCATTAATAAATACACGGTCGTCCAAAATAACAAAAATTTCAAAGTTCCATAACTCCCTCAAAAATGATCAAAATCGACTGAAATTTCAGCGGAACACTCATAACTCTTCTAAATGGCATATATAAGTATCAAGTCGATCAGAACAATTCGAAAAATAAAAAAACATACCTATCAAAAAGTTTAATTTTTTTTCAAAATCAAACTTATTTTCAACATAAGTTGTCTTCCAAATTTTAGTCTATTTATCTAGGTGTTGAATTTCCTTAACATATTTATTCAAGTTTAGTAAAAGAATTAAAAAAATATACAAACCAACGTAATGACCAGAATATGCACTTGAACCTTTATGAATAAGAACAGCGCATAAATTGTACATATGTAATTCTTTGGAAGATGCATTAAGTTCAACTGGTACATTTAAATATTGAGCCATATCTAATGTTTGGGAAAATTGTATGTAACTATTTAGTTTTTTCTTTTGCATTGTTTGTCTGGAAGTAAAAAAATAAATAAGTTTAAAAAATAATATTTGAAACAACATTGTCATTTAAAAAAATATACCTATCATAAACAAATCGCATTAGTTGGATATTTAATACAGGAGGTAAAGTAGTTAAACAAATTTTTCTCACAGCATCTTGTTTACTGTTACACTGATTACAATAGTACTGGTCATCTCCAGTAAGATGTTCTTCTTTCAAAAACTCTTGCAAACTGTCATTCAATGTTTTATGATCTTTAATATTTAAATCAAGTTCATAAAAGGTTGATGGGCGAATAGACTTGGTTTTACATGTTGAACACCTAAAACAAAATAGGTACACATATTTATATACAATTAAACATAAAACAATAATAATCATAGATAACAGTATTTAGTACTTAGAAGATATTTAGTACATAAACAAGGAGTTATAATTTAACTCATTGAGTTTTGTAGTAGTGATGTTACAAACTGTTCAATTTTTGAACCGAAACGAACCAAAATCAAACTGAAAAATGGAAATATTCAAACCAAACTAAACACAAAATAGTTCAGTTCAAATATCAAACCAAGGAAAACAATATTTGAACCAAATTTGTCAAAAACCAAAAAAAATAAATGGAAAAATGTGGAATTTTTCTTTACTTAGACTTAAAATTATGTTTAAGAGGTACCTACTTAGTAAATTATAGACATTGTTTGGCATAAATGTTCATTTATATTATTATATTGTTTTTTTTATGAAGCCAAAGTTTGGGTTTGATATTTTAATTGAATTGGTTCGGGTTTGTTAAAATTTTAAAAAGTTTAGTTTGGGTTTGGTCTGACTTCAAAAATTTGGGTTGGTAACATCACTATTTTATAGTATACTTCTGTGGCAGATTGAAGCATAGTAAATTCATTTTTTTTTTTTTTTTAACTAAAAAAATTATTTAAGTTGTTTATCATGTACCTATTTCATCTTGATTCTATTTATCACAATTTTTATTTTTAACAACATACTCAAATAAATATAATTTATTTTCTGAATAGTAAATATTATTATCAATCCCTAAACAATATTGAATCAATAATATGAGTTACAGACTTTCCCCATGAAGGAGTTTTAAAAAAAAATCTCATAAAAGTAAATAAAGAAAATAACTAGTAGACGTTACAAGATTAATGCCAATTAAGTTAAAATAAAAATTTTAAAATAGAATATTCACACTATTACATTAAAATATTTTTGACAGTTATACTTACGTAGTTACGTATTTATACTCTCCAAGAAAATTATCTTTTACCATATCTCTGACTGAAGTATCAGATTGTGTACTAAACTTGTTTTCTAGAACGGAGAGATACAAATTTGAAAATTCCTAAAATAAAAAAATTAAATAGTATTTAATTTAAAGCACTTAAAGTTGATCTCTATTATTTACATACCAAACTTATAATTATGTACACATGGTACATATTATTAAGATAATATAGAAACAAATACACAATATATTTTAGTAAGTGAACAATTTACATGAGCATCCTGCTGTTGAGAAGTATTTATTCTAAGCGTTGTAATAAAATCTCCAGGATCAACAGATCGTTGTTTACCAAACTGCATTAAGGCAAACACTAATTGAAGTTGGCCAATACTACTTTCTGGTATATACGAATCATCAGTAAAAAGAGATTTATTTTGTCTTTCAGTCGAATCTTCTTCAGGTTTCCAGTTAAAAATTGCTTTCCTGTAAATTTAATAACAATATTAGGCAATCAATTGCAATGATCCAGTTAATATTTTTAAAAAATGGCAAATTAAGGAAGACACTGTAAAATAAAAGATTAGGTAACTAATGGTTTGGAACATTGGTAATAAGTGTAGGTTTTTGTGTTGGTAAGAAAAAATTGTGAACAATACATAATATTAATGGGATTGAAAACGTCAATATGTTATCTGTCACGCAAATTATAGGAATTTAGACAGTTTTAATTTACAATGATCTGATTGATTATTGAAGTGATAGATATTCTGAAAACTAATCTAACTTTGTTATGACGTCTACTTTGAATTGACTTATGGATTTCCCTTCGATTTGACACATTTCCGATTTTATCCCCTAAATTTTTACAAATAAAATTTTGAAAAAAAATTTAAAAAATTCAAAATTTTAATTTTAAAAAACTTGAGACAAAACAATATAATATATCTGAAAGTCGATCAAAAGTAGATGTCATATTTAACAAATTCAAATAAATTTTCAGAATGTGTATATTAATAGATCAATTGGTATATGTTGGAAATGAAACGGTCTAAATTCCTATAATTTGAGTGTGATGGACAGGAAAAAAATTGATGCTTATTTTATGTTTTAAATCACGTGTACTAAGACTAAGACTCTAAGTCTTGATTACCAGATAAAACACTGGTAGGTACTTAAATTTATTGAAAATGGTTTTACCTAAAATTAATATTGTGAAACCATAACTGCAGTAAACTGTTAATGTAACAAGTAGCACCCAAATTTTTCAATCCAACAAATTTATCGTTTTGCCGACGTTCTAGCTCAGGGTCTTCGTAGTCATTTATTGGCTTACGCACTTTATCTTGAAGCCATCGTTGTTCACCAAGTCCTGATAAACAGTATGGGTTGGTTTTGCAGTTACGACTAAAATCAAAACATAATTAAAAACTAGATTAGCACTTTTTTGGACTTAATAATGCTTTTAGTTGATGAAACATTATATAAACTAGATTATAAACTAGAAAATTTGCTAGAAATTATAAAGGGACATCAACAAGTAATAAAAAATTTAACACATTTAAAAAACAGTAAAATATTATATGTTTGAATTACAACAGTGAAAAATAATTTACTTTTATAAACCTCACAAGTCGATATATTACTTGATATTATTATAAAAGGTACATTGAATAATCTTTTTTTCATACATATACATTAAAATAAATTCATAGTGAAGGTTAGGTTAGAATCATCTATAAACTATTGCTTTGAGACTAATGAAATATACCATGATTGATATCTACCTACGTTGAAATGTAAAAAAAACCACATTATGTCCCAGGGATTAGGATCAAAATTGTCAGGGAATGTTTCCAAGAAAGTTCCCAGAATCAGGAAAGTATGGGCAAAGTTGTAATTAATACGGTTTCATTTAAACCCTGTTCACGTGTCAATAACTTTAAACGGGATTGTTTTAATAGATGTTTGCTCAGTTTTTTACAGTTTAATGGAATATATGTAAAAACGTCCCAAGTTAAAGAACATATGAATGCTAATATACATTTTTTTTACATGTAAATGTTGGTATGTTTCAATCTTTTCATACAATACCTTATGAATCATTTGAATTGGCAAGAAGAATAATTAGTGATCTAAATTCTAATCTAATAATTATTGACAATGTTAAGTTGGACAATGAAGTGATTAGTAAAATTAGAGAAAGATAACAGCAAGCTGTGAAGTAGGGTAGGTCACATTTCTAAATGAATTAATATTATGAAAGGTGTAGTATATTACAGTTAACGTACAGGGGCATATTTATTTTAGGGCCATGCCAAGGACTGCAGGCCGGGAGGGGTGACACAAGGCTCTCATGATTGACAAACTTTTCCAACCTATTAGTGCATTACCAAAATATGTAAATATTTAATAAATAGTATTTAAGTATTCTTTCGTGTGGCCTTTTTCAGTGTTTAAAGATTTTGCTTTTTTTTTTTTTTTTTAATTTATTAGGTGGCAAACCTTACAGGCGCCAAATTTTAAAATAAATCACTGTTAACATAATGTAATGTATAAGTGCAAAACAAAAGAAATTGAAAAGAGGGAAAGAAAGTAAGAGTGTAAATTTTAAGAGAGTAAGAATGGTAAGGGAATACATTTTAAAGGGCCAAAGGAAAGAAAAAGAAGTAAATTCTAAGTCGCAATTATTACGCTTTGGAGTGGATTACCACTTCTTTGGGTAAGTCAATGGTTCCAATGTATTACCTACTTGGTTTGGAAAAAACAATTCTGAACAAGCTCGGAAATCTAAAACGGTAATTATTAATATTTTAATAATTTGAACAAATATATAATTAATTCTTTTCCGGACTAGTTTCTACTCTCTTAAGTCTAAACTATGATAATAGATAATACTAATAAAAAGTTTAATAAAAAAAAAGTAATTGCGTTTCAAACTTTTAGTTTCTAAATTTTAAGATCAGAATTCATCATCAACAACAGAACAAATCAATACGAAACACTAATAGGTATGCCTAAAATAAATAAATTGTCTTCCAGACTCTCTCACAACAACCAGTGCAACACGATTGTTGCATTAAAATGTATTGTTTTTTTTTTTTGGAAAGTTATTTCTCGCCAGTTTCCAATCCCGAAGAGTTCCAGAGTTCCCGTTTACTGGGAACGTTCGGAACAACATTACTGCTACCCAATCCACATATTATTGTTAATTAGGTAGTTGGTTTGTCATTAATGCGGGGTCTTACCGACAAGAATGTGGTTTGCACTTCGGAAGACCGATACGGTACGCTTTGTTCACATGCTCGTTGCCTACGTCTTTCGGATGGACACTGTCCGCCCACGACCACTGGCTCCGTTTCTCCTGATCCTTTTTCTTGGACATGACGTCTGCCGCGATCGCCTCATGCGCCGAGCCAGACCGGATTACTAGTTTTCGCGAAAATCACCGATATCGAGCCCGCGGAATCTTGGGGAGGGTGAACCGTCGTCGAGCCGATTACCTCGGACCGCCGGTAAAAAGATAGAACACAAACATAAAAACTTCAACCAAAAACGACGGCGTCGGAACGGAACGGATATTTTTCCCGCCGATTTCGGCGGTGTTCGGAGTAGCAAGTCAAATCAAATTCTCCTCGAGGTTTTTGCGTTCGTCGGAGATTTTGCTACTATTACGAGACGGGCGCATACGGTTAAATGGTTTACCGGTGGCAGGCACAAAATTCCCGTTCAATTTAATATTAATTATTAGCACGTTGCGAGCAGAGATAAAGAGCGACGCACAAACACGTGAATGCGCAAGTGACAAACGACAATTATTAATAGTGTTATTTGAACTACGCGAAAAATTTCTATAGTAGTAATTCATACTTATCTATTGTGTGAATTATAACAATTAATATCGCGTTCTGTTAACTATTTTGTGCGCTGTTATCTAGGGGTTCCCAATGAAACGTTCCCGGCTTCCTGGAATCGGCGGATATCAGCAGTGGCTGGCTGCCTCGATGAACCACGGTAACCAGTGACGGACGCAGTGTGACCGCGGACGGAACGTTGGCGATCGGCGGCGATGTTGGTAACGCCCGTAGGCGACGACGGCGGCGGCGACCAATTTAAAACGGCCAATGGGAGAGAGCGCGGCCGGACGTGGGTAGGGCGACAAATAATGGCCGACTTCTATGCTACCGCCGCACGGACGCACGGAAGCCCGACCCGATCCGATTGGGATGGTTCGGACGTGAATTTACCAGAAGTTTGGGTTATCGGGTTATTATTTTCGAAAATCAACTCTCAGTCAGATTGGATCGTGCTCACAAAACGATTTGTTAATTGTTATGAATCTGGTCGGATCGGTTTCGAGGCAAGACGGAAACGTCTTGGAAGAGAGCGCGTAAAAAAAAAAAAAAACACCCTTTCGTCTGAGCTACAGATTTCGCACAGTCGAATATTAAAATTTTTAGTTTTAAGTATGAAATGCTTTGACTCGAGTAAAACTCGAAGAGTAGTCCAATACGGGTGACCTTTATTTGGAACACTTAACAAAATCGTAAATATATTATTTTTGACAAGTCAACCACGCGTGAAAACCGACCAATATTACAATATTACCTAAAACAACTTGATAAAAAAAAAGTGACATAGGTAAGGTACTAACAACAACAAATAAGTCAAAACAACAACACTTTTTTTTTACACACAACGTAACAAAACTAAATATTATATTTACAGTTCCATTAGCCAACTGCAGCCGTTTGAAGATCACACTGTAAGTCGACGGCCGTACGCTCCTCTTTTGGACATGGTTACTATAACATAATTTTAAAATGTAATAAAAAAAAAGATTGTTCGGTAACAGTCAGTGGTCTTTATAATATTACGAAAAACTCAATACTTACTAAAGCTCGATAAAGTGAAGTTTTAAACAATAATAACACCGTTCAAATTTAAACTAAATTGTGAACCGAAAGTATGAGAAGACAATTTGTTTTTCGTTATTATACTTTATATGTTATATC
>CM029358.1:25598556-25664313 GCA_017140985.1 Hormaphis cornu
CAATTAAAAAAGTGTATTATTTTGTGATTCGGGTATTTCATTTTTAATATAAGTAGTCATAAATAAGTATTCAAGTATAATTTATTCTAAAATATTTCAAATAATTTTTTACCAAACCGATTTATCATGACTAAAACTAAATTTTTTTAGTTGCTTATTCGTGTTGTACAGTGATCACTTGAACAAACACACTTTAGTGTTATCGATTTAGTTTTGGTTAATAGTTGTTCTAAGTAGGCCACTGTGTTTAAGGCGTCTAATAAAAACCTATTAAATTAGATTTGAAACGATTATGTGATGCGAAATTTTTGATTGGTTTTAACAGGTTTCAGCAACAAGTTACTGCCAGAAAATAAGAATACGAAGAACAACATAATTATGATGTATAAAAATAAAACAATGTTGTTTTTATCGTATTATATAAAGTTTCAAGATACTGAAGTCGAAATTGCCAAATGTGTGAAATAATAAAAGCCAAGATTAAGAGAATTGAACAAAATTTAAAAATAAATTACATAAAATAAAAAATGCTTTGAATCGGAAAAATTGTACTTAAAACAATTTGTTCACATGTTGGTTTTCACCCTACGTTTGACAATTTAAATAATAGTTTGAAGCATTTTTAGAAGTTTTGAACTTTTAGTTTTAGTAGGGACATAACTTGTATGCGTTTTTACTACCTATTAAATATAAATATATCATAATATTTTTAATATTTTAATCTAATCAATATATTATTTATTATACATGGGTTGATATTTTTCAGTAATCGGTTCAAACAATATTATTGTATTTACTATTCATTTTGGTATAGAGACAAATTCACGTCGTTATTTTTTTGTTTTTGTTAGTATGACCTAGTTACGACATAGTTAACTAGGTCCTAGTATGAACTATGTGCAGTAGAACTCTAATATTTATTAAAATATTTAACAGGTTTCTTACATTGAGGGGGAATATCCCATAATTTTTTTTAAATTCTGAGCGTCAGCAAAAAATGTACTCGTATTATTATTACAATGATATTTTTTTTTCTTTTTGCTGTGATCACTTTTTCTAGTAGAAAGAATGCTCCGATTTTAACGTATGATACCTTAAAAGGTAGGTAATTGATCCGAAATGATACGCTATTTGAAATGGTTTTTGAAATTTTGGTTATTTTTGGAGTTATGAGCCAAAAACGAAAACATTCAAAATTTTCAAAAATTTTCCGTTCAACTTGAAATTTATATAATGTCATTTAACATATTATTATTATGGGTTTAACAAGTTTACTGCTTGATTTTCAATCAATTTTGATCATCTTTAAGGGAGTTATGGAACTTTGAAATTTTTAATTTGTTATTTTATACGCAGTTATTATATCATATAACCTGTAGTTTTTATGTTTAAGTCTCAAAACTTTAATACAATCTAAATAATTTATGAACGATAATTTTGCATTTATGTAGTTAAAATATTTAGAAAATTGGTTCAAACAATTTTGGTTTAAAGCCGATTCAACGTGGTTATTTTGTCGTTAAACTCGTTATTCCGGGCGGCCGTGTATCTCTTACGGGGACAAATAATTACGGGAACGTGTTTTCTACACATTAATTTAGATTTTTTGATCATAACATCCAAAAGATTGGACCAAGATGAAACTTTTACATAATACTAAAATTGGAATGATACAGATTTGATAAAAGTTTCAAGTGATTTCGAGAATTTTTGAGCTATAAGTATAGAATTTTGAAATTCTTGAATAATTTACCAGGACGTATATTGGTACCTAGAAAACTGAGCTCACTCAGAATCGTTTTTTCGAAGGTAATGATTTATCATTGCTTTCGGATATTAAATAATACGTTTGAACAACAACTTTCAAACCAGTGACTCGCCCAAAGAAAGCATAGTCGCTATTCCGTTAAAATTCCCACGCGACCTAGAGTTATCCCGGCTTTTTTTTTTTTTTTGTATTTGAAGATTATTTCAAATACTTTTAGAAAATATTTTAGTAATACTCAAATACTTTTTGAGACTATGGACAAAGTATTTGGGTAGTATTTTAATTACTTTATTTTATAAGTATTTGAGTAATTACTCAAATATTTTTTAAAAGTATTTGAAATAATTAATTAATAATTATTAATAATTATTATAAAAAATAATTAAAGAAATTTTAAAGAAATTTTCGTGGTATAACAAAAAAAACAAATCAAATAAAATACCAAAATAAATCATGTTAGAACCAATATACCTATTATTCTTCGATATACTTAGAATCTAAAATTCAGTCATACACGTACTTGTTTCACTTAAGAGGGCATAAAATAAATAAAATTGGTTTAAGTTTTTCAAAATTTTTGAAATAAATGTTCATTTTTTTCGCAAAGTTTTATAGAATTTCGATACAAAACAAAACGTATATAATGCGATTTATACGTTTATAAATAAAATAAATTGTATTACAGTAGTTTGAATAAAACAATAAGAAAAACAAATGTTTACTGCAATATAGGTACATCTTAGAACTCAATACGTGTTTAGTTGAAATAAACAACACTTGTTGAAATAACGCATAACAAAGAGAGAGAGAGAGAAACAAAATAAAAAACAAACAAATACAAAACAAATAATGTTATCCGTTACACAGACCAGAGAATGGTTGTTTTTGAACAAGTTTAATTTGTTCAAATATGATTCTTTCATGGTATGCTAAGCTCTTTGTAACAAATTGTTATATAGTGACTGACTTTCAAGTAGTTGTAAAAAAAACTCTAGTTGAAAACTTCAACTATAATGATGCTCTTAAAAATACATTTTTTCTTCTTGTATTGTAGTGTTGTAGCTGACAATGTTAAAGAAGAGAAACTAACCGTTAAACATTTGTCAAGTCAAAGTTTGTGGCCTAAAGATTGGCCTGAAGGGCGGACACAAATTATACTAATAAATAGCTCTGAAGTTTGGGTGGTAAAAGACGCTCTCAATGCACTGCATTTTTATGACTATGGTAAGGAATCTGAAACTTTTGACAGTGAAAAGCAAATAGATCTGGCAGCGCGTGCTTCAAAAATTCTGTTTTTAGCACAAAAATGTAAGTATTCAAGCTTAATTATTAATGTACTTCGTATGTACTTTGAAAGTATTTCATCATGTCAAAAATTAATTTTGGAAAATTCTTCGGAAGACGAAAAAATAAGTAACGAAACTCGAATCATGTTAAACCAGATACTTCATAGTACCGCTGATTTAAAAAAATATATTACTCAGTTAATATTCAGCACAAAAAAAACAATGAAGTCCGCTCAAAATTTGAAATCTGCCGACCACTCATTTTTGAAATCTTTGTTGGCCATAAATTTATGGTTGTATACTATAAATATTTATAGTAATCAACAAAAGCAAGATTTTACTGATACAAACGTAAATATTGATATAAAAAGGTCATTTGCTCAAATGATAAATCTGATCGAACGCTTTAGATGTAAAAATTGTTTGGTCGTTGATTATTTTGAATCGAATTTAGTCATGAAAAATAAAATTAATGAAACTATACATAATGATAAACTTACTATGCTAATGAGTGAGACGTTGAAGACTCTACAAATAAATCCCAAAGAAATTTCAGTCCCTAAAAATCGTCCAAATTATGCAGGTGCAATCTATGAAGAGAACATGTATGATCCTAAATATATGTTATTAGGATACATACTCGAAATGAGCGATTATTCTTTTGTTTCTACTTTATTGATTCGATGGAAAAACACCACTAATTGGCTGGAATTAACAAACGTATATAAGGAAGTTTCAAAAAGTTTAGACCTTCAAACAATTTATGACTACCAGGTATTTGTGATTGAAATAATAAAAGAGATGTTTTTTATAAAATTTTTGAATACTGAGATACACCAATCTAACGACATTGAAAATATTTTAGAAGCATTCAAAGTTTTCATTGATAAAATGGTACCGAGCAATTATCCAACAAATTTGCATGTTTCCATCAAAAACGTATTGAGTTCACTGCACTCTGACATAAGGTCCGCTTCTACAGAATCTCATCCGACCCTATCAAATCGTTCCATTAAACTGCTACATAATTATTCGATACTTGTAACATCGTCAACGTCATACAACTTAGACGACGTTTTAAAAAATGTATCAATGTATGATTTTATACAACAGATCGTTTCTGATTCTAAGTTCACTGTTTTTGTTGAATTGTTTAAAGAGCTCTCGTACGAGTCGAACACACTCGACGATTACGATTTTCATCGTGTGAATTCGTTTAAAGTAAATCAAAATGTCGTCAATAGAAATGCGTGTGACGATCTTTCAGCGTTCCGGAAAAATCTGCTTTTACTTCACATGTTGACCGTTCGATTTCAACAAGATAACGTTGCTATGAATGACGTACTCAACTCCAGCGTCCAAGAAGCCAAAGCGTATGTGTTCGACAATATTATGCATTTATATAAAACGTATGAGAACCATAGTAAAATCAAACAAATCGTATTGCCATTGATGGTACGTTTCAAATACACCCACGCCGAAAATGCCGATTACAGAACAATATCCCAAACTTTAATTCTGAATTTGAACTTAATAGAACACGTTGAGTTAATCGATTGTCCCTCTCCGAAGTATAACGTGGACATGTTTTACGACGAGGTAAAGGATTATCAAGTTTTAAAATTATCGCTTGTTTTTGAAAATGAAGGGTTTTATGGATATAAACAGAAATTTTGGCAAAACAAAGAAAATTTAACGAACATTTTAAAATCGAACACTAAGGATCATCGTAGAAGTGACAAGGAAAGAAACATCGATTCATTGATCGCCGATGATTTTGTTCCGTTTGTAAACTTTGAATACCAGGATAGTGATCCCAAATCCACACTTTTCCTTTGGGACGGATCTTTGGAAAGTATTCACAGCATTTCACGAGCATTACCAAAAAGTATAATTGACTATCAGCATTTGGTTCGACATCAATGTTTCGTAATGAAATGGATTATATCGAAAATCATCATGAATTTTTTGAAATTTATCTTTATTATTTATGACACGGCTGCAAAATCAAATGACACTGACAACGTCAGAATTACGATTAACTATTTGACGATGTTCGAAGAACTACCATTTCCAAAGTCTGTGAGACTGTACCTTCGCGATATATTTTACGCTTTTGACGCTTTGTTTCGCGTGCACAACGAAGAAACTAAGGAGAAGTACACAACAATTATAATCAAAAGTCTAAATTCATTTCAACCATCATTAGAAGAATTGTCGATTCGTCTATTAAAAGATCAAAAAGATGTATCATCAATAAATGTCCTTATCGAAAAAGACATGGATTCATTAAAAAACATTTTGAATGGAATTAATAATAGTAAGATTATTACTGATGTGGCATTTTCTTCGTGCATATATACAGATTAAATGCGTAAAATATAATATAATATCATGAACGTACAAATTGCATTAATTCAAAGTTATACTATAAAAGTTCAGTCAAAAGTTATTGTGTGTATAAAAGTATAGTTATAATAAAAATTTACTACATAAAAAGTATAATTTTTAGCCATTAATTTTAATTAAACTATATATATATATATATATTTATATATATATATATATAAAGCACAGTCGTATAAGTAAATTCATGATACATTTAGTTATGTAAATAATTACCTATATATCTATTTAAAAATTCAAAGTGTACATATAGTTATAACTCCTATCTTATTTTTTAATTTATAATATATATGGTAAAAAATATTTTTCAGTTACTTGTATCTGTGTTTTTTTAATAAATTTATTTTATTACTTATCTTTAACTATAATATGATATAAAAACTATTATTTTCATTTACATATTATATTAAACCAATTTTTTTTTGTCGTAAGTATTTTAATTATTATTTGATTACAATATCATCTTAAAAACGTACGTATCTACTACTCATAATATATAATATTAGAAAATTTTTTTATAAAACGATTTTATAAAAAATTTTATAATTTTAATCGGTTTTTTATAAAACCTAACCTAACCGTGAAAATAAAGGGAAAAATCTTAAAATTAGTGCCACTTTAGGGAGGGTAGTAACGTCGATAAAACGTTGTTATAACGTCGGTGAAATGTTTTCTGTGACGCGTTCTCATGGTGGCAGCAGTGGTTGACTTGTGGGGGGGGGGAACGCGGGGAGACTGAGTACCTCAACTAATTTTTTGAACATTCCAGCGTACCCCTATTTATTTTTTAATGGGGAACGCATGGGACGGGTTGTTATTTAAGCTTACCTATTTTTATAAAATTACTCAACTTACATGTTTGTGTTAAATATATAAATCTTACAAAATGTTTAAAATGTAATACGTAATAACTCATAAGTAGCCACCACGAACAAAAATTATTCATTAGTTGTATGTAGTTCTCGGTACCCATCAACAACTACAATATATAAATATAAAATACCTATAAATTCAGGTAACCAATAACCACTGACCTAATCATGAAGACTAGAGAAGTCTTCATGGACCTAATTATGAAGCCTATAACTTATATATAGGTTATACTGGTTATAGGCTTATAGATTATAGGTTATAGGCTTCATAGACCTAATACAATATAAATATTTTCATTGAACATATTTTGAACAATATGCTATGCATCTGAGTTTTTAGGTTATATTTTTAATCACTTCGGGACATCTGGACTGGATGTATCCCGCTATTATCCCGTTGGTTCTATGTATGAGTTCTGACATATATGCAGTATGATGACGCCGGTTAATTTTCAACTATAATATGTGCAATGAGTGAAAAAAGAAAAAAAGACTGCAATACAGTTTCGTAACTTTATTAAAAAGACAAGTTATACCTAAACAATTATTATGTTATTTTGTGTTGTTATGATACATGCTTAATGGTTTTTTATGAATGTTTCTTAGGGGGGTGTGGGGGGCAAAGCCCCCCGCGGGTTTCTGAGGGATATTAAAATCGAAAAATCGAATCAAAAAATGATAAAGGTTGGGGGCAAAACTCACAATCGCGTCAAAGAGAGTAGTTTGCTAAAGAACAACGTCTTCTCTCGACACGGTGAGGAATGAGCTTAAATGTTGCAAAAAATCCCATTAACTTTATAATTCAAATATTTCGGCGAAGTCTGGGCTTTAAGTGTGAAAAAAGTTTTGCCAATCATTAAATGAATGATTTTTCTGGAACTTTTAGGTCTCATGACTTCTGAAAGGGTACAGATATTTTAATTCTAAAAGTGGTTTGCACATTTACAGAGCAACCTCTTTCTAACGATATCTCTCAATCGACCCCTTCAGATGAAAACCCTATATAGGAGGAGTTGTGCCGACAAAATTTTTCCTTAGCGTGTTAATATACAAAATTAGGTACCAGAAAAATAGCCTAGAGAACAGAACCCACAGAAAAGAACCCTGAGAAAAATAACCTAGAAAATAATAAAATGCCATCAGAGAACTGCGTTTTAGTTTACAAAATTTGAAAATATAATAAAAATAATTTAAAAATTTCGATAAATGTTTACGTGTACATTCACGATAAATATAGGTAGGTAAATATACCTAGGTGTTTTGATATAAAGTATACATAGGTAAGTTGATTGACAAAAAAAAAAAAAAAAAAAATATTACAAAAATAAATAAGTACTTGTAGGATCAATAATTATTTGGGTTTAATGTAAAATAAAAAAATACTTGTTTTACAGAGTATCATACAATTTAAAAAAAGACATAACATATAAATTTCCAAATATAAAAATAAATCAAACTGTCCTAAAAAAAAATTTAAAAAAAACAATACGATAAAGTATTAACTCAAATTTATTTTCGAAAAACAATCAGACATAATATAATTTGTATTTGACACAAATAGGACATTTTTGAAAAAAAGTAGTTCAACAACAATAGGTATAGATAACAAAATGTTGGAACAACTGTTATAATATTCGATTAATATTAAAACGACTCGTAAACCTACATACAAATTAGTCCATTCAACAACACGGTTTAATTTTTTCGTTTCCCGTTAGAATCACACTTACTACTATATCGAACATATTGGTAAGCTCAAAAGTCAAATTAATTTTTTTAAACCGTACTCTTGATTAAGATGTTTAGAAATTTAAAGTTATTACGTCGTGCGTATCATTGAATTAAAAAAAAATTGTTCAGACAAAAATACACGTTCGTCTGTTTCGGCACGGAATTCGCCGTTTTAAAAATAATTTACAGCACGTAAAAAGATTTTTACCTTTTTTTCCGGTGAGCGTATTTGATGAAGTGTTTCTAAAAGAATATGGTTTCGGCAAAACTTCCGTTTTACAGATAGAATATGTCTCTCGGTAGTTCAAAATTTTCAAACATATATATCTAGACTGGATTTTACGCACCGCGTGAATGGTTACAATTGGCGCTTACACACATTGGTTTACGATAAAACAACTGGCGTGAAAAATGAAAGTCTCGGCAGAAGTGGTTGTTGTCGTCGTCGTTGTTTTTTGGTCCTCCGTTGCGTCCGCGACGAACGCATCGACCGAATATTCGATCCGAGCGTTGATTTCTCTCTACTCGAATAAAAAGTGGATGACGGTAATCGGGTCGGTGCAAACGATAACTGACCGAGAACCGATGACCGAAAACATACTATCAGTGACGTCTGCCGCAGCGTTTGACGACGATTTGGAGGAATTCGTTTTTCAACACTTGAAGGCCGCGTACACCGCGTTGAAATGTAAGTACTCGGATTTGCTAATAACCACGTTTTACGATTTGTTCGACTGCGCCGCGCTGTGCAGCAGCAACGATCCCGCGTCCGCCCCGATCGATAACGACGAAGGAGATCCGCCGGCTGAGACGGAATGCGCGGCGTTCGTCGCGGAAAAACTCCTCGGTTTCAAGGAGTACGTCGCGAGAATGATCTATAATTTGATGTGTTTCACGGCGATCACGCCGAGTTTGAAATCCGCCGACGACACGCTGACGAAATCGCTGATTTCGATTAATTGGTATTTGTACGGCTCGAAGACTGAACCCGACCGAGGCAGCCGCGCGAATAACGTGGACGTGAAAAAAGCGATATCTCAAATGATAAACTTGATCGAAGTTTTCAACGGCAAGAACTGTTACGCGCGGACCGCCGATCATTTGAAATTCGACGCGGTGCCAGACGAGCAGCGCGTCGATTCGGAACGTTTTCGTCGGGCCGTCGACGATTTAGCGCTCGCCAAAGCGAACGACTTCGAGACGCTGTTGACGAACTCGACGAGCGTAAAACGAATACTGGGTTCGAACGTTCCCGAGGTGGACGCGACGACCGCGTACGATCCGGAATCGTTGTTGCTCGGAAACGTGACGACCCTGTTCGGGGCGGACGACAGGTATTCGTTTTTCGCCACACTGCGAGTCGCCTGGAAAAACGATTGGCCAGAACTGGAGGACGTGTACGAAAGTGTCGTGCGCAGTCACGACGTTAGAGTCGCGTTCGACTATCAGGTGCTGCTGTTCGAAGTGATGAAGGACGTGTTTTACGTCAAACTCCTCGACGTATACGTAAACGACGAGCCGCGGTCGGACGACGACGACGACGACGACGACGCGTCCAAAGCGGCGGCCGAAGCGGCGTTCGAAGCGCTCTGCCGGTTCGTCAGCGACGCGCTGCCGACCAACTATCCGACCAGCCTGTACGGTCCGATCGTCGAGGCGAGAGACGCGCTGTTCTACGACCTGCGGATCGCGAGACGTCGCGACCACGGTGGCGCGGTTTTCTCCGCGAACACCGCGAAACTCCTGGCGCGTAAACCCACGATTAAAACGTGGGGCGAGTCGAACGGCGCGTCCCGGACGATCGCCGCGACCGACGTGTCCGGGCTCGTGGACGCCGTCGCCGGACCGCGGTTCGACCTGTTCGTCCGGACGTTCAAACTGTTCTCGCACGAGTCAAACACGCTCGACGACTACCGCGTCCACGACGGCGGCGACCGAGAGACCGCGGCGTCGCGCGACGACGGCCGGCTGACTCGGCTCCGCGAAACCCTGGTCGCGTTTCGCGTGCTGATCGACGGCCGTCTGACGGCCGCGGCGGAACGCGGCGTCCGCGCCGGCGGACCCGGTTCGTTCGGCGCGGCCGCGCGAGCCGTTCGCGAGAACGTCGAATGTTTCTACGAGACGTACCGCGACGACGGCCGCGGCGTCGGTCGCGCGCTGTTGCCGCTGCTCCTGCGTTTCCCCGAGACCGAGGACGACCCGGCGACGGCCGAACGGCTGTTGGCCACGCGACAGACGACGGTGCTGGCGCTGAACCGGCTCGAGTACCTGCACGCGGCGTCCGCCCGCGGACCGATCGTTTACGATCGCGACATGTACCGCGCGATCGCCGGAGACGAGCGTCTCCTGCGCCGTTCGCGCTTCGGGCACTACGCCGTGGCGGCGGAACTGTCGGCCGAGGTGCTGCGCAGAGCGGCGGCGGCGGCGGCGTGTCCGCGGGTCGACGCGACCCGGCAAACGTCGTCCCGTCGGTCCGGCGATCGCTGTGCCGGAATCGCCGAGTGGACGTTGCCGGACGTCGTCGACTACCAGCGTCTGGTCAGCGCGCAGATGGTCGAGATGAAACGGATCGTCTCGGTCGTGCTCGAAACGCTGCTGTTCGCCGTCGCGGTGCTCGCCGAGCCGTCGTCCGGCGACGGGAACGTCGGTGCGGCGGCGATGGACGCGATCGGGCGTGACGCGCGGCGGTTCCGGGACCTGCCGTTCCCGGACTCGGTGAAAACGTACGCGCGCGGCGCCGTCGACCTGTTCCTGTTCACGCTGGAGAAACGGGACGAACCGCTGATCGCGAGCTGGTGCCGGACCGACATCCTCGGACGGCTCGAGGCCGTGCGCGGCGCCGCGTCGGCGGAACACGCAGCGGTCGACGTTTTGTCGAGCTTTCGCAGACCGCGCGACGCCCGTTCCGTTGTCGAAGTCGCGTCGTCGTTCCACGCGGTCGTGGATCGCCTGAAACGTTTCTTCTCGGAATGGACGGACGACTGTAATCTGATCGATAAATTAGAGTTTTCGTCTGCGCTGTATTAGACCGGTGTGTTATAGTGCTTACCGCACAACATTTGTTTGATCACCAGACATTTAAATATTATAATAATATATTACTACATAACCGTTTTAAAAAAATCGTTTGAAAATGTATTATTGTTCAACATAGTGGATAATTTTTAACTATATCGATTAAAATTAGAGGGATAAGCGCGTTCGCATATAGATGTATGTTTTGGAATTTGTTGGCATTTATAATTGAATTCGCGTAGTTTTCATCCAACGCTCAATTAATCATGATAATTTCGTTTAAAAGAATTGAGATAAAACTTTGTTAAAACCATCACAAATTGTCAACTGTAAGCGATTAAAATTTTAGATCAACCACACGATCGTTATTTCATCACGACAATACAACCAACAGGGAAAATATTTTTTAATTTTGTGTCTGCAGACAACTAATTAAATACAACAGATAAACTGCCTTCTTCTTCTTCGCAATATATTATAATGGGGCCCGTTTGGTGGTGCAGTGTAACTTTCGCACTAGACTTCCTCCCGAATTTTTGAGGAACGGAGCAGTTTCTTCATGATATATAATGACTTAACAGCGTACCACACTAGTACAAAAGTCTGTTCAGAGACCTCAAAATCTGCAACTCGTTCTAATGGTCGGGCGGTAATATTTCGCTTGGTTTAATCACTTTTCGACGGTTTTCAAAATTTTCTAGTAACATGTAAATTTATACGTCGACAACCTCGTATTGAATTTTCAAAACTCTTCGTGGAAAATTAAATTTATCATCGAAAACAAATTACAAAAAAATTAGAAAATTTTTAAACATTTCAAAGTTCTATACTTGGGTGACTCGTAAAATTTTCGAAATCTCCTGAAACTCGTATCAGGCTTTTGCATCTTACCGGTTTTAATATTATGTGAACACTTCAGCTCACATCAACAGTTGTTTTGATAGTTTTGGCCAAAAGAAAATAATATTTTAAATTACTCTCAAATCTATGACCCCTCAAAGCACCGTGCAACCAGAAACCGGGCACGAGTGTATAAAGATCGGAGCGTTATTGAAAAAGTTATCTAGTTTTCCTAGTGATAACAAAAATAATAATATATTAAAAAAAAAAAATACGTCATCATGTAAAAACCATTACACTGAAAAACTAAAATTAAAATTAACTACAGTTAAAAAAAAACCTATAAACTCATCTATATACTAACAAAAATTATAACAAAAATCGCCTTAATTTTTTTCTCCATACATTAGCTAAAATGTAAAATGTTGTGATGGAAAATTGGATTCAATTATAAATTAAATTAAATTTTAACGTTTAATCAATAGTAAATGTACTTTTTTTTTTCCTACTTTAACAAAAGTGTTTTCTTATACATATTATATTGTTACCTTTTGCCGCGTTGTTGATTATAAATTATTCGTGTATGAAATACATTTTATTACTTATATTTTATTTGTTTTTCTATGATATTATTGTAACATTGCTGCAATCTACATCCAAATATATTCGTGCAAAAAACGTTGTATGTGATTTTTTTCAAAATTTCTTTTCAGCGATTTTAGAAGTACTTTGAGCATACAATAATTCCTTCAGACAAAGTAAAATTTATGGCTGATTTCCGAATACTTCCAATGTATTCGAGCAAAACACGACACAGACGCCAATATTGATTTGCATTGAACTGAATTGATTAGAAACTGAAGTCGTGTGTCTACATAACGTTGTAATGTGTAAAGAGCTACCTGCCTACGACAAATAATGTTGACGATCAAATAATTGATGGACATGGCGAATGATAGGCGCACGGGGAATTGCAATCGTTTGAATTCAAATGGCATGTCTGTTGGTATCAGAGGAATACGTGGGATGAGTACAAATTCCCCTTTCGCTTTGCCAGTCAATATTGTGGCTTCGATTAAATTCGGCATCAATCTTTTTACAGATAATCTTGTAACATATAAATTATAAAGTTATTTAGCCATAGGTCTTTTTACCATACAACTTTGGCCATCTCCGATGATTGGAAATGTGCGTATTTATTATTATCTGTTGGTGTTGTATTTCAGTGGCGTAAACTGGGGGGGAGTTGCATTTGCAATCTCTAAAATAATGTCGGGTTTGCAAGGGTAGGTATACTTATATGTAACCTCAGAAGTTATGTTAACATTGATTACAAAACTAACATTTTGGCTGACTATTGTGACGGGCTGCAGGAGGTAACACGCAGTCCGTGTGTTAACATTTCTATGTTGACAAACGCCTAAATTGGCTCGTAAGTAGGTACGTAATTGAGAAAAACACACTTAATATGATAAAACTGCTAATTTCGCAATAACATTTCATTAAATAATTATGACATAAGCAAAATATAGTTGAACTAAACATACCGGACGTCTTGAAGAAATCAAATCAGTTTACATATTCCTTGTCGGATTAATAGATTGATCGGTACGTTGGAAGTAAAAACCGTCTATGATTTACGTGTGACAGACAGAGAAAGAAAATCGACGTTTCCAATCGCCTCCATCCTTTTTAATTGACATTAATCGTATTGTTCGTTCGACAAAATGAGATTTCATTAGATTTTTAGATTTCTTCATATAAAATAATATTTACCTACAATTAGGACTGCGTAAAGAACACTTTCAATATTTGTATCCATATTATCAAATATCAGTAAGTACCTACAATTGAACAAATCAACCGGGTGTACGCTGCAACTGTTGAAAAATGGAAGTTATAACCAAAAAAAAAAAAAAACGTACATGTACCTTGAAATTATTTAGATCTTTGTTAAGAGATTTTAGTTACCTGTACATATTCAACTCATTACAACATTGAAATCTAAACATGATTAATTGTTGTAAGACTAAATTTATGACATCTATTATGACTAGCGTAATTTGTTTTACTATTATACGAGCTATGGATTTGAATTCTTCTTCTCGGGATCGAGGTAACAACAATAATTTATACAAAATATAAACAAAAATAAACATTGTTTTCAATATTATTATCATTGACGATTATTTAATAACGATTTAATGCTTTATTAATTCTGCTTACGGCTTTTGACGCAAAAAAAAAAAAAAACAATTTAATTCTAACATTCCTATAGGTACTTATCTTGACCGAAGCAACGGCACCATCTATTATTAATAATTATATTTAATTTTAAGGTTTAACAATAATATTCTATTTTAATATCTAATTTTATTAAGTCTTACCGATTTATTGTTTTAATAGTTGTTTATTTGTAAAATGTGATAGTAATGTTGATGATAGGTACATTAAATAAATGGTGAAAATTGAAGTTTAAGTAATACCTACATAGTTATACAAGTAAATAATGAGTGTCGGTACAGTTAAATAAATTGAACTCTGTTGAAATTCTATATTTTTTTAAATTCATTTTATTTTGAAAACCTGATAAGGTTGTTATTAAAAGATGTTATTTTTTTATATGCACTTAAGTTATACAACAGTGTAGAGGTGAGTTTTTTAATATTTTAACTTAGAAAATGTCACCATTTTTTATTTTTGAAAAATGTTTGGCAGTTTTAATTTTGTAAGTTTGCAAACTACTCTTTTGACTGTCAATTGAAAAAGAATCGAGCAAACTATAAATATCACACCAGTTCTCTGCAAACTACTCTAAATACTATACTGAATGTTGTCACCTATTTGGAGTACAAATATATTATGGTAAGCTGTCGGAAGTTGGCACAGTAAGATTTTTCTTGTAATATGGTCAATTTGATCAGATATTGAAGTATAATGTTATTGTGAAATGTCGGTACATTTAAAATGGTTGTCCATGTTTGGTCAGTTATCCATTTATGACAAAAGGGCGTAAAATGATGACTTCACTTTAGAGTGGGAATCAGCTTTGGGTTGGGCACTAATTTGGAAGGTATTGTTTGATGTTTAATTTAAATTTCTTGAAAAAAAAATATATTTTACTATCAGAATGTTTTAATAGCACATATAAGTAAAAAAATTTTTAAGTTTGCGCAATCAACTGTACCATGTATAAGTTAAATATATGGTGTTAAGATAGAAATTAAAATTTCAAAATTATAATATATAAACAGAAAAGTGTACGTTTTATCAAACAACAACTTCAAAAATAGACACATTACAAAGTTTTAAAGTTCTGCAAGCCATTAAAATTTTTTAAAAATTAATTATTATATCACGTAAGAGTGAATTCTTTTTATGCTGTGTACAATTTTTAAAACATTCGAAACAATTTTATGTATTTTGTCTGCAAGGCTTTTTTACTATAACTCAATAAACGTACAAGATTTTAAAAAATGTTTAAAATAACATCTCATTTAAAGCTAGTTAACAGCTATCTTTAAATTAGTATCAAAATAATTAATGATGTGAACATTACGCCCAGAAAATTGTTTTCAAAAACGAACAAACTTCAATGAAAAAAAATTAATACGTTTGTGGTTACGCTCAGAATCTAAGTTCAAATAAAATATACAATATTAAGTAGTGGGATACAATTATAGCGATTGAATTACCTAATAATTTTCTACTTATACTTCCGATATAAGCAACAAATTTAAACTTACTGACATTTTTTGAATAGAAGGCATGGTTCGTTATTTTGGCAACCGTAAGTTTTCTTAAAATAATTATAAATTATAACTGTGACTTAAATTAGTTTCCCGATGTATTTTGATTTATTACAGTATTTACTTGATTGTGGTTATGATGGATAACCGATTTTCGGAAGTGAATTTCTATAGAGAAAATAATGTTTGTAAATTGTACAAATTAAAATAGGTACTAAAATAGATATTGGGACTATAAAAAAATAATTTAATGTAATAGATCGCTCAGTATCCTTGGTTAGTTTAGGTTATATATGTTGTAAACATTTCATTTGCTTATCTATTGTGTATCAAGCCCATTATACTATAAACTAAACTATGTGATGAATGCATTGAATGTTTTTTTTTAGTTGATATGATGCCTATTGATTGTGCCAAGCACATAGTAAAATATGTATGTAAGTAAAATTAACATAAAAAAAGTGTAGCAAACTTGCTGGTGGACTATCGACTAAGTTATAGTTTTGGGCCGGTTACCACTTAGGAAAATGAAATTCTACGTTGAATAATAAATTTGTAAGCAATGATAAATTTCGTCAATCTGGAACACTATAAATCTGAGTGTGTTCAATGCATTAAAAATTAGGAATTCCTATGAAAAGAACTTAACCATTCCAAAAAGGTTAAACTTTTTTTGTTATTAAAAATAACAAAATATTTAAAAAATATTTAAAATAACCAAAACAAATTTTACAACTGACTACAAATATTAACAATAAAATAAACATACTTTGCGAATCTTGTGTTTAAGTTGTGAAACATAAATATAACAACCAAGACAAACAAAAGTGTTTTGTCAGTCAAAATTCGAAACCAGTTAACAGTTAAAAAATGTTTAGTTTCATAATTGGCTGAATGTTTAAAACTTTTTAGATATTTAAACTTTATCTATTTTAATAATCTATGAAATTATAAATATATTTTAACAATCATACAACACATATTTACAAAATATTTATAACATGTATATAAACCAATATCGTACAAAACAATTATCAAATGATGTATAGAAAAATATGGTTTTTAGATCGCATTGAAGTTTCAACATTTTAAATTGAAAAATTAACTTTTAGGAAAACGATAATTATGAAAATTAACAAATTCCAATAGTTCAATTGTCTCTTAATCTTTCTAAAAATTTCAAAAACAATTCTGATTTAATTAATTTTTTTGTTTTTGAACCATAGCTAAAATATTAACAAAATGTTGTAAAATGATTCAAACCATCTAGGTCCCCATCTTTAAATTTTTAAGCATCAGCGCTATTTTACTACCAGAAAAAGTAACATTAGTAAAATAAAACAATTGTTTTACTTAGAGTCTAAAATGTATACTAGTAGAAGGTAGTATAGTAGAAGGTCAAATTATTATTTCTTATTACTATTCCAAATACCATGATTTATATTTTTCTATACTTAATTTTATTAAACACCATAAAAAAATGTCATACTTTATAATATTTCCCGTGTAACAGTGTATTGTAAAACTGTTTTATGTTTGTATTTGTAACAAATTGTATGTAAAACTTCTTGGTTTTAATTTTTTGGTACCCACTGTCACATAGAATCAAGTACAAAAAGAGCTCCGAGTTTCATTTAAAATATAAAATTTTTGTGTGTAACTGAAATATAGTCATAAAATGCACAGACAACCATTGAAAATATTGTATGAATAAATGTATTGTTGTATGAAATTGTTTATTGTTAGTAAGGGCTGAGATTTCTGCCACAGGTAAGTTATTTTTGTTACCAATGTAACGTTTAAAGTGTTCTAATAAGTGAAAACCAATAAAAATCAGAAAAAGTACACTGTATAAAAAAAAAAAATTGATTTACAAAGAAAAAATGATCTTTAAATGTTACTGCATATTAAGTTGAACCGTACAAAATACATAGGTGATATATGCTTACGATTAATTTTCCTTTTCTACTTATTTATTTATTAATTCATAAAGTGAAACTTTACTGTTAACTCTTGGAACATTTCGTTTATCTTGGACTCAATTTGATGTTCTATAGGTAAAATTTATGTATTGGTAATTCAAAGTAATAAGATAAATTAAAGATTTTAACTGTGTTCTTAACTCTACGTCGGTCGCGTATGTATCAATCACATTAGTAGTCGCGCGTCTACTTATAAAGAACAAGCACAATTTTTGTATATTAAAATTGGTTTTTGCTTCATAAATTTATGTTTAAACCCCATCATTGAACTCTCATATTGTATGTAACTATTTTTTTTAACGTAATTACACAGTGTTTAATTGAATACGTGTCAAAAGGTTACAATAAAATAAACATATTAAACCGAAGAAACCTTTAATTTAATTAGATAGTAGTATACAATAGTTTTACTAACTGTAACAAGTGTTTTTTGTTTTAGAATATCCACAAATAATTGAGTACATCAATAAGTTTAACGGAAAAAATTCCCTAATTTGTACAGGTACCATGTACTAAAATATAATTCATTCTTCATAATGAGTAACTAAGTATTTAAAAACGAAAAAAATAATTTAGTTTTAATTTCATTGTGCTGTACATCGTATTAGTGTTTTATACAACAGAAATTTTGTAAAGAAACTTAAAACTATTTTTGTTGATTTGTTTTTTTTAATAACAATTTTAAGAGTAGAATAATTTGATTTTATATTATAATTTCATCATACTCATTTTGTCAAATGTTATAAGATATAAAATATAAGGTAGCGCTTTTCAATCATAATTCCTATTGTCAGCATTAAAAGTTGTAGACGATTATATTTATTGGAAATAATTTTTCATTATGAAATTTTACAGATAACATACCTTCACCTATGGACTTTTGTATTGAAAAAGCTTCAGGTTTGTGAAAAATAAAAATATGTTTATAAATAATGTGTTTTTTTGTCCATATAAATTAAAATTTAATTTTCTAGGTACAAATTAAATACCTAAATAAGCATTTTTCATTACAAAATGTGTATTTTTTGGATCTACAAATTTATGTTCTGTTCATACTCAATAATTATACATAAAAAGAATTTTAACTAAATATGTTGCCGTAATGTCATATATTGAGTACGACATTTTGTTTGCTTGAAAGGATAGTAGGCCGATTGGAATTTACCATTCATAATAAAAACGTAGCCGTTAATTTTTTTTTATGATTATCAAATTTATGAGTTTTAAACAATGCCACTAAAATCTGGGACATAATAACTGTCACTATGCACACCAATCAAATATGAAAACTTTAAATTGTTTTACTTAATCGTGCAAATATTTGCTACGCAAACTATTGTCAATAAAATATTAAATAAATTAAATTTTACGTGTACCTATGTATTTGATTTTAAATTGTATGAAAAAATATGAAAAAATAGTTTGATTTTTGTAATGATCAGACTTTAGATTTAAATGGAATGTTGTTTAAATTTGCCTAGAATGGTTTACTAGACGTGGACTAATTGTTGTTAAATTAATGATGTGTTTTGTGTATTTATAAATAGTAATTAAAAAAATTTTATGTAAAACATGGCTCAAACAATATTTTAATTTCGTATGCTTTTTTATACTAAAATATGATTTATTATTTTTACTCACATTTTTATCGTACAGATATTTCTGATGAAGAAAATGAAGGTACGTTAAAAAAAAAAGTGTCTGTTGTACATCCTAATTCAATGTCTTTATTTCTGATTTTATAAATAAAAAATTGCTACATCTTCAAAAAAAGTACTGAATAGTTAAGTGCAAAAAAATATAAAACCAAACATTAAATTAAAGTTACAAAACTCGTAGAATAAGTAATAATAATTATGATATAACCATGTAAATATTAATAAAACCAAATAATAAAACTAAAATGAGCAGTTTATACTTACTTAATTGCTTCCTTAATTCTGATTTAAAGAATTAAAAAAAAAAAAAACTAACTAAATAAATTAACTCTATCGTCAAAATAAATACCTACCAGAACATTTGTTTTTTTTTTTTTTTTGCTAAAGATGAAGAGTTCTATGAAGAGACGAGATGTACGTAATTTGTTATAATTTAAACACGCTCAGGGATATATTTTTTAGTATAAGTTAATAAATTGCAACTTATTAGTTAAAAATATATTTTAAAATATAATTTGAATTTGGGAAATTTATCTTTATCTTGATCAAACTTTTCTGATACATCTTGAATTGTTTTAAAACTATCTTAGGTATCTTTTTAGCTGAATCATGTAAAAAAAAACTTTTTTAGTGGTATAATATGAGAAAAAAAACAATAATTAGGTATAAGTTATAAAAATTGTATACAAGAAAACGTTTGATAGGTAATTTAATTTTGGATATGATGTTGTGTGTTATGTTTTAAAGGTTAGAATTAAACTAATTTGTGCCTAATTTTTTTTACTTTTAATTCATTCTTGTTCAATCCTAAAAATATAAGTTATTTATTATATTATCTAGGTACTCGTAAAATGTTTTGTTAACTAACGTTACTTGTATTCACATTTTACTATATTATATTATATATTTTTGCAATAAACAAACATAAATATTTATCATTTATTTTATAGCTAACAAATACCTTAGTACGTTATTTTGTATGATTTTTATTTCGTTTTTACTATAAATTGTATTATTTATTATTATTGTATAGTATTTATACCTGGATAAAAATGGTAACCACAATGGTTTATTAAAGTACAAAATACAGATCAAAGTTTAAGGCAAATTTCAGGAACCATAAAAGTTTTTTTTTTAAATAGATACATTTTAAAATAATGCTTCTAAGGATTAATTTACACATTTTTTTTATTGTTTTTTTTTACCACTTTGTACTTTATGATTTTGTCCTACAGAGTTAGTCAAATTTTGATCGGTTACCTTTGTCTATTCCCAAAAATTCTAATTTTTTTACAATAAATGCAAGTTGTTCTCCTAGTTACCCAAAGAACCATGCATTAAATTGTAAATGTATAGGAAATTCATATCACGTGAGCTCAGTCTTATAACTAACCGTACACATAAACTTTCGTCTCTTTTCATTTTTAGATTCTTAGCTAAATATTACTATGAATCGATTAAAAATTAATATATTTTTGTAATTTGAGCTCTTACCTGTTTTTGTCTAAAATAAATAAAGATAGTTTAATTTCAAAAAACAACCCATAAAATATTAGTAAAAAAAAAAATATTATTATTACCAATATCTTATCATTTCAGCAACGTGGATCATTAAAATGCATTAAAAGAATTAATATTTGTAATGTTGTATCGTGTTCATAGAGTTTTAAAATAGTTTTGATTTTGGAACAATAAACTTTAGGTATATAACATCAAATTAGGCATAATACTGGCATACAGTTTGCTATACACCACACGACACAAATCTGTATCCTTTAATACTTTAATCATTAACTAATGTAATTGCAATTTTTAAATTAAATATTATTTGTTATTTTGTATTAGATTGTATACGTAAGTATACCTATCAGTAATTTAATATTGAAATAAAATATTTAGAAACTAAAAGTTTCAAAAATACAATTTAATGAATATTATTTAAAAAAGTACATTTTAACATTCATAAGTTACAATTCCTATGCACCTAAAATATACTATATATTAACCTTTTTAAACAATAAGTCTTAATAAGCATAAAAGCATTTTCTTAAACGAAAATGTTTTGTATTGATTACCCGATTACCGTGATATGTTTATTTTTTTAACATCAATTAATGTATAAGTATTCTAGATTTATTTTATTTTATTGTTAATTTTTCTTTCTTTGTCATAAATACTGTTTATTAGTAAATACTTTATTTATAAATACTGTTAATTAGTTATTATGTTTTCATTTTAGTACAGTTAGAAAATTTGATTGGAAGTAAGTAATTATTTTTTATGTCATTTAAGATTAAATAGTGAAAAACTAATATTATAATAATTCTAATTGAAAGTATATTATTTAAAACATTTAAGATTTTTGTAAAACATATTTTAAAACATTTTATAATGTGTGCTAAGTGTCTACTGTCAAGTAATTGATTTTAATGTTCAGAATTTTAAAATAATAGACTTTTTTTATATAATTATATTACTATTAGTGGACTACCTATCTGTTTGGCTAGGTATCCTTGAACCATTTAATATAAAATATTAAGTTACTTATAGTTTATCATGTGTACTGTATAGTATAGATGTATACATAAATTTTGAGACTCTTGTTTCTCCCATTGAACATTTGACTTTATTTTACGACAGAGGTAGCTTTTATAAAGCAATACAAACTTTTTTTACAAAAATTTTTGGCCTTATTGTTATTTTTCTTTTTGATACTTCTAGTTTCAAAAATCAATCAATAAAAAAAAATTATTAGTTTATACACACTTAAACGTCCAAAAACTATACATGGTAACAATAAATTTTTAATGTACACTAATTTTAATTAAAAATGACTTAAATTACAATATAAAATTTCTTTTCTAATTTGTGTACTTTTTGTATTATTACTTTTGTATTATGCTTTTTGTATATAATATAATTTATATTGAAATTTGCTTTTTTTAGGTAGATTATAAACTTTTTCTTTGTTTTTTTTTTTTTTATGTTTTAATAGAAATATGTAATTAAATAATTAATGTACTTGATGTTATAAGAAATTAACAAATTGTAAATTGTATATTTATCTGTGTAAAATGTCGTAACTTCCTGCCTTCAAAAAAAGTTTTAAGCTTACAGGAGGTAGATAAATCAAATCTGTATTTTTTCCATTAAAAATTGTTAGCATTATTTTTTTGATTTAATAAAATAAAAAATACAAAAATTGTAAATACATTTCAAAGTTTTCTCTAAATTTCAAATATTTACTTTGAAACACGTTGGGATATTATACAATGTTACGTACACTACAATGCTCATTTAATAAAAACTTAATAAATAAATAAAGTAAAAATAAAAACAATGGGTTTTTAGTATGGAATTGAAAATGTTCTCAGTTTTGAAATACCTAGTTACAAAATGTCATTATTTCAAAGAGGTTTGACTATAATTTCATCCCAAATATTATAATAGATTTTGTTTTGTCTTACTATGAAATGTACATAAGTAGGCACGAACTATGTTTTTGGATTAAAATGACCAAAAATATATAAGTATAAATATCCTTGGGAAGGTGGCAATTAAAACACTTAAGTGTATTAGTTATTCTATTTTTATAATATGTTTTTTAATCGACAGTCTACTAGGTGTAAAACATTTAAATACTTGTTTAATTGGTGAATTACAAAAAGTATTATAACAAGCAATTTGTATTTAATATTTATAGTTACTGTTTTGTTTTACCTAAACAAAATTAAAACGACAATTTTTTTTTATTTTTAGTTGAGAAGTATTGTATTCTGAATGAAGTTCTTTATAACCACAGTATGTACAATATTATACTCGTATACTTTTTAAAAATAATAAAATTTTATATTTTAAGACGAATTTGTATATTAGTTTTTGCTAACTCTTCAATCTAATATATAATATATATATATTTATATATTTTTATTTTATACCTAATAAAATGTATTCAATTATCTCAATTTAATCAATATTTGTTGAAAATATTACGTTAGGTAGTGATACAATTGCCTGTTTTTACATGATATGTATGTACTTGTAATTTTAGATTCTGAGCGCAGCATGGAATTTATCAATAATGATGAATTCATTGTATATGAAATATACAATGAATAATTTTTCTATGATACATAATATATTTGGGTAGTCAATTAAAAAAAAATAAATAAAAATTTGTATTGTTCAGTTATTGAAATCATTCTGAAGTTTTTATGTCTATAAAAATTACATTATTAATTTTGTATGAAGGTAACTTTGTTGTTGATTAAAATATGTCGTCAATAATCACAAAGAAAATTATACTGTCAATGTATTATGTTAAATTATTAAAATATATTCTTTAAAATGAATATAAATATAATATTATTATAGTGTCCATTTTATGTTTGTTTTAGTATAATACTATATAAGTTTAAATGAGTTTATATTTTGTGCACTGGCCAATAACAAATTGTGAATTCAACTTAAATGAGAGTTAATCTAATGAGTGCACAGTGCAATGAGTTCAATTCGAAAATACAATGATTTTTTGATAATATACAAACTGTAAACGTGGTGCTATTAAAAAACCTTGTTTTTTTTAGAACAAGGTACAAGGGAAAGCTATAATGCGGACGCAGGTATTCATCCACCTGGGTGTAAGTGTTTCATAAATAATTTTAATTGATTTTAAATTTTGAATTAAGTGAAGAATTTATTGGTTGTAAATAGATAATTTCTTTTTTGGAACATTTGTTCGAGTATTAGAAACACTCCAATCTTTACATGTATTTATTTTAATGATAAAATATGCAACCAGCAACTCATCAAACACTGCAGTCACTTATCGAGTTACTAGAAAATTGTAATTGCTATAGTTTTGGATTTTGGCAATATGTTTTTTTGGTATACTTTGATATTTTTATATTATATAGGTCATAATACCATACTTTGAAACTTTATTTTAAAATTTTTCAAGCATATTGTAAAGGCTACCGAAAAATTAGTCTACATGGGAAAACCCGTGCATAACCCTATTCTTGAATTAAACCAAATAATAAATAATGTAAGAATAAAATACACCAAAACTGATAATATATTTTGTTTTAGCTTAAAAATATTTAATTTATAGTCTTGTGAATTTATTATTATATGTTTTTAGCTTACATGTTTAAATATTTGCATGAAGTAGCTGAAAAACTTAAAGTTTTTGGTATGTATATTGTGTTTATAAAAGACCATAGAACATTTTTAATTAATTTCCTATATAAACACTATAAAATAATTAAGAAATCGTAATATATTATTATCAATTCACAGTAATTGTTATGTATCACTAATCACTTACCAATATATTATTAAAAGTATAGTACAGTATTAAAACTTAGATATTATACATAAATAGAGATTGGCCTATTTAAAATTAAAAAAAAAAAAAAAAAAAAAAACAATAATTATTCATGTATTTATTGTTTACAATATTATTACTTTGATTCAGTCATAAATAGCTTTGAAAAAATTAATACCTATGTTTGATTTGTGTAGAATAGCAAAAATATTTCTGTTTAAGAAAAAAAACCATTTGGTTTATGTTAGTCATTATAATGTTTAAAAAATTATTAGTGATTTTGGATATTGTAATAATTTCAATATCTTGTGATAATTTTCAACAATTAATTGTTTCATAGATTTAAAATCAATGTTGATAAATTGAAAATAGTTATAATTACGATTAAATTAAATTTATATATCAGATTAGTTTCACCATCATTAAAAATTTTTTTTTTGAACGATGAAAAACATGGATTATATTATAAATATTTGATGAGGTAACTAATTAAAACTATCTAAATTTGGCGTCAATGTCATATAAGCAGTTAAATTTGGTGTCCAATTTATGATTGTTTATTGTTCTTAAAATAATAATTATAATAATAGTTTGGGATCAATAATATTATCTGATACAGGTACTAACTTAAATACATAACACATATGTTTTGCTTAGTTACCTATTAATACTAACTTTAAAATATATTTACCTAAAATACACGTCGTTGATCATTCAAACATTTTCAAAGAGGAATTAGTTTCTCCGAGAATATTTTGCGACTCACTCAAACCAATCAATCATCAAATCTTATAGTACCTATCAAAATTCGACAAGATGCCTCTAACAAAATGAGTTATTTCTAAATTGTAATTGATATCTTATATTTTTAAAATTATTAATGTTTTGTTTGTCATATAACTGTTTTTATGATTATTTACAATACAATACTAAGAATGCAGTACGAAATGAAAATTAAATTGTTATAATAATGTTAGAAAATAGAATATCATAATGTGTTGTAACTACTCGAACATAATTGAATAAACTGTGATATCTTAGAGAAAAGTAAACTCAATTTACCTTAACTAGA
This sequence comes from Hormaphis cornu, assembly GCA_017140985.1. NCBI lineage: Eukaryota > Metazoa > Arthropoda > Insecta > Hemiptera > Hormaphididae > Hormaphis > Hormaphis cornu. Next base: position 25,624,265 of record CM029358.1, read on the forward strand.
ATAATGCAATAAAGTAATAACTCAAATAAATTTAAATTTTATTTACCTAACTATTGATTGTGCGAATACTACCAAAAAAAGTGCGAATTGAACTTGGAGAGAAAAAACAATCTAATGAAAATAATGTTTTTAATGTTTTTAAGGTAAAAGAAGTAAATTTTTATTTGTTTTTTGTATCAAAAATAAGCTAAGTGAATTATTTAAGGTATAGTTGGGGTTTAAGTTTTTATTTCTTTATAGATACACCACTAAAAATCCTCAAGTATACTAATTAATCTTTAAAGATACAGTGCCATAAACGCGGCATTTGCATTTTACAATATGATGTTAATTATACTCTATAAATTGGCACTGTATCTTTCAGATAAACTGAAATAATAATTTATTTTTATCGGGAAATAAACATATATTACATGTAATTAAATGTATAAACTCATATTTTGAATAAATACATTTAAGTTCCAAGTTCCTTTGTTTATATAAAGCTTTTTTTTTTTACACCAAAACAAAACTTACGAACAATATCATTCTATAATTAAAACTGTAGGAAACACTACACTAACATTATTCTCTTCTAAAATTAAAAACAGTAAAATTAATTTTAAAATTCAAATTGTTTTTATATTAAAACTTTTAATAATTCTTTTTCTTCTATATAAGTAGCCAACATTATTACCTATTACAAACATTAAGTCTTACATAGGTACTTAAAAACAGTGTTAGTCATTGATTTAAACTAAAGGAACGTGTACTTGAATCATCGATCTTGTTGAAATTTTACCATTGTGGCCAATCATTATGATTCAAAATTTAATTTTAAAATATGTATGTATATTGTATCGTTGTAATAATTCGTAGTGCAATAAACTACATATTTCATTGTATGACGTAGGTAGATACACAGAGAAAATTACACACCAAATGAAATTATTTACACATATTATATAATTATACATTTCAATACTTTACTATTTGTTTAGGTTAATAATTAAAATATAAAATATATTTATATACATAAAAAAATATCAATCACCGACTATCAATCTGTATCCATCAAAAATTCTATTATAACTATAGTAAATCTAAAAAAATACAAAAACGCTACCTTTTAATATTATCTAATACATTTTTTAATTCCAAACGGAATAATTTTGGAAACATTTTTTGAACGACCGTTTACAGCTTAAAAATTTCATATAATACAGAATTTATTGATGTTAAAAATTGTAATCGATTCTTAATCAATTATATTCATATGTAATAAAACAAACATTTTCAATGTCTTGACATTTATTTTTAGTAATAATTTTCAAAATTTTATTATTGTTTTCATACAAATAAACAATTCAACTCAGATTAATTTTTAATAAATAAATTAATATCGAGGCCGCAATGTTTAAATTTTTTGCTTGGTTTATCTACAGTCAAGAAATATCGACTACTATTATGTAGGTACCCTACTACTGCAGTCTTTGACGAATTACAAATTACCTACCGAACAAATTTTAATAATAATTTTCAACTTTGGGATGAGTGGTTTTCAGCAATACCAATTTAAAAAAATTCATTTTTCTCAAATCATTATTAAATAAAAATAATATTTGAGAAATTCTTTTATTATTTTATGAGTAAGTAATATTGAAAAAAAATATTTCTGTAAGGTTGAAAAAAGTAGTTATCTTGTTACGTAGAATGGAAAATTATGAGTAGGGCTCGGATTTATATGTAAATACATATTTTTACTGTGACTTGATAAATTAATTTAGGTAAGTGATAAATTCATTTCAAGGGATTTCCATTGTAATGAACTATATTTTATTTTACATATTTTTACATATTTTGTCATAAGTACATATTTTTACATATTTCTCAATAATTCCATTTTTCCCTACATATTTCGACGATTTCCCATGTTTCAAAAAGTACGTAATCAAAATAATACCAATTATTGAACTAATCGACCGTAATTTACGGTCGATATAATGTTATATTCGACATTTGTTACCTCGATAAATGATAGATGACGATTTATTAATACGTGTTTGCGTTTGAAGTACTGACAGCGAGTCAGTATACCCACATCGACGAACGGGACGTGTGTTTATTTAAACGTGTAATTTTGAGTTGGCCGTGTTAGTGTTAAATTATGCCGAAAGTTCGAGTGTCCAAAGTTGGAAAAGCTAAAAACTATGTACTAGAATTTCCAAACGAACATTTTCAGAGTGATGGTGATATTTTGTACTGTTCTGCGTGTGAAAAATCTGTTTCCATTGAACAACGTTTTTTAGTAATACAACATAGAGACCTATATGTCATTTATAAAGCAATTTTTATATTTTTTTGTAATTTTTTTGTATTCCATATTTTCATTTTTTAATCACATATAAAGTGATTTATTATTACATATATATTTACATATTTTGATTTTTTTAATACATATAAATCCGAGCCCTAATTATGAGCAATTAATAATAAACAAAACAATTAGCTATTACAGCTAACAATGATTTTTTTAAACTTGTTTATCTACAAAAATATTTACCAAATTGTTTCGATTTGAGAAATGGAATGGTGACCACTGGCTAGGATAAACTGTACGGTATATATATATATACACAATAAAAATGGGACGTAAAATTTGAAATAAAAAAAGCGATGTTAGAGAAAATCAAAATTATAGCATACAACTATTAAAGTCATAAATATATTCTCTATAGATTGATCATTGTTTTCTGTTTTAGTAGTTGTACCTACTATGATGTTTCATATTAAGTTTAAAAGTTTGATTGAGCTTAGTATGCTATCGTATGCTCAAAATACTAAAAATTATGGTTTACATTAAAAAAACAAAAATAAAGGAACAATGTAATACAAATCATAAAGATCGGCGCACTCCATCTACTCGAAAAAGGGATTGCAGGCAAGAGAATTTTAAGTTATTAAGCGTAAATTTATCATTGCTTGAATAAAATTTAGATTCTCAAAATGTTAAACCTATCCATACAAAATTTTCCCTAAATATGGTAAGTAGTAGATTAGTTCATTTTTAAATTTAATCTACACAGTTTTGGTTTATTTACATTTTTACAATTATCATATTTTGTTAGTTTAAGTTAGGTACCTACCTATTTGGTACCATAATTTTTCCACCAAAAAATGATATTGATTAAAATTATTACACATTTACAATAATATACCGATTAGTTCTAACATTCAAAACTTAAAAAACTGTACTTAAATTTTACATGGTTTTTTCTTACTGTTTGTTTAATCATTCGAGATACAACTTTACCCAAGTGTAAATGCATATTTGAATGGATTTAAATCTCATTTATCGACATTTGAATCAATACAGGTACCACCTCATTTATCAACTTTGTAGTACGTTTTGTGACATGGATTAAATCGCAGCTCTTTATTGCTAAACCTCAGATATTAATTTATACTTCAGCATACGACTCGCATTGTTAAAACTTTAATATGATGCGTTTTAATAGTAATTGTAATATTGCATTTTTAATGTGTACTGTAATTAGCGCTGCATTAGCAATATACAATCCACCCGATAATGAAGTTGGTAATAATTTTTGTGTTTATTATTATATTTACAAAACTAAATTGTATAAAATTTAAAGTTGTTTCACTGACGCTATTTTGTATTGTTTTTGCCACCATATAGTTAATCCTCATCTACCGCTTGATCCACATGTTGCAGCTCGTAAACATTTTTTATTCATTACGTATTATCTAAAACCAAATTGTTAAGTTGAAAATAGGTAGTATTAATGACGTAATTTTGCGTTGTTTTTTGCTACCTTTGAAGAACAGATATTTTTATTAACCGCCCATTTTGTTTGTGACAATGGCGATAATTTTATTTCTCGAAACTTGTATAAGCTTTATGCTAGTTTTAATAATATTATCTAACTTTAAGCTATTCTTAACTTATTACACTAAGTATAAAATCAAGTGAATAATTAATCACACTTGCACAGTAAAAAAAATAAATTTTTGAATAAAGAATACAATAATAATTAAAAAAATTAAACAAGCCTATAATAATATATTAACTTTACACTTTTATTTATATTCATTTATCTATACATGATACAACAGGTTTAGAGCAGTGTAGATGTAAGTTTTTATTTCATTTAAATTAGAAAAAATTATTAATTTTTTTACCATTAATTTAATATTTTATATTTATACATATTTGATGATTTAAAATATGTAAAAAAAAAAAAATGTTTGCTTATAAATTTTTGGTGCATTTAATTTTTAAAATTTGTAACATTGTGTAATAGATACAGCCATTTATTTACTAATTTTTACCTCATTTGTAAATTATTGATTGTGCCAGAGCTTGAATTAATACTAGTAATTGATCTTTAGTGCTCTGTTAGTATATTGAATACTAGTTTAGGGTTTTAAATATGTCTAGAATCATTAACTGTTTTATAATAAATTGGCTGATTATTTTAACAATATCTATTGTATTTAAACATCAAAATATTCTACAGTAACTAAAAATATTAAATACAAACATAATGTTTTTGTTGTTTTTCATAGTAAAATTATGACACAAAACTATGTTCAACAATTTTTGATACCTATTTTCATTCAAAAATGGTTTCTGAACTGTTTTAGTTGTAATTTCAATTTGCGTTAGATCTTAGGTGTAAATATTTTGTTTACCAATGACATTCTATACAAATTACTTTTTAAGAGCATTGATCAAAATTAGCGGGGTAAGACATCGAGCACTTTCAATTTGTTTTTCTTCTATAACTAAGGAGCAACCTAATACTGTACCACCTATTGATTATTGAAACGAATAAAAGAAATAATAAAACTTGGAAGTCTATTTTTTGCAGATTTCTTTCGGTTTACATCCTTATTGAGCATAACTTCTAAATATCTTATCTGAAAAGAGTAGGACCGCCAATATAGCCACAAATTAGATAAAATTTTATCTAATCTGTGATAGAGCTAAGAAAGTGTCTATTTAATAATATTCCCGCCAGTTCAAACTAAATTTAGCTTTAGCTTTAGCTTCTCTTTCTAACCGTGTCATATAGAGTATAGACCATAGGTCTATGTCACAGACTGACAGTAAGTCTATTTAGGTTTTTACAATTATTTATTAAAAAATAAATTGTTGAAGTATTCATAGCATTTTCTTTTGCTTTTTCTTTATTATTTCGGTATTGATTTGATTTACAAATGTCTCTCAGAATTGCTGTTTTCGGCGGGTAATTTTGCACCAGCTTAAACACTGTCCAAAACAATTGACCCATGCCCACCTAAACTCTTCGAATAATAATTATTGTTATTTATGAATTGCAAATCCCAGCTTACAACGTAAAATGTCCGTTATTTCACACTTGTCTTCGCTAGTTTAAAAATTATAAAATACTAATCGAGTACTTACGAGTTTAATAAACAATATCATTTGATAAAATTGTTTAAACAGTAGGTATGATTCTTTTTTTTCAACACCGTAAGTATTATCGCTATACCTAAAATGTTAAAATGTAATAAGTTTGTTTTTTCGCGTGCACTTTAATTATCGTACACCTAACCGTGGTTGTTATATGTAATGTATTTATAAAAAATCTCAAGTTTGAAAAATATATATACATAATTATGTACTACCTAGCTGGTCTGTCTCGACTTCACTCTAAAATCTGTGACAAAAATTAAAATTAACCACCTCTGTTTGCTGTAGCTATTCTTAACTGCGGTAAAATATTATTACCTTGGACTTAAAACCAAATTAGTTTTGACCACACATAATCTATACCGACGCGTACAAATTTAAATGGGAATTATAAAAAACCGGTGTTTAAAAAAAACCCTTAATTATATTAGGTACTCGAACGTAAAATGAAAAAAAAAAAAAAAATCGGTATTTTAAACCGAAACGTAATTACCGGTGTAAAAACCGATATCAAAATAAAAACAATTTATAAATTTATATATGCCTGTATACAAAACCAAGATCGTAATTGAATACAATAAAAAAAACCATTTTGTTTTAAGCCCTGCTAGTAGTTACCTATGTTTACTCAGAAGCCAGATGTTACCTAGTTTAAACATTAATTAATGTAAAACTTGTGATTATTATAACCCGTACACACATTCTTAGGCAGTAATATATCGAAAAATGACCTGTTAAAGTAACGCTATTACAAATTTGGTATCGCGTTACGTAATTCCACTACAATATGTTATGAGTAACAAACAAGTAATATATTAAAACTAATGCATTTGTAGGTAAATAGAAAAATATATCAATAACAAAAAATAATTGAAAACCGGTAGACATTTTATCACTGATAAACATATTGTAGAAACACTTTTTTGTAAAATTCATTTGTAAAACAAATAAAACTCATTATTTGAAAACTTCAAATTTTTTCATATAGGTATCTCTAAATATCCGAACGGAATTTATAAACATTGGTTACAATTTTTTTTTTAAATTTTAGTAACAAAAAGTAACTACATTACTTTTACTTAACAAAGTAAAGTAATTTTACTACTTTTTCCTATTAATAACTAAAAAGTAATTTAGTTACTTTGTTAGTAATGTAACAAGTAAAGTAATTTAATTTCAAATTAAAAGTTATTTGCCCAAGACTGTGTACACGTCATATACAAAATGTATTACTAGGTACCTAATTGATCAACAACTATATTATTGGTATTTTAGTTGATAGACGACCAATTGAGTGCGCCAAGCACGCAGTAAAACATTTGCGTAAGTATAAAATTTAAAAAAGCCACAATCACTGTACGTCGCGTGAGTTGTTTTTGTGCTGCGGTTTTGAAAGGTTTATGTAGAAGTTGTATAGTAAATCTGTAAATAGTACACCTTATATCTTTTTGCTATCGGTCACTGTTTTGGAGGTGTAGTTAGCTTTAGTTGTCGAATTGTTAATTAAAATATAAATTTTTTTCAAATACAGCATAATATTATAAAATTTCAAATTTCCCGTTTGAAATGATAAAATAGTGATAGTTTCCAATGTGACTTCCGTCTTAATATAATTCACAAGCATAACATATTTCTGTTAATTTTTAAACTACTTGTGTGATCGTCGTCAATTTACAAATCTTTTTGGTAAAACTTCCAACCACATCTGTGTATTATCTGATGTTCCATAGGGTAGTCTGCTTGTCCTTGGGTCCTCTGCTATTCAACATTTTTATAAATACGGTATACTCTATATTTAGTCCGTGTAGATTTCTTTTTTTTTTCTGGTGATGTTAAGATTTTTTACTGGATACCATTACATAATAACTGTTTAATTCTTCAGGACATTTCGGATAAATTAATTAATTGGTGTACAATTATATAATTCTATATAATTAATAAAATATCATTTTTATAAATATCTATAATAGGATAATATACTTTTGTACATGGACGTATAATTAATATGATTTGTTTGTTAAAAAAAAAAAAAACACTTTTTTTATTTAGTAATTAATGACATTTCTAATACCTGTAAGTAGATTATTTACTGATAGTTAAGTTTATACGTATTCCGAGCGGACGCTACAATTTATGTTATAAATACAATTCATAAAAATTAGTGTGAAAAAATTACATATTTCAAAGGAAAATCTGGATTATAATGTGTTGAAACAATATCAGAAACAATTTCCTTTTTAGCTTATTTAAACGCCAATACTTAATTTCATTGTATTTTTATTATATTATTTAATTTGTTACGTATTTTAATACATAACGCGATAAATGTTCTAGTATATCCGGCAACACGAGCATATTTTAATGCGTTTCAAACGGATGGTTTAGTTCTTGCAGGTACTTATCTTATTTCTAATATTATGAGATTATTCATCATTCATCTGTCATACAAAATGAAGCGGTCTAAATTGAATGATGTTTATTATAAAAATCTATAATTTTTGACAAAATTTTAATTTTTTAATCGGCTATCAGCACCAATTCACACAAAATATTTTATGTACATTGAATGAGATATGAGTGTTCTGAATAAAAAAATTTACATAGTTTTTTTTTATAATAGGTGTAGGTACCTCATAATAAAAAAAAATTATAATAATCACTTTACTTGTTTATTTATTAAAGAATTCCCTTACATTTGTCCAATGTGAACTCGAAAATTTTTTGACTGGTTTTCATAAAAATTTTGTAAGTCAATTTAAAAAAATCATTTAGGTATCATAGGTAACTCTGATCTACAGTCTACACAAAAGTATTCAAAATTCATCCCTTAAATTCACAATGGATAAAAATGTACAAAAGAATAAATGTAAGAACATGTTATTTTAATCAGATTTTCATGAAATTTAGAATAAACAGGTGCACTGAATGAAAAATATATAACGAAACATTTGAAAAATTAGTTCCGGAAAATTGAGGTCTAAAGTTGTAATTTATGTAAAAGAGGTTATGTGTGTACAAATTTTTTGACAAGATTTTTTAAAACTCTTAGTTGTTGAAACACAATCTATTATTAGTATTTTTATTCAATATAGATATGCAAATTGTATCATTAGAATACTATAAATAGATTTTTTCAAAATTAAACTTCTTAATGGGATAAACTTGAAAAAAATGTTTCATAGCAGTATACAAATCTTTGTCATTACACCAAGTACTAAACCTTGGATAAGACGAAGCAGAACGGTTTATGTAAATTTTATTTACAGTTTTCTAAAATATCCATCGAATTCCGAAAATGACTGTACAAGATATAATATTCTCGACTGCTGTGAAATATTAATTTTCTTAACTATGAAATCAATTTTTTTAGAATTTTGTTAAAATTTGCTGACAGTAAATTTTGCATTATTATAAGTCTAGAAGCAATGGGTCAGAACAGCTAGTATGAATAAATTAATTTTTTTTTTAAAGAAATCAAAGGTTTCAATTTTAGCTTTTTAAACTGTATATTTTTTCTGAGATTGTATGTAAGTACACGAGAAATGTCATGCGCCCTGTATTAAAAACTTGCGAATAGTTATAATATATTTTAAGGTTTAAATATTAAGTAAATTTTGATGCTTATCTTAGAAAATATTTTGCTAAAGTATTGAACTTACCATTTTTTGGTTTTACGATATCAAGTGTAAAAGTTCTAATTTTATACATTTAAGTATATAATATGTATTAGATGAAAAGTAGTTATCATATTTTTTTTTGTATACAATTTTGCGAAAAATATTTCTAGAGTTATAATTATTTAAAAATATAATTACAATGAAATTTTACAGATAACTCGCCTACACCGATTCAGTTTTGTAATGCAGAACGTGAAGGTATGTGAAAATAAAACAACATAATGATTGAATAATAGTATACTTTAATATAAAAATAAAATTAAATCAATAGCTTCGCTCAGAATCTAAAAAGGAAAATTATACTTTATAAATAACATTTTAATTTTTGAGTAAGTATTAAAATTAAATTTTTTTGTATTGACCAAACGTAACATAACGTGAAGAAGTACAAAATGGTAAGTTATTTTAAAAAAAAAAAACTGTTTTTTATTTTGTGTATCACAAAAATTATGATTCTAAAACTAAGAATATTAAAAGAATTCCAATTTCGTTTTTAGTAATTATCTTGTATTCTCACGGTCTGGTATGACACAACAGGATGAATTAGGAACATTCTGATAATAAACAATGTCATAAACTAGACGTTAAGCAAATAGTTCAATGTGCTCAATTGGTCACAGAAAAAGGTTTTTGTTCCTCCATACTACTGGATGTTACTAGTAGAAAAGAGAGTTACTGGAAATGACGTGGAAAAATAAGACTGGGTCGAAAATCAATCAATAATATTGTTAGAAGCCTATGAGAATAACGAGCTTAGTTTACCTGTTTAATTAGGAAAAATGCTAAATTATAAATGTGTAAAAGTAAAGTATTCAAATTATTAAGATCCAAATCTCTACCATCTGACTATGTTCACATACTGCACTAGAAATAGATTTTTTACTGATTATATTGTTGATTAGTTATTTGAAAAAAATATGTGTTCCTAGTGATGTGATAATTATGTAAACATTTTAATTTAGGAATTAAAAACAGTCGATGTAGAAGTGGCATGTTATTTTATGAGTCATAAATAAATTATTCAGTAAAAATAGAAATCTGAGGATTATTTTAGTATAAATTTATAAAATATCAACTCAATTTGTTAAAATTAGTTAATATTTTTATTTAGACTGTATGAGTGAGTATCACTTCAGTATTCTTATTTAAATTTTTCAAAAATGAAATAAAATTTAAGTCAGCAGAATTAACAAAGAGAGTTAACTTACAATTATTATCTGTAAAATAATGAGTCAAAATTATACTTAAGTTAAGTATAATTAAAATATACTAATTACAAAATAATTTGTTATTTAAAAATTAAAAGTTTTTGTTTTAAGGTATTGGAAATGTTTAACAAAAGCGAATAATATTTCAAAAAAGAATTTTTCGTACCTTCAATCATTTGTTTTAACTTATATGAACATTTTTCAATATTGTGTAGACAAGAATAATATTTCATTAGTGTTGAGTTTTTAGAAAATCTGTCAGATAATTAACTATAATCATTCAAATAAAAAAATAACTACGTATAATATTGATTTCAATTCGAATAGAGAATATTATGACGAAGTACTTTTTGAAAGTAAACATTTTGGTTTAGAACTTTTTTAAAATGTAACCACGTGTCATTTTAGAATCCTTATCTTATCGCAATTATGTAACTGTAACATTTCTCGTGGCACGCACGTATAGTTTTATACTACCTACTTAGAATAACTTTAAACTGGGGATCTTGACACACTGCTTCTTTTTTATGGGTTTCGTATTGGCATTTGTTGTGAAATTTTAAGACTCATAAACATTTAGAGCATTCGAGGCATTGAATTGTATGTTTTAAGTAATTTATAATTATGTTTGTGTTAGTATTAAATACTGAGAAATATCATACAAATTTCATTTCAATGTTCGAAGCAATCATAATACGCATCTTTACAATGATAATTAAAGTAAAAATTGTTTTGTGAGAACAAATTTTGTAGCGACAGTTTTCATACAACAGTTATAACGTTTTCAGTGTACATACGAGGGAGCTTTATTTGTGTTCAAACTTCGTTATTTTATCAATAACACTCATTGCATACTTTTTGTTAGTTAATTAAATAACAGAAAAATAAAATGAATATTTATTTATTATTCACTTCACCTACATTTAACATTTAAGATAAAAAAATATTTTAATTTTGTAAGATAGAACTATATATTAGAACATATATTAAGTTCTTTACTAGATTATGCAGTTTAAATTTTGTTGCCCTTCAACAACTAGTGTTTTCACAATGGTGGTTTACCTAGAACAAGTTTTGTGCTCAAATAAAAATGTGTCCTCTCAAACAAAAATTGTGAAATTTTTAAGTTTTAAAAATTGACAAATTTTTGTAAATCATAATTAATAAATAAAACGGTTTTTCTATAACACTTGATACAAATAAAGTTTTTATAAATCATGTTTTTCAAATTAATTAACGTGATATGCTTATTTTTCATAAAACAATAACTAAATAATTGTTTGGTTTGATATAATTTAAAAAATAATTATTATAGCACAACTGAGTATCATATCATGTAAGTTTTAAGTGTTTTTGTAAGCATAAAGTGTATAAATGAGGAAATAATTATGATTAATTACCAAAAATGTATGTTCAAAAAGTCAGTTACTACAAAGCAGTTTTGTAAAGCACCTATAAGCTCTGATTTAAGAATTTCTAGCATGCAGAACGTCTACATTAGTTTAAACATTATATTCTACACTATAATTTTTGTCCTATTGTGCAATCACTTCTAGAACAGAACACTTTTTATCTGTACTCTTATAAACCCTGAATCATTCTTTCTGAACAATGATTTATTTGTTTATATTATGTATTAATTGTTCGAATCATCGTAGTAGTATGTAAGAATAAAATAATCATTGAGTTCAACTAACCAATTGTTTCACAATGTCTCCAGTCATTTGTAAGAAAATTGGTATAGAATTTTAGATTGATCCACGATTGATTAATTTTAATAAATCACGTAATTATCAAATTAACACGGTTTGAAATGGAAATTAGTTACTTACAAAATCCTTCGTATACTTGCGGTTGTGGTATGAGACTTAATTTCGAGCTAAATATTTGTGTTCTAAAAATTTTCGGTCAACTATTACAATGTTGTAACTATTAAATGAAATAAAATAGGTTGGAACAAATTGACCAGATTTGAGCAAAACGTGATGCATCTTTGATTTTATTTACTTGTATGACCTGAAATATTTCACTGATAAAAATCATTGCTACAATAATAATCTCCGAGTGGATTATAGAATTTAAGTGTGTAAAATATTTTGTACTACTTGACAGTATAATGGGTGAGAAGTGAACTTTGTAGTTCGTTATTATGTAGTTATAAGTTGTTCGTAAGTTGTATTTTCAATTGCATTTTGGTAAATAAAAATTGTTCCCTTTTTATTTTATAGCTGACAAAACGATCGCGTTTTATCAAGTTCTTTATTACCATAGTATGTACAACATTTAAAATAAAATTAATTTTAACTGTATAACTTTTTATAAAGAGTAGAGTAAAAGATAATTTGGAGATTATTTTTATTTTTCAAGCCAAACAAAATTTTTAAAAAGACTATTTTGATTAGATACTATTGAAAACGTTAATCTTATGTATTTATAATGTCGTCTGGATGTCTGGTTAAGGTGTGGGATTACCCAGGGATTGTAATAAATTATCGTAATTTGTTATTACTTGTCGTATATGTTAGGTATTTTTGTGTTTGGCAAGAAATTAATTTAATATAATGTATTTATATTTACAAATTAATTTGATAATTTTCTAGAACAAGGTACAGAGCAGGAATATAATGTTAATGCTGGTATTCATCCGCCTGGTTGTAAGTGTTTTATAATTTTGAATGTTTTCAATTGCTTGATCACGGCCACTTTAGTTTTTCAAGTTTTATTGATGTGAGACGTGAGCGTTATGGTATTGAAGAACATGGAGGTTGAATAAAACATCTTCTTGAGTCTCTATCTTTTTTAATTTATCTCTTTTGCATCCAAATAATACATATTATATTATTTTATTATTACCAGAATATCTAAGCAATAGGCTTATTTCTTACAACTGAAAAACACCATCGTCACTCATACTTTCTACTCTAATGAGTAGGTACCCTGTCCGACACTTAGAATGCGACTAGGTTCACCCTTTCATAATACCACAGATTAAATAAAATTTATTTAATCTGTGATAACACTATCTACTATACTGCTCATGCAACCACAAACGAATACATGACTTATGTTACCATATTATATTTTTGAAATTTTACAATTAAGTATTATATAACTTGATATAGAGCTAGTTAATTTAATCATACATACAAATTTTTTTTAGCATTCATATATAAGTATCTGGATGCCGTAGCCAACAATGTTGTGATATCCCCATGTATGTATTGTTTTATGAAAGAGCATTTTTAATTGAAATTAATCAATAAATTATACAAAAAATAACTGATGACACATCAACTTTATCTAACATAAATAATTAAATATTGTACAATGTGCACATTGGTTTATTTAAAATTTTAAAAATACTTATTTTCCTTTTGGTTGTTAGTGTAAAAAGATAATTGATTTTAAAAATATGTTTTTTCCCTATTATTATATTTCTGGGTAATAGAAAGAAATTGTTCTTTGTTTTTTGTTTTTTTATTTAATATTGATCCAAATACAAAAAAAAAAAAAAAACAAAATTTCCAAAATATGATATTGATTTTATATGACTATTTACTTTTAACTTTTGGATGGTTATTTAAAGATTTACAAACATAAATAGAATGGTGATCGATATTGAAAAATGTGTGTGTACACAAAACTAAAAAAAATTTAGAATTTGTCAATTTTGGTGATTAGGTGTTGTTAGTTTTAAAATTGATTAAAACTTTGAAACGTCAATGAAATAAATTTGAACATTTTCTTTTGGAGATAAACATGACACAGACAAAAAAAAAAAGTATTAAATTTAAAATTCTCACCCAATGTTTTGTTGGGTGAGAATTTTTCAAAAAACCCAATTCTTTTTGAAATTTTTCGCTATAGCTTTTTAAATACTCCAAGTTTTGGAAAAATGAGATAAATTATGTACCATTGACTTTTTAAGGGTTATTGAGAAATGGTTCATGGTGTAACACAAATACAAAAATAGAAACATATTTAAAACACACATCTCTGTCAAACCATTTCACGTATTCCATTAATGTGGGCAGCAATTCAATTATTAAATGGTGGCGTAGTAATTATAATATGGGTACTGTTAAATTTCTCGAAAACAGTGTCACGTAATCTCAATTCTTCGGTTATTGTCTAAACTCTCCATTGGGAATTTCTGACCTTAGGCATTTATAATATTTACAATAACAACAATTATTCTTCTATTTCATATTTATGTAATTAAAATTATTATACTTAGTATTGTAAAACAAATTTAACATATAAAGCTGTTAAAATACCAAATATTTAAGTAAATAATATTTTTGATTTTTGTTTTAAAGATTTTTTAACTACTCCAGGATCAATGTGTGATTCGCAATTCCTTCAACTATATTAGATGTAAATTCAAAATGCTATGTTACAGTTTCACATGATTTCAGTACTTCAAATATGTAATTTAAGCAATTTACAAATTTGATTTCGTCGGTCATATAACCATAAAAGTTGTATTTGTAGCACTATTTCAGTATATTATAAGCATTTAATTTAATTATTTTATTGAATTAAATGTTATATTATAGAAAATATCGTTTTATATTGTGTTGAATTTAATTTTTAATAATTTGTGAACCAATTTTAAAATTAAAAAAAAATTATAATGTATGTTTTAAAATCAATACAATTATGTATTTATTTGAATATAAGAAAATATGTATCAATAAAAATATGTTTCTCAGCAAAATACCCGTCATACCTCACTTAAAAATCGTACAAAATATAACGTTCAGACAAAAAGGGTATATTTACTGTGTAAACTAAATCTAACTTCATATATTATGTGTCTTTATGTACATGGTAAATTTTCATTTTAAATATTTTTTATATTTGACTCTAATAATGGTATTTTGATACCAAATTTGTGGAAGTAGGCAGTCAAAGTACAAATTTTCAAAGCCCTGCGGTAATTTCTTAAATACTGTACCAATACGTTAAGATTTTATATATTTTTATTTGATGTGGGCAAATTTCAAATCATATAAATTATTTTCGGAAATATTGACATTTGTCACTTTTGGATCACAACTAACAAAAAAAAAAAAAAAAAAAATTATTCATGCAAAGTACATCCTAAGACCTTTTTTAAAAGAAAAATAATACTTAGCAATTGTAGGGTTTCTGCTATTAGAAAACATTCTACGTACAAAATTTTGAAATTGATACAAAGAATGTATTAATTAAATAGATACTAGTGGTGAATATTGAGAGGCATTTGGGCCAAAGTGAAACGTTAAGGTTGATGAAAAATTTTAAGACCTGATATACTTTTTTTTTCTTTTTAATATAAATGAAGAATAAAAGTACCTTTAGTATAAAATAAAAACTCAAAAAACTTTAAAGGCTCCTAAAAATATTTATTTTTGGGTAATCGTGTAAAATAATTGGTCTATATTGAGTGAAAAAGTTTTCTTTACACGGAACTGCTAGTTACTACGATTAAAATGAAAAAAAAAACCGCCGTCAGCAGGGTCTACAAATATTTTAAACAACTTCAAATATTTAGCTTTATTTTGCCGAAACCAGAAACTAATCGGTTCAACCTTTTTTGAGAAACCTGCCACAAAAGATATCCCTACATACATATATAGTCGGTATATATACATGTATAAAATTTTTAAAGGTGAATGGTTTCGGGTTCTGGAAATCTTGATCGGCAAAAATACAAATAATTTTCCTGAAGTCTCGCCATTGAATCGAGCAAAATAGGTAGATTTTTTTTTTTTTTTTAATTCACCTAAAATACTTCAAATTTAAAACAGAATTATGAGTAAAATTCATTTAAATAATTTTATAACATTGATATATTCAATTTATTCATTATATAATATTCGTACATGACGTATAGTAAAACGATAAAAATTATATAACTAATAAAATATTATTTTTATATGATAAATATAACTTCAGGTAAATTTAGGTTAATTCGTATTTTTTTATGTTGGGATATAATTTTATTAATTACAAAAAATATAAGTAAAAATGTATATTTTTTTAAAAACTGTTTTAACTTGTTGATGACGATGGATGATACGAATTGTAGAACATTATCGTAACGTGTGGCCATCCTGGAAAGCGACTGCTATCTGGATAGCATTGTTGTTTACAAAACTTCCATGGACTGGGCATCTCATCTGGTATGCAATTCAAAAATATAAAATTAATGGCTGTAAGTTGTTTGCGTATTACTATTGTCTAGTTGTACCTTTTTTGTACGACGTTTGCGTATTGTTTTACCTTTGGGGCGTACATCGTATTGTCTACTTGGGACGTACATGCGCATTGTCTACTTACCTGACTCAAATGGGTGTGCATTATTTGCGTATCATTCAGTTGAACAAAGGAAAGATCAATTCAAATAAATAAACTAAATTTCATTCATCAATTGAAAAAATAATTTTAGTCTTAAAATAATTATAATTTACATGGTGTCAATGAGTCGCAGTAGTATACGCAAATGCTTATTTTTATTCAAAAGTAGTACATTTGTAAACAAATAACTATACAATAAATCTCAAAATACAAATGGTGTACAAATTACTAATACAAAATATTCATAAATATTTGTAGCAATCAGCCCCAGAAACTTGTATAAATACATCAAACTTACGAGTGTAAAAAAAAAATTTTTTTACATTATTGTATGTGACGCCCTTGATTTTTTTTTTTTTTAATGGATTAACCCGATTGATAATTGGCAACTATTGTGCGATAAAACAATACGCAACTATCTCACAAATTAATCTTTATTACTTTGGGTTATTTTTGAGATTTTATATTGTTCGATAAAATCATACGCAAGTGATGTATGATTCTTGTGAAGGAGGTAAATGAGTAATACGCAAACAAAAACCGGTGAAAATTAATAGATTCGGTAATGGTAATTTAGTTTTAACGAGCATAATATGCACAAATAAGTTTTAACATTTATCACTTAATAGGCAAACTGTATGAGTTCTACAATATTCAAACAGTATAAATAAGTATTTATTTATTTGAAAACTGTATAGTACTCGTGTGGCAATAACACAATTGAGTGTACTCGTGTGTTGACTGTAGATTAGAATGCTAACATAAAATGTTTTCCATGAAATATTTTCTCTGCATTAAAAATTACAATTCAAAAACATGGGTTCAATATCTGAGTTTATAAATGTCACATTTAATAATTGTTATGACTATGATAATTTCTAACGGTTCGTTGTAAACTTGTCAGACGCTAGTGCCTACATAAAATAAGCATACCTACATCTAATACTTATAATAGAATTACTATATTATTATAGTGGCTTGGTAGAAACATTTTGTTAATTCAATTTTTTTTTAAACACATACCAAGTAGTATGACTCTGAGTTGGATTTCTGCCATATAATGGAAACCGTAATCTAAAAAAAATATATACAAATTTTTAACTTTATAAATGTTTACCAATAATAATACATAAACGTTGTTGATTAGATAAAGCAAAAGTGTTAACCTAGATAATACCTAAGTAGTATAACATCCGTTAAACATCTTAAAAAAATATGGATAATGTATATATTTATTTGAAAAAGTTATAAATTATAATTAATAATAGATTTTCAGTTTATATTTAGATGCTCAGACATCATAGATCAGTTTAGACATAGCCCGAGTCCACATAGAGCCGCCTCTGGCTAATGTTGAATGATTAATTCATTTTATTTTTCTATCACATTTTACATAAGCGTAATTGTGTAAGATGGTATACACTCATACACATTATTATTTTCAAGTTATTTTGATTGATGATAATGGTATCATAAATTATTAATTGTTTTAGGTACTTACGTTTTATAGAAACAGTTGCTAACCATAAAATAAAATACATGTTTATGTCGATATTTTGTTTACTAACAAATAACTTAATTTTTTGTGTCGTACTACATTGCGTAAATTATTAAAATGTTCTTGATAGCTCTTTAGTTGATGGTTGGTAGAATATATATAAATTAATATATTGTAATCATGTGCATAACGAATTATGTATTATGATTCACAAAAAGTGTTGATAAATATTAAGTTTATATTTCAATTTTATAATCCTATGTGTTTTATTAATGGCAGTAAAACTAAATACGGTCAATTATTATAATTTATTAATAAAGAATCATAAATGTGTAAAAAAAACAAAAACAATTGTATTTGACGTTATAGATAGGATAAAAAAAATATAAACAGCTATTTATCTCATTTTTTGTTAGTAGGTACCCAAATGGAAATAGGTAATACTTTTATTAAAATTTTGTTAAAACTCAGATAAACATATTTCTTATATTCTGTACATTTTCGACCAGTTTGAATCCTCGTTTCGATCCATATAATAATATTATATAGTTAAAAATAAAAAAATTATTTCTTTAAAATATTTTTAACAGTAATTTTTGTTTTTCCATAAATCCAATAAAAGAAGTATAGTACAGTATAAATATCATAAATCATGTTTAAATTTAAATATTTTATAACTTACACGATCCTTCAGCTTCATTCTCAGCCACTGAAAAATAAAACAATTGCTTTATTTTAAGTTACCATTAAGTGTATTAAAATAAATGTTTTTACACTTACAATAATATAATATAACATTTTGTATTTTAAATAAATTAAATGGACTTCGTTTTGAAAGTACATTGCAATTGTTTTGTTCATAACAAACGTATTTTCTTCCTATACTATTTTCTTGTATTTCTCTAGAAAAAATATGCCAAGTATATAGTCTTAGGTTTCGTTACCCGGCGTTGGCCAGAACTGAGTGTAAATGAGATAACAAAAAAAAGGCAGAACAAAAAATTGATAGTTATCAAAATACGATGTATACCTACTGTGTAAGTATAACATTCAATGATTTACAAAAAAATCATACGTTTAGACGTTTGCATGTCATTTTAAGCCTTAAACATGCCTTGCTGGGGACAACATTTTTTTGCGAGAATTCATCAAACAATACGTTTTTTGAAAAATTATGCTCGCAGAATAGTTTTGACCCGCATAAAACAGTTTTTACTACAATAAAAAGATGGATTTCACTATTTTACAGTTAATAATAATAAATTAAATAGAAAATGTTTTGAAAAAACACGCTTTTCTAAAAAATAAAACAAAAAACGCATTTTTTTCTTTTCACACCTTCATCGCCGAAGCCTTGCACGTATGTTGTTTTCTGGTTTTTACCTAATGGCGCGGAACAGAACGATCTATATTTGCGGACGCAATCGGAATACATTTTATATTTCATCTTTCTGATTATATAAGAAGGTAATTCAGCTATCAATTCTGTCTCGTAACAATGGTACATTTTGTAATCTTTAAATTTTGTAATAAATCTATGAATTCAATATTACCAAAATAGGATTTCTCTGTAAGGAAAAAAAAAAATTTATTCTGAGCTTGGCAAAAAATGTATGTCATACAACAAAACTGGTCAAAGGTTTAAACATTTTTTAAACCTTTGATTTTTTTAGTTGTGATTTGTAAACTCAATTATTTTTAAAAACTTTGTGATAAACAATTTGAAAGTTTCTTTTCTATTATCACTTTTTAAGGTAAAAAGAGTGCTCCAATATTTACGTTTAAATATTACGAATAAGTTAGGAACTTGATCTAAAATTTTACAGTTACTATCAATTTTAATTTTTTTAATTTTTGAGTTAAGATTCAAAACACTTTTAGATATGTTCTTATCGTTACGCTTTAGAAATTAAAACGGAAAAAAAATTGGAAGTATACATTCTATGTCATTAGAAAGTTGGTTAAAGTTGCAACTACGCTTTGAAGTGGGTTAAAGTTTTGGATGGGCCATTGGCTTGAAAATCGTAATATAATTTGTACTATACAATATGTGACAAAAATTAAAACTAAAACCCCCTGAAAAAAATTCAATATATAAAATAATGAAAACTCTAAAAACGTACCGACAAGCTTTATAAGACTTCTTTTAGATTCAACTCGTGTTATGAAATGTAGCTTGCATATAGCATGCAAGTGTTATGCAATATAGCAATTATCATTTTTTAGAGAATTTTTTTTGATCAAAATTATCAATGCTTAATTATACCCAATCGTTTGAGAGTTAAAACACTTCCAAACATCAAATATTTTTAAGTAGTATTAACATTTTAAGTTTTAATTTTTAACAAATGCGAACAATTATTGAAGTAGTTTCTGGATTAATAAGCTCACTGAAAATCATTTTTTTAATGCTTTGATTATTATGGTTAATTCCAAAAATTGTATAGTACAATAATAATTACACTACAACTTTCGGCCCAGTTACCCATTCAAAACTATGATCTACACCAAAAGCCAAAGCTACTCCAGTCAACTTACAAGCTGATTTCTGGTTTATTCATATGTTCTTTTATATTTACATAGTCATTGCAATACATTTATTACAAATTTGTATTATATCTGTTCAAATGGTTCCAAGCGTGATTATATTTATAGACATATACCCAATGTGGTGAAAAAAAAATGAGCAATATATTTTTGTGTTTAATTTTTACTTATTTATAATCTCTATTCTCTGTTCATATATAAATATATATTTAAAATTATTGTAATAAGTAGTCTAAATTTAAATATATTAGCACCCGGTTTAAATAAAAATAAAAATAATAATTTCTTTAAAGTACGACTATCCTATGCTGTATAATGTATGTTGTGATAGCTTCACCAAATCAATGCTTATTAATACCTATTTTTAAAAGTCATTGATCAGTAAAATATTAAAAATATTAAGTTTATTTACAAATATTTTAAAAATTACCTATTTTGAAAAATATATGTTTTGAAAAAGAGTATATTTACAAGTTTAGATTTTGTACTTCCATTAATTATATATACATAATTAATGGTATTATCAATTTATAAAGCACGCATGTAGTTAGATTTTTAATATTATATTAAATAAAAAATGCACATACTTAAATTATATACTGCATTGCGTACAGCATCAGCTGTTGTTCCTATTATGTAAAGGTAATTGTTAATTTTATTAGGTATTAAATTATTGAATTTTTACAATGTTGTACATTTTTAAAAAGAAATAAATACATCATTTTTATATAAAACTACACAGGTACCTAATAAAAATCAGTAATGATGTAATGGGATGAATATTACAAATAAAATCCACCAAATTAGATAACTTGTTATCATTTATACCCATTTTTATTTCAATAAAACTAAAAGTTTACCGTTTCCGAACACGCGCAAATCATCTGTTGTAAACATTTTATTATACAAAAATAATTCTAAATATTTTCTCATATTTTTTAGCTTTTGTTTTTTTTGTAATCATTTTTGTGGTCAGTGAAATAATGTCCAATTGCAAAATGTCACAATAGTAAAAAGTTCGGAAAAAGGTCATAGATGGTATTTGAATCGTTTTTTGAAATTTTGATTATTTTTTTTTTTTTGTTATGGCCCAAAAATTAAAAAAAATTTTAAATATTTTCAAACATTTTCAAAAAATGACTTCAAATTTCTATATCTGTAATCAATTTACGGGTAGCAATTGGCTCCGATCTTTACGTTGAATACTGCAAAAAAGTTTGGATTTTAGTTTTAAAATACATTTTATTTTTATTATTTTCTGGGTTATGTGCCAAAAAAGTCCAAAATCCTTGGAAATCCTAAAATTATCAAATTTGATTATTTGTCCTTTTGGGTGAAAGGAGTGTTTAAAATGTTTAAAAAAAGTAAAAAATTTGATTTATAAATTATAATTATATTATTCTAATCAATCTTTTAAATTGTATATATTTAGCACGTTTTGATCCAAAGACAATTATTTAATTTAAACTAAAAACCCAGTAGATAGACGATAGGATCGATAGGATCGAAACTAATACCATTTTATTCCTTTTAAGTAGTTTGAAATTGGAAAATTGGCTATACTTGGTCATAAAATTAAAATACAAATATAATTAGTTATTATGGTTTTTCAATATTATAATTGTATACTTTGTAAAAGAACATATGACGTTAATATAAATAAATTAATAAATAATCAATTTACAAAACAAACTTACCTAGGCATTTACGATCTACGCCAAGTAAATGAATGAATTTATCATTACCAAATTACTAGAATATTTCCTTTGTCCCCGTGTTTACCTCATAGAAAGTTTAGAATAGTTGTGTACATCATTAATTAATTGAATGCCTCGCAGCCCGTACTGTATTATTATTATTATAATTTTATTTTTTTTTTAGAAGTTTTCAAAAAAGTTCTTTGTTTGAATAGATGAGACCTGAAGTTTTTTTTTCCTCATAACTTTGCTGCTGGTAGGTAGTGTAAAAATTCCCGTGGTGCCTTGTATGCAATTTTTTACGTATCAAAAAATTTCTAAAGGCTTCAAAAACTTTGGTATCACTTACTCAAATTATTTTACAGCTATTGTGGTTGGTTATATGTTAACTATGTGCATACTGTATACATTACTGATCTTAAATCTAAAAGTTTAACTAGAAGTTTGATTTTATTTTTTTTTAAATAACCAAATTTTAAGTGAAAGAACGCAAAAAAAAAATTATAAGATCCCCAAGATTAAAGAGCAATACACAAACATAACACGAAACGACCATTTTCAAGCTAACAGCTATAACTAGCTGGATGAAAAATTAGGTGGTACCCATTTTTCTGGTCAGCTGGAAGTTACAAAATAGTGATACCAAACCTACTCAAGTATGAAGACAGTACACATAATACATATTTATTTTTAAAAATGTCTATTGGAATGTATTAGGTACCTATATTACCTAGAATATTGTAATAATTTAAACTTACTTACTTATGATCACAATTATTCATTTTGTGGTTTTACAATTATGTATATTTTATTTTTTTATTTTTTACTTGTGTAACAATGGGATAATTTTGGGTTTTTTTACTTAAAATATAAAGACGACATCATTTGTACATTAATCTAACTATATACCGAAAATTTTGAAAATTACACAATTTTTTTGATCTACCTACCGATATTAGTTAAAAGATTTTTAACAGCATATAAGATTTCATTAAAATCACGTAGAGTTATTTCTCCGTAATTTTGAAAATAATCTTTCTATTGCCGTGACATTTTTAACAAAAATGTATCAAAGTGCTATAGAACTACAAAGAAATTTTTAAAAAGTTTAAGTGAATTTTAGGCTGTTTTTACCTATTTTCAGATTTTGGGGTTTTTCTTTCATAAATGGGTTTTAGACTTAAAATTTAAACACAATGTCAGACGTACATAGTTATATTTATATTTAGAAAATTTTGAAAATCGGCAATCATTTTGATCAACCAATATTTATTTTACGATTTTTAACTGGATATAATATTTTATAAACATCGCATAGTTATTTCTCCGTAATTTTGAACATAATCATTTTATTGTCTTGAAACGTTCAACGAAAATGTAAGTATCTGTGTACTGTACAACTACAAAATTTATTGTTAAATTTAGTTTTACCAAGGACGTATACTAAATAACTGAGCTCGCTCAGAATCGTTTTTTTTTTCAAGGCAATGATCCATTATTAATTTAAGAAATTAAAAAGTACGCTTGAACCACAATTTCCACACCAGTACCCCACCTAAAGCATAGTCGCTACTCCGTCAAACTACCTACGCAAACTAGAGTTATTCCTGCTTTTTTTACTCATATAGTATTTTATAAATTGTAATACTTATATCCAGTTATTTTACTATGCATCATCCATAGTTGAAATATTTATGTCATTATAATACTGAACGTTAAATGTTTACTGTCAACTTAAACAATTGTTTTATTGAGATAAATTAAAATAATATTCTGAACTGTCAAATAGTTACATTTTTGTCCTTTTGTATCATCTTCACCCAAGCAATAATCATTTGGTGTCGGAACATTAGCTAAACATTTAAAAGAATGTAAAATTTTGGTATCCTTTCGGAAATTAGTTTTTTAAATTTACCTAAACGTTTATACGTTCAAATATATATTTACCAATATAATTTAAAAGATATTTTACCTATAGATACTTTACCAGCAAATGTTCTGTAATACTCATTCAAGTATTCTAAAAGCGAAAAATTTAGTATTGTACTATTTGCTTTGAATTTGTTATAGAACATCAAATCATAATATTACTGTACATTATCATCATTATTGAAAATTTAACTCTTATTGAACAAACATTGTAAATTAGTTAGTATATATTATTAATGGTTTTAAACTTTTTGATTCATTAAAAAATGTATACATCACATCATTTTTAGTGGAGGAGAATGGAAAAAGTTGTTGCTAACATTATAGTGCCAACAATAAAAAAACAAATTCACAAAACATAAACGCAAAGACTAAGGCGAAAAAATTTACTAAAAAAATCATATACTCATAGAAAAACAAGTTTAGAAGAATTTGTGAAAATTTTGAGCACTCAATTAGAAAAAAAGATGACTTTATCGGAAACCTACATAATAATAACCTAATCCAATAATGTGTGATTTATTCAAAGAAATTAAAGTATTTTTGAGAAAATTATGGCTGAAAAATATTATAATTAGATAATAATTATTATTTGTAAAAATGTTTACAAAACAAAATTGTAAGTAGCGATTCCTAAAAATGTTCTACTTTATATTTTAGGTGGTAAATATGTTTTAAAGTTTCATTCAAGTTTATATATTATTGAAACTTAACTGAAAATTATAGGTTAAATAAAACAATAATTATGGAAATCTACAAATTTCAACATGTCAAAGCACTAAAAATCGTTCTAAAAAAGTTATAAAAATTGGTCTTGACTTCTCACACAAAGTTTTTTAACACTTCCTAATGACGTCTAAAATTTTTAAATCGTTAGGATCACTTTATTAATGATATTGATATTATTGTTTTTGAATTATAACTCAAAAATAATAATAATTTTAAAAAAAAACCATATTACCATCTAGAGCCAACCCCTAACTTTTTTGTGACATAAAAATCATTAAGATTGGAGCACTCTTACTACAAGAAAAAAATTTAATAAGTATCATAATTTTATTTCTTTGTAAAATCAATACATTCCTCGTATCGTTCAGAATCTAATTGTACATGAAAAGGGGTTATCTATCCCTCAAAATTCACCTCGTAAAAATGACTATGCTCTTAGATAGGATACATAGGTATGTAGTAAAGTTTTTTGTATAATTTATAACTTACCGATTTCCTTTATTTCATCCGTAACTAGAATTAAATTCAGTAAAGAAATAAAGTGTATTGATAAAAAGTAGTAAAACTTACGTTTTAAAAATAAACATAAATTTAATGCTCAATTTATAACTAAATATGCATTCTTATTAATAATACGTCTCTTGAAATTAAACTCATTCATTCACGAAACTCCAATTACTTTATAAAAGCAATTTTATAAATAAGTCTAATACCTAAGTAAAGTATGGACTACAGTTATTTTTATCTCCCTTGTGAAAGATTTTTTTAATGTTACATTAATAAGATAAATATAATATCTCATATAGTTTTTTGAAATTAAGAGAAACATTGAATTTAGGAGATAGAAAGAGATTTGCGATTATATATATATTCATATTACTTGTATCAAAAATAATTTATTACATCAAATAATTTATTAATTATTTAATATTTAATGAGTTTCATATAGGTAATTTTATCCTATACGTATTGTATATGTTTTTTTTTTTTTATAAAATAAATGGTTTTTAGAGAGCAAGTTATAATTAATGTTTCCTTAACTTCCACAGTCCTACCCAAACAGAAATGCATGAAAGTGAACACCTAATAAAAATTCTTTTTTAAAAAAATTAGTTTTTAATATATTTTTTTATATTGTAAAATTTAAAACATTTAATATAGGGTGCACTTATCAATTCACTATTATTTATTTGTGTAAGAAACTTCCAGTGAAATTACCATTAAGTTATGAATATGTTACAAAAACAATAAAACCTAACAATATAGAAATGTATGGACGTTACTTTATAAATATTTTAAAATTATGCCTTGTCTTTTTTACAATAAAAAAAACCATAAAAAATTAATAAAATTAAAGCCATGATGGGAGTTTGGAAATTTTAAATTTTTAGTGTAAAATTTTGGATCAAATATATACATATTTATTAGAAAAAAAAAACAAATATTTTTACACAAAATATAGCTCGATTCAATACATCAGAGGTGCGTCGTTTTCTACTCAGATGATAAACGATAAGTTTTCAAAAAATATTTGAAAAATAAGAGATAAAAGGAAGGAAAAATATTGTGCGTTTAAAAAGATAAAGAATAAGAAAAAATTATGTCTAGCATTACGGTAGAAAAATATATTTTGTTTTCCAGATTTGAAAAATGAAATGTGTGCATTTGACGTAAAGTCATTTACAGAAAATAATTTGATGCACAGGGATTATTTTCTTAACAACAAGACACGTATGATTTAAGACAAGTACAGTATAATATAGGTATCATACAATTAAAATAACAAGTTTACTGGACTACACACACATAAAAACATGATAAAATATATATACATATATATAGATATTTTTTAGTTTTTATATTTAAACAAAAATAAAGAACCTTTATTCATGCATTCTGAATGACTTTTTATGTTGTAATTATACACTTACTCCATTTATCAATTGCTTCCCGAAAACATTGAAGAGTATTTGGTTCTCCCCCTAAAAAAAATAAAAAAATTACCACGTTTAAAAAATCAACAGTGTGTCTAGGTAAATAGATAAAACAATTCAAATATAAATCATTACATTTATATTAATTATGAAATTTAAATTTAATTTTAGTACCTTGTTTATAAAAAGAATGTATAAAATAAATTATTGTTGCATGTTCACCATAACATTAAAAACAAGGATGACAAAAATAACTTACTAGTATCTTTACAATACTCTGCCATAGTTTCTACAAACAGAATCCATAATAATTTGTAGATACAAAGGTTGAAAACTTTTTTTAATTTGTTCTAGTTTTTTGAGTAATGATTTAAAAAAAAAAAAAAATATGAAATTTCCAAAAATTCTTCAAATTATTCACACATTTTTCTAATGATTTCAATTTATACTTAAACTTGAAGTTTATATTGACAACTAATGAACTACACAAATTTGAAATTAATCACTTTTTCCAATTTGTTGTTGTATTACACTCTTAATATTTAGTTTCAACTCTCAAAACCTAAATACAACATGCTTTCCAAAGAATTATGTGATTTCAAAGCTTTGAAAGAAATTTCAAACAATTTCAGTTAATTTTTTAATTACATTAATATTTTAATGTGTTTTTCATTACTTATATTTATGGCAATTTATTTTTTAATATTTCTTCAAGTTTATTAGAATTTTTTCTCGAAGAATACAATATTGACCATCGTTGCGCTAAAAAAAAATATTTTTTATTTTTATGAGCTCAAACTATTAAACTATGTAACCCACGCTTCATAAAAAATTTCTCTATTTGTTAAACATTCAGCTAACGGAGTTAGCTTAAAATTTTAAACATTTGAAGCAATGATTTATCATTACCTACAAATTTAATAAAAAGAGTAATATTACTTCTTCCAAATCAATAATCTACAAACAAAAGGGATTTTTCCACCAGAAGCTTATTATTTTTTTGCTTTTTTTTAAATTATAATTATGTAATTCAGAATATACTACACGCTGTCTCTAGTAAAGTCATTGTTAGAACTATAATTTATAATTTTTTTCTATAAAATTCCAGAAGTAGTTCCTACTTAGTTATAACAAAATACTTCAACTGTACTTTACTGTTAAAACTGACATGCGTTTATTGTTCCGCGATGGAAAAAAATTGTTATTTTAATTTTTATTACTGAAGTTATGTATATTAAAACAAAAACAAATTTTTCTCTGCGTAAATCAGAATTAAATTTCCTTAAAAACAAACCGCAATAAATAATTTTCAGGTAACCCGTCGTATACAACATTAAAAACTATTTAACTCCTATATAAAATTGTGTATTAAATCATAAAACTATTACTAAAGCGTTTACAAATATAGTTGACTCACTCATGCATTTAGCCATTTCCTCTAAAATACAACAGAATAAAAACGAAATATTCACAATACTTAATCATTTTAATTTATATTTTTTAACATAATAAAATATTAAGTTTAATTTTTCGAATATTTGTTGAATTATGTAAAATTGTATTTTTTGAGTAGTTAATCCTGTATTTGTATGAGAATATTATATAGGTTTGCTTTTTTTTGTAAATATTTTAGGTACCTAACCAGCTAATACCACACTAAAAGTCGATAAATCAATAATATTGTTAAACGTATCAACAGTAAAATATAACGATAACATAATATAATAATACGTTATTATCTACTTATAACGTAATATTTCATTTTTATTTTATTACATAAATAACTAGTAAACGGGTTTTTAACTCAAACTACAACAATAAAAAAACATAAAAGTTAATACTATTAATAAAAAGGTTTAAAAATAATGTACATCATAAAACAACAAAGCCAGTTGTTTCTTTTGAACTAATTTTTTACCTTCTTCATTAGCAGCAGTGATGAAATTGAGATAAATTAAACATATTAATTTTATCGTCATGAAATAACTCATCAATACTGCCATGTTGTGTTTTGTGATTTTATCTTGAAAAAATTTCTTATGACAATGTACTTTGATCGGCTATTGGTAGCTAACTGTTGAAAACGATTTGCAGTACAACGTCGTAATCGCATACACACAATTAAAATCTGTAAAATATTTTACACGTCAGTATTTTGTGTACGAACAAAAGTTTAAAGGAGCTGCGTGATCTTTTAGAAACAATAATTGTTCCCAAAATAAACATTAACATAAAAGAAGAATAAAGTAATTAATACTTGAAATTTATAAGATTTATGTTCTTTATTACGAGTAATCGCGGTTGGTTACGATCACTACATCAAATTATGCTCACAGCTCGAGCCAATGCTTTTTCATTCTAATCGCAGGATTTTATTTTTATACATATACTCGTATTTATTTACAAGAATTTATACTCTATGTACTATTTGGTATTATTTATTTTATTTTCCTTTCTTCCAACTTTAGTGCGGGTCGTCCACCTTTGTTCTAGACCACAACTGATCTCGATTTTCCACATTCCCTAACACCAGCAGCCCTCATAATATCATTCTCTAACGTACCATTTTTAAATAATAAAATTAAAATGGACAGGAATAATTATTTTCTAAGTACAGATCGGAGGTACTACGCATTTTTGCTGATTTCCTAACTTAAGAATATCCCATCATTTCTGTTTTTTTTTTTTTTTTGCTTAATGCGATTTAAGGCTTACAATGTCCCCAAAAAAATATTTTAAAATTGTTTTCATTTATGTTATAGTCAGTTTATACAGCTTAAAATTTTAAAAGTAGAAATTTTGTGTTTTTTAAGTTAAATTTTTAAAATAATTTTTTTGATATGTTTGATATGATTAATTTTATTAATATTTTTAAACTTTAAATTGACCTCGTTGTTGAAAATTTAATTTTATGAATATTGTGACTTACAAATTATCATTTATTCTACCTTAGATAGACTACTTTTTTATGAGGCGTATACTAAAAATTAAAATGTCAATTCAAAACATTTAAATATTTGTGAATTAAAGCCACAAAAAAAAAGTGCGATATTTCTGATAGTTAGTACAAAATTGATTAAAATATTTTTTATAATTTGTAAGAAACATTTATTGCACCCAAAAATTATTAGGTATGCTGTGTGAAACTTACAAATTTTTCAATTTATAGTTGTAAGAGAAATGACAAAAATAAAAATAAAATTTTATTATTAGAACTCTTTTGAAATACAATTATTAATTTACTCATTTTTCTGGTAGTTTGTTGACTGTAACTTTCAACATTTCAAAAATTCTAATAAACGACTTTTCAAAGTACCTATTATCCCATTCAAGTTTGAGTAATTTTTTTGTGGTGACTGGATTTGATTGGATAAAAAAAGCATAATATCATAAATAAAACACTCTTCGTTATACTTAGAATCTAAAAAAAGATTCATACAGTACAATAAACACAAAACTATTTACGAAACTGTATTTCAGTGGTATTTTTCTACAAACTCGTCAAAACCGTAGGGAAATGTTATCAATACATTAATTTTTACGTTCATTACGTATTATTCAATAACTCATAACTTACTTAAATATTTAATGTACTTAACTGTTAATATACGCGAGAATGACAAAAAATTAGGGGAAAATACAAAAAAGTTAAAAAATGTAAATGGAGTTGAACCCGTCCCCAAACCCGTATGTGTATAATAATTGTACGAAAATAACACCGTTGTATCAATAAATTTTTTCTATGATTTGAAATCTAAAAGGGTGGATTTTTTTTTTTTAATGATGGACCTACACAGATTAAACATTTGGTTGTCCGTTACATTTTAAATTTTTAATACTCATGTAATAAAATTGTTTCAGTTCTGACTTCCGAGTTTTTTTTTCAAAAAACACATCACAGACACGTTTTCCACGTTAAGATTGGAGAAATTTCCTAGGATCTATGAGTAGCACAGTCTAAATGAAAAAAACACATCTTTGTAAAATCAATAGGTTTATCGCCTAACTCTTAAATTTAAGTTTGATAACCATTATAATTATTAAATGTTCAAAAAATTGGTGTTAAAATACGATAAGATTATGTATTATTTAACATCACTTAAAACACACAACTATTATTTTGTTTTATATTATTTTAAAAATATTTTTTTAACCCAAAAATATTTTTTCACTCCAAGAACTTAACACATTCAGCCCTTTTTATGTAAAGTGTCTAGAGGAGACAAGCAGTGTGGATAACAAAGTGATCTTGATACAATATGTGGACAAATTTAATAATTGTATGTAATATTAGGATATAAAGTAGACTCTAATGGTTATAAAGTTTGAGGATATTGCACAAAATTAAAGCAGTTTTTGAGGTCGTTTACCACAAATGTGGATCCTTGTTCTTAAATTTGTATTATATTTTTAGAACTTATCACAACATAACTACAAATTTTTAGACACAAAAATAACAATAAAAGGAAGATGTTTAATTTTAAGAAACAATAACAAAATTCAAATAAATTTTCAAAGCAAAACAAAATTTATACTTACAATTTATTTAATATAAATTAACATTATTTAAAAATTTAAATCACACAAAAAAATAAACTTGCAAATTATTTAAAAATTCTATAATTGGTCATACATTTTTATTATTAAAATAAAATTAATTTAAAAATTTAATAATTAGGTTTTTTTAAGTTTCAATATAATATTATCAAATCAAAATATTTTATAATACTATAAAATAATATTTTAAAATAGTTTTATAATATTTCTGTGTTTCTTGAATAAAATTTTTTATTAAATTTCTCCCAACCTGGAAACCTTGAATCATTTGGATAACATTCTGTTTTACAAAAATCCCATGGACTGGGTATAATTTCTATAAATTACAAAAATTAAAATATTTAACCAAATCTATACATATAAAAGCCAAATACCACTGACTGACTGACTCACTCACTCACTCACTCACTCACTAAACAACGCACAGCCAAAACTACCGAACGGATTTATTTGAAATTTTCAGGAAATGTACTTATTACTATGTGTAGGCGCACTAAGAAAGGATTTTTCGAAATTCGCATTTTAAAGGGTAAAAAGAGCTTAAAATAGTTAAGCGTACGGCAGCGTACGGGTCCGCAAATACGGACATTTTAGCCCACCGCGGTACCAGGGACCCATGATCCGCATGACGCGGCACGCAACCGACGCGACGTTCGCGTACACGTGTTTGTGGCCACGTGGTCGGCTTCATGGGACCCTGGTACCAAAAATTGATAAATAAAAATTGATATAAATAAAATTGATTATCACTGTTGTGGTCGCCCTAAATCCGGCCCTGCGCACGTATAATATATACAATAAATAATAAAAGTTAATTTTTAAACAAAGTCGAAATGTTTTAAAAATTTTTAAATAAATGACTTTCGTATAATGGCTATAAACTTATCACTTATCAGAGAGGCCAATATAAATACCTAACTGTAAATAGACAAAATGTATATGAGATCCAAAATTTGTCAAAATTGCGGAATTTTTTAGGTCGGATGGATAGTTTGATGGAGTAGTGTTAGTGTTGCAGTTTGTCACTCGTAAAAAGACTTTATCACACTTTAAAAGTTATGACCTTACAGCAAAATTGATTGATTTTGTCAAAATCACGTTAGCCGTACGTTTTACAGTTTTTTTTAAGTTTTGTTTTTGTTCTATTTATTTAATTGTTTGGAATTGGAAGATTGATGATGGAAAGCACCGGCCACCGAGAATATATAATGGGTCACCATATGCGTGACACGGAAAATAAAAAAAAAACCCCTTTTTTGTAAAATCAATAACATCTTTACATCGCTTTGAACAAAAAATAATAGAATATGTAGCCTAGCGAGTTAGAAAATGGTATGTTTATTGTTTACCAATAGATATATTTGTTCTTGTATGTTACGTATACCTATATGGATAAACTAAAACAACAATCAGTTAAAAGAACATAACTAATAAAATTGTTTTAATTTTGATTTGTTTGTATGAAAACTTATTTTTAGCAATACAAATTGCAAATCAGAAACATTGTTTCCATGTTTGGGCTTAATGATCTCACATTTTTTTGTAATTTTTATGTGCAGAACAGTTCCCCGGATATAATATCTAATACCTAATGATTTGGTTACTGTGGTTTGTTTTATTTTTATTAATACTCTTTTTTATGATACGTACGAAGATTTGGTACAATTCTGTATTGAATTTCGGCCATGTATTCACCAACATAATCTAATCAAGAAATAATTTAAATATTTAGCATAAAACATTTTCCCCCACAGCATTTTAAATGCTGTTAATCAGATAAAACAATTTAGAAACCCCGTTTAAGCTACAACAAGACCAAGATTATAAGTTTTTTCGTAGGTATACACATTGTACCAATCACTAGAAAAAATAAAATCACACGTTATTTTCTTTAAATTATATTGGTGTTATGTTTGTACGAACAAGAAGCCAAAATGATTCGTGTGAAATCTATTCAGGCAAAGGACATAATACAAACGCAATCTCACAATACAATTTTTTGTGTCACATACGCTTCAATTTACAAAAATAATAATTATTAAACTTGCAAACAAGGTCACTACGCCCAGATGCCGACTGGCTAAGGTTGGCAGGCCCACTGTTCTAGAAATAATCCCTAATAGCTCACGGACTAAAAGAAAACAGTAACAGGAGTCTACAATGGGCATGTACACTCCTGATAGAAACTAATACAGATTCCCAACAATTACATACAGGAATCATACTACTATCCAAAAGAAGATACTAGTTCATAGATCCTCATATCTTCCTTTGGAATATTATTGGACTTCCAATGGATTTGTTATAGGTAATATTCAAAACAGGATTCTAGCTCATGACATGTCTATGTAAAAGATTCAATTAATTGTTTGTTTATATATCTACTAGCTGTCATAACCCGGCCTTGCCCGTGTATAATAGTTTGCTAAATGTGTATATACCTATAAAATTTATACCTAGTAGCTTTTGTTACCTTACAGCGTTGCCCATGTGTTAAAATTGTTTCCGTTCCACGTGTGACTTATACATGTTATTTTTATTATTTGTGTTACGTATTGTATATTTGTTAAATTTCAAAAAAATCCGACCAAAAATGTCGTTTTTCTTTTTTACTCCTATTAACACTCTTAGGGGTTGAATTTCGCGAAATTGGTTTTAGCGCACATATTCTATCAACATACTACACATCTGCCAAATTTTAGTTTCATAGGTCAAGCAGTTTTTGAGATTTCTTGTGTAAAAGAAAATACCACTCAATTCTATGTATATACCAGACACTAATGTTGCTAATGGTTTAGGTGGAGAATAAAGTTCAGGCAATACTCGATCGGTTTGTAATCTAGCTTCCCGTTATCCGTTTGTTTCCATTGATTTTGATTTCTTTTTCTCTTTTGCGTTGGGCTTTGCTCTACCGACCGCTGCTCATTTGGAGGCATAATTACGTAATGAATATGTTTTAAACAATAATATAAACTACAGTACAACAAAAATCAACATAAGTGTGTTACTAAGACAACTATTTGTTATTTTTAGTTGCGGCTACAATTAGAAAAAAGCCGATTATATTATTTTACAATTTACATGTACAATTTTGGTTTTTTGTCCATTCCAACTACTTATAATTAACATTTTGAAAATTTGAATTTTTCAAAACCACCTACGGAGTCCAAATAACAACTTCAGAAAGTTTCAACGCAATCGGATGAACAGTATTTGAATGCATAAGAGACAAACATACATACATACATTCATTTTTATATATATAGATAGACTATAGATAGGTACCTACCTAATTAAATATTAAACTTATGAGTAAAAAAGGATTATATCTTGTGGAACTGAGTTGGGAATCTGTTAGGATTCTTTATAGTGAGAGTTCCTAAATGGAAACAAACTGAAGTCTTACAGGAATCCCGGTGTTGCACAGAAAATATGTAAGAATTTTATAGTAAAAATCCTTGACTGGAAAAAATAGGAAAATCCATTGTATTTCCTATGCTAATAGGGAATGGCGGCCCTAGGATGCAATGGAGTCTATAGATCTCACCCATAATCCAGTCATGATAGTAACGACCAGTATGCGTTTGACTACTAATTGTTTTCAATCACCGTGCGTTTATCTACGAAATGTTAGTATGATTCCTACTCCATCCAAAAATTATTTTGGCACCTGTCAGTTGAGATCTCATCAAAATATTATCACTTGTACTTCATAGGTCAGAGATTTGGTAGGAAATATATACAGCTTCTATGTTTCCTAGTTACAGTATAGTGATCGTTTTACTTTCAATTTACTAATAAAGAAAATAAAATACTGATTTTTTGGTTTAAGATGTGCTACGTTTCAGCAGGTTTAGGATAGAAAATGATAAATAGATTTTTATCGAATATGTTAGCAGTGTATATATATATACATATTATATATATATAAGGAATAAAAATGTATAAAAACTCAGATAAATTCTGATTTTGATTTGAATTATATTTGTAAATCTTCAACAAGCTGAATCAAAGTAATACAATCATATAATTATATACCTTGTAGTATATAATTTTAAAATATGTCTATTTTAAGTTTGTTTTTTCACACACCTAATTATCACATAAATATAATACCAATATAAATTAATTGAATTAGGAAGCTTAAAGAGTTAAAATCTTACGTTTTCTTTCATCTACGTTCTCTATAAAACAAAAAATTATTTGTCCATATTATACAGAAGTAATTACCTACCATTTTACAACATAGAATTGTAAAATTTGAAATTAATAAAATACTATAGTAAATATTATAATAGACAAATGTAATTGTATATTGTATAATAACTAACAATAAGGTTTTTTTTCTTTATTCTTATTTCTTGTACTTACCAAAATCAGTTTTCTCTGTAAAAAAAAAAAAAAAAAAAAAAAAAAATTATAATAACAACCATTTTTTTTTGTAATATACGTAAATATTATTCTAGTGAGTCACTGGATGTACCACATAAGCTTGTTCAGTTGGATTAATTATCTTGATGATATTAAAACATATACATTAATAAAATAATTTTTAAGAATTTAAAATAATTTATATTATTCACACATAGTTTTAAAAGTAGTTAGTATAGTTAGTAGTTAGTATAGTTTTAAACATTTGATTTGAAAGAGAGCATAGATATAGTACAAACCTATAAATACGCTTTTATAGTATTAAACTATCAAATTTTTTCAACTACTTTTTTGAAATTATGTAACAAAATATGAAAACACATACTTAAATTGTATAATACATGGTGCAAAATTTCAGATTTTGAATCTAAAAATTTAGGTAATTGTTTGAAACACTTAATGTAAAAACAAAAATCAATAAAAAAATGAATATTATCATATAACATTTTTTGTATAAAAATAAAAATTAAATTAAATTATTGAGATTAAATTAACTTGATCATAATATAACTATTAAAAAAAAAATGTCTATAACTTTCTTATATAAAAAAAATTCATTGTAAAAAGTAAAAAAGCCAAAATATTAAAATTTAAAAGTCGGCTGAATAGTTTAATTGAGTAATGTATCAAATTTCAGTAATAGAGCACAACTAGCCACAACTTTAGCCCGTTATTGCTTCCATTTCTAACTTTTCTGTATTGCATAGTAAATTAAGCAAAAATGTGTGCAAAATTTCAGCTTGATCGGATAACATATAAAATGTGTTAAATACATATAGTGCAGTGGCGTAAAAACTGGGTGGGCAAATTGAGTGAACGCCGCGGGCCCTCGGCTAAAAGAGAGCCCCAAAGCATTAACGATTTGGCAACTTTTTTAATTGAACAAGATTTGACATCAACATTTCATGACGTTTTAACATTGTGCTTAATATTTATGACTATCCCAGTTACGGTTGCATCTGCCGAACGTTCTTTTTCTAAGCTTAAGCTTATAAAAAATTATTTAAGAAACTCAATCTCCCAAGATAGATTGACCAACATTTCCATTCTCAATATTGAAAGAGATCAGACATCAAAACTTAATATAGATAAGATAATTGATAATTTTGCACACCTACAATCTAGAAAAAGAAATTTTCTCGTTTAGCTTAAACTGAAAATATTTTAAATTGTAAATTATTTAGCTTGGTGTTAAATATACTTCTATAGTTATTTCGAAAAAGAATTCAACAAAAAAAAGGTTATTTATATGTTGGAAATTGGTAAATAAATTAAAATTAATACTGAATTTTTTTTTTGTATTCTATAAAAGGGGCCCCTATTTAAGTCGTTGCCCACGGGCCCCCATTTATCTATTTACGCCACTGCTATAGTGAATTCAGGATTTGAAGACAAACATATTAAAAAAGTTAATAATACTCAATTGCTAGTTGAAAGAAAGTGATAAAAAAAAGAAGCAAATATAAATATAATTTATTTAAGTACCTATAATTCATAAAACCAAATATTAGGAATAATTCGAAGGTATAAATATATTATAAAATTCACCGTGGTGAATATAATAACATTTAATTTTTATAAGTATTGATTATTATTTTTATTAAAATTTACCATATATTCTGAATAATTTCAAATCATCTGTTGTAAACGTTGTATTATACAATAAGAAATTGATCATTGTTTCTCATTAGCAAACTAATGTATATTATAAATGAGAATAGAAATAAAAATTCAAAAAATTATATTTAATTGTTTTTAGAGTTCCGTTTAAATATGCACCCTAAATAAGTGCCCATAATTTTACTAGTAATTATGACTGCGGTTTGATGAAAAGTATACAAAGTGTACCTGAAATAATTTCTATATGCTATACTCTATAGAATCTCATTGTGTTAAACAGGGAAGGTCTGTCATAGTTTCTATTGACACAATTTTTTTTTTTTTGTGATCTGAGATCACTTGGTATTAAATGTAAATGAAGAAATTCATTTGAAAATATTCTTTGTTTTAGTTCATCGTTTGCTATGAATAATTGTGAAGCTAAAATTTCATAAAATTGTTTGTACCTATAGTATTTTAATAATTGTAATTATAATTGTTAGTTCTATTGTTAGTACCAAAAACATTGTATACGTTAATACAATGTTTTTTTTTTTACCACAGATCAGAACCTATAACACCTGAATAAGGTTAACAAGTACACAGTAAGACAAGCAATCCGTGATGACCAAGATCAGCAAGAAACCATTCGTTTGAGTTATGGGACATATAATTCTGCTTTCTAGTATCTACGGCATTGTCTATGCCTATCATTTATCAAAAATGTAATCAAATTCAATTTTGTAAAACACAAACTTTAATTGGTTTTCAGTCTGATGTTGTAAACGTGAGAGTTTGGTTGCTCTCGCAAACTAAATTTGTTTTATTTCTAAATAATATTATTTTTATCTCATATATTAATATAAAAAAATGACAAAATTTCATTTACCGGTCGATACTGTTTGTCTTATTTTATGACTAATTTTGTAATATTTGCTTACACATTTTTCTACAAAAAAAAAACTTACTTTTACAATCCTGGTCTATGTATAAACATTAAGATAAAATATTATAATATTTTAAATAACAAATCGTCTTATTCATTGTACTTATAAGTTCGTAACATAATAGTGTGAAAACGCATAGGTAACTGAAAAGATGTTTAGTAAATGGAGATTAGTCCGTCGATAAAAATTAAGCCAAAGTTTGAAAAACTGAATTGAAACTTAGATTGTAATATTAATAAATAATGTATTTTAATAAAATCAAATGATACTCTAAACTGTATAATAATTACATAGATCACGATATTCTTTGTCTTGAGTGATGCAGTACTGTTCTGGCATTGGTACATTGTCTACATAATATATTTATATTAAGAATAATTAAAAATTTTTGTTTTTTTCTAATTACTTTTTTTAATATAACCCTAAAAACTAATTTTTCAAAAAATCAGGCATTTATTGTAATTTTTATAAATGAAAATTTTAAAATGGATTAAAAAAGATTTATAGTGATCTAGCTGGCAGATGAAGTCAATGTTTTAAAATGATCATAATACAAAATTTAATATGACATTATATAATATGTTTAATTTGTATTGCTTCAAAAAATTTTTGACCAAAGAATTGATTTTATATAGGTATTTAATTTAATGTAATTGCTATTTACCTATTAAAGTTCTTTAAATTGTTTTCATTTTATCAAATGATATTTATTATATTAAAAATTTAGTTTAAGATTTTCAAAATTCTATTATAAATCACCATTTTACAACTAATTAACAGTTCATTTTTTTGTAAAAAAATATTTCTGCAGTTAATAAAACAAAATATGGTTGATACGATGTGCACATATTATAATAAAGATACTTAATCATTTTTTTGATATTTCATTAATATTTTCGCTATTCATACATGCAATTAAATATTATACTTAGGTAAGTTATATATATATTTAGTATACACGCAGATAGAGTTACCTATGCCTATGTTGCCGTCAAACAATCTATAATAGTCATTTATATATTCTAAAAAAATTAATTTATATTTAATTTTTTGCAATGTTGTTATTTTAGTGGCATAGGTATGCAATAAAGTACTATCCAAAAACCGTTTTGCCTAAATAACTTTGAACCTTGAAGGTTTCAGTTTTCACTATTTTTGAAATCGGATTTTTTTATCATACAGAACGGAACATTTCGCAGTACGTGACAGTCAAACTTAATCAAATTTTGATTCCATACATATTTATTTATATACACAGTTAAATATTTAGAAAAATGAACCAATTTTTTAGTCATTTTACAGGAGAACTACATTCATAAGTAGTTAAAACTCGATAGTCACGCCCGATAAAAAATGTTGTGATTTTAACTATATAAAAACAGGCTTAAAAAATTTTAAGCCATCATAGTTTTCTTCGTAAAACGGTTTTTGTACGATGTTTGCGTTTTGACAAGATGTTGATATGTGCATGCGCGTACTACTCTGTTTAAACGGCAGCTAAGGAAACAATA
>CM029358.1:25706440-25726562 GCA_017140985.1 Hormaphis cornu
TTCCTCGCTTCGCTCAGAATCTAAAATAATATGAAGTTTTGTATAGGTACTATTGTTAGAATTCATTATAAATTCATGTATGAATAAATGTATACAATGAAAATAATTATCATTATGTTTATTTTATACAAACTGAAGATTAAAATGAAATATACATTTTTATTTACAAAAAAGGTGAGTTAAAGGATTTTCCAAGTGAGTTGATAGATCTTAAACTATGTATAACGCTAAAAATTAGTTGCCTTATGAATGAATAATATTATGTGTGTGTATTATTAATATTTATTTTGTAGCTGACTTGCCTTCGAACGTCCTTAATTATGCATTGTTTGAAGTTGGTAAGTTTTCAATTACTTAAAGCAATTATGTTAGCATAATGTTTTTTTTTTGTATTCTAGTAGAAATTAGGACAAACTTCAACTTTACGATTGTCGTTA
The DNA here is from genome assembly GCA_017140985.1 of Hormaphis cornu. NCBI lineage: Eukaryota > Metazoa > Arthropoda > Insecta > Hemiptera > Hormaphididae > Hormaphis > Hormaphis cornu. Next base: position 25,706,878 of record CM029358.1, read on the forward strand.
AAACAATTTGAAGTTTTCAGAAAGATTTGTAATATTTTATATTATATTAGGCTGAATTTGTATTACTAAGGTTTTGACCTTGTAATGAACCTCTGTCCTGGAATTTATTAAGGGGCAATTCATTATGAAACCACATAGTCATGACACGTTATTTTATTGAAAAAATATATTCCATGTAATAGTTAAATTGAAAAAAGTTATTATTTTCCTTTTATTTTATTATTACATACTCTTATGACTTTTACTAGTTCCATCAAAACTATAAGAAAAATGAACCATTATAAATTTTAAACACGGATTAATAAACCTAACTACATTGTCTGCATTGCCTATTTTTTATATTTCGGGAAATAGTTTTCTCAAAAGCAATTTTTATTTTTTATTTCTTATTTTTTATAATTCATATGGATCCACGTATTTCTGAGTACTGATGGAACTCGCCAGACATGGGACTTGACAGAGTCGGTGTACTTGGAAATTGAGATATTTTGGAGATTTATTTCACTGTCTTAAAAGAGTATTTGATTTTTGGAAATTGTACTAAATCATCTTTAACATTAATTTATTTTAATTTTTTAGCTTTAAAAGATTTTGATGGGAAACGTAAGTGAATGAGTTTTGACCTTTTCTTTTGATATAAAAGAACGTAGATGTAAATAAACGATTTATAAAAAAAGTGTTAATATATTCAAACTAGTGTCATACAGTTATTTACAATTATAATTTACTTTAGTTACTTAATTTACTGTGATTATCAAATTTTTTTATATATAAAAAAAAATTGTGGTGTTGTACTTCCTCGTTTCTTGTCCTCTTTTCCGGTATCTGTAAGATTCTGGGAGCGGGATGATGCTCCTGCCATCTAGTCAGTTGTTTGGACCTTAAATTGTTAACAACCCATGGCAACGTTGCAAACAGTCATGATTTAGTTTCATAAACATTTCTTGTGTTTCGTGCTCAATATTTGTAAAATAAAATAGATACGTATCATTTGTATTATGCGGATTCATGTCTCAATGTTATCAAACACACCACAATGTGGTTGAAAAATGTTGATCCCAGATTATAGATAACTTTTAAACTTGAAATACAATCAAATCAGTTGCGTTTCATTTGTTTGTATTTTGAATAATATGTTGAAAAAAAAGTATTAAACTAGTACTTGAATGAATATTAAAAGAACTAAAAGACAAATTTTTATTTTTTTGTAGAGTTTGGAACTTCTTACTTGAATCATATCATTGAAAAGGTCAACATTAAAAATGGTACGTATTTACATATGACCTTTTTTAAATAAAATTGTTCACTAATAAGTCTTTCAAATGATTATGTATTCATAGTAATAAAAATCAATTATTATTTTTAAAAAAGGATATTCTATTCTATACCTATATTCTTTAATTCTCGAGTAAATTATAACATCTTTGTTATTGTTGTTTTTTTGTTAATTAATAATCTTCAATTTGTAAATTGTTTACAAAATGTTACTTAGAATAAAAATAATTATGTACATTTTTTTTACATGTTTCTAGGTAGTTTAGACGAGCCTGAAGAATTTTGTTTATTTGTTTCTTGTCATCATTTTGGCGCTAACACAATGTATTTTGGTTTATCGGAAACAAACTCGGGTGAAATCGTAAAATATTAAACTTAATGGTATATAGGTGTAATTGAAAATTTAAAAACTTTTCGAATTATAAATTAAATAATTGTTTTTATATTACTGTCTACTATTGTTAATTTCAAATACTAAATTGTATCCTTGTCTTTTTTGAACATGTCGGGAGATGTATTAAAAATACATAGATATTCAATATTGTCAACACAAATTTACAAAGCACCATTTTTTAAAATAAAAAAACACAAAGCTTAAAGTTAATGTCTAAAAATAAGAAAAATTGTATTTGTGTGAAAATACTAAAATAAATTTTTTATTCTTAAAACTCGATAGTAATAATTAATGTAACCTTTGTAACTGATAAATACGAGTGTACCAGTAATTATACAATTATTATTCAGTACAGTAAAATGTATTTATTTTTTAATATTTCGTATCTAAAAGTTGTTGTTGCTACCCTCCTAATTTTCATAGAAGTACGCCCTTGTAATTATATATACTATGTACATAGTTATTAATTAAATAGTCCACATTCAATACTATACTAAATATATATATAATAAATACCTAAATAATATATACCATACTAAATTGTGTTTTGATAACTTACTTGTATAATTTACTTTGACATAATTCTTAGTAATTGATAATTGTTTATCTATACAACACACTTGGGTATGAATGGTATTATGTGAGTTAAATTTTCTTAAAACTTGAATAAATTTTGATTGCGTCAAATAGTATTTTCAAATAATTTTTGGACCTGAACATAGGACACGGGATAGTATCGAAATGTCTACTTAGAACAATTATAGAATTTCGATTCGTTTTAGATTCTTAGCGTATCCAAGGATGTATTGATTTTACCAATACGTAAATGTTATTTTTTACATTGTGAAGTTCACAATGTGAACGCATTTTGGGCAGTACCATTACTTAGATCTTGGACAAAAATGGTAATTTATTTGAATATTTTATTTAAATTTTGCTTAATTTTGAGTTATCCCACAGTTAACAGCCGGACATTTTCTTACGACGGAGCCACTAGTTCCCATACCTTCTATACCCAAACCGAATGAAACCGCTTACCTTTTACAATTACAAGCGTGTTTTACTATACATTATAGTATTGTATAATAATAATTCCTTCCTATATTATTAAAGATAATAAATATATTTCTACCTAAAACTTGCAGAATAACTTGTTGACGAATAGTTTAAGATAGATTACTAGTAATAACTAAGGCCTTTTAGTACTAGAAATCATTAATACTTGCTTTTTATGTCTAATGGAAAATGTACATTCTACAATATTGAGACAACATGACAGTTGGAATTCCACTGAATTTATCAAGGGAATTAATACTGAATAATTCACAACAACCAAGTCAAATTTTATAGGAGTATCAAGTAAAATAATAAAACGGTAATAAACACTAATTTTTTTTTTTTTTTTTTTTGGAGGTGTTTTATCAGGATAATATTACTAAATAGAAAAAATTCCACTTATGATTTTTATATAGAATAACATTTCTAAAATCACGAGCTTTGCAATGAATTAGGTAGGTATATTATATACAAGAAAAAAAATATTAATACTTATTATATTATAATTGAAATTAAAAACTTAATATTTACCATAAGATATAATAAAAGTATTATTATACTTTGGTTGGCAACAGTTGAACAGTAAACATTTGGACCAAAAACAACAAACAACACATGCAACTCCAATAAAAACGCAACTGCTAATAAAACATATTCCAATAACCATAAGCCAGTCAATTGAAGGTTCTTGCATGTTATTAAACTAAACTGTAAGTAGATACATATTGATTAGGTGAAAGCAAAAGTAGTTAAGGCACTCACGTTTGTACTTACATTTTAGATTAACGGACAATTGTCGAATCAATCAATTAATCATCAGAACTTGGCCTTGGCAGATGAACATTAAAGTAGGAACTTTTGATACCAAAATATAATGATACCATACTTATGAATAGCGGATATCTGTTAGTATAGGGAATATTTTCTGAAACTAAAAAAAAAAGTAAATTGTTATCCGTGGTCAAATACAAACTATTTAGGTACAATATCATGGCGATGTTATTTAGCAATATTCAATGCATGCACTATAATAATGCTCTACGCGCTATGTAAATAATCTAAATACAATAAATAACGTTCTATTAAAAACTTTTTGTTGAACCGTAGAAAAGAGAAATAAAATGAGATTAGGTATATAAAATTTATCTGTTTATTAACATTGTAATTGATAGAAATGTGTCGACACTTACCTATACAGTCATTGGTGAAAACACATTGATAGAATGTAATTATAATCGCACTAGGGTTAAAATATACAAAACATAGGTGTTATAGTGATTAAAATTATTTTTATTGATAAATTATAAAAACCTATTTTAAAAATAGCGATCGGCATACATTTACACAAAATACATACAAAAGAAAAGTGAGAAAAATCTTTATAAAAAAAAAAAACTATACTGCTGCTGTTGCTCAAGGAGGCTAAAGGACAAGTGGACAAAAGATGCTGCCAGAGATACTGCCTTTCACTAGGTTTTTTTTTATGAATCAGATACAACGTTTTTGTGGTGTCATGCACTAATTATTGCTTTACTTTCTAAAAAAAAAACTTGTAACAAAAAGATTATTTTTCAATTTCACTAAAATGTCTGTATGCACTTCAGTAGGTATAACATTTCAAACTGTGTACTAATCAAATTTTAATATGCATGTATTGCGTTACAAAAAACATCGGGAAATAAGTATTAAACGAGGTATTCATCCAACTATTGTAACATTATTATATAATAGATACTTCCTACATCAGGCGTAAATAAAAATGGCGTGTAACCTCGTGGGAAACTGCTGAGAGGGGGAAGCAAACTACAGTTCCCTTCTCTTTTTCCACGAATAGTGTGTACGGGTGTTTTGCTTTTACGCGAGCCGTCTAAAGGGGGGGGGGAGAGGGGTATAATGATCATCTCACCTTCGGACACTCGCCGTTGCAATTAAAAAAAAAGAGGCCCAAAAATTTTGGCCCAAAATCACTCTAGGTCGGGTGGGTAGTTTGACAAAATACCTACAGCGACTGCGCTTTGGGCGGGTCATAGCGGTTAGGAAGTCGTGCTGCGAACGTATGATCTAACATCTGAAAGCAATGAAAAAACGATTCTGAGCTAGTTCAGTTATCCGGTATACGGCCCCGGTATAAGAAACCAAATTTAATACAACCTAAACTACACCGTTTTATCAATACTTTTTTCTATTGGTATTTTTTCAAAACGTTTCTCCTAAGTTACTCATTTTGAACTTTAAACTTTGAGACCCTCTCAAAGTACTTACAATCGGAGTTCAGAGACCTTTCATTCGAAGCGCTGCTGATTGTAAAAATCGGAGTATTTTTTATACACTACCCCTATTAAAGTTGTTCACAGAAAAAAAACCAAAGAAAAAACATCATTGTAAAAAAAATACATTCTTTGCTGACACTAAGAATCTAAAAACAAAAAAAAAAAAAAAAAAATAGGTATACTTACATACCAATAACATTCTTTGCAGTCGTCATTTCCGCGGGCTAGGTGTACAATGTGCAGATTTGTCAATAATATATATATATTATACTGTTGATTATCATAAGATTTAAATTTTAAATTTAAAGTTTAATTTATTTAAATCAATGGTTGCACGCGGGATGTATAATACAATACTTACCGTTCTATACTTTCTGGTTATATTCAAGGTCTACTTATTTAAATTTTTAAAAATCATACTGACATGATACCTATAATACCTAACAAATATTAATATTAATTTATTTAAATTCACCTTGTTGCGGCTCGGGACACTGTTTTCGAGAACTATATTAATATCCTGTAGCCGTGATTATTGAATAGAAGTATGTATCCACGATCTTAGAAGGGGTGCCCTTCTACTGAAAAACATCGAAAAAATTCTGACCAACAGAATTCGAAAGCATATGAAATACCTAAAAAATAAGTAGGTATGTTTTTTTTTTTATAACAAAACCGAATTAAAGACCCACTATTGCGCAGTTGGCACTATTATAACGTAAAAACTACCATAGTAAATAAATAATAATTTGAATTGGCGATTTTCACAAACTCGCGTGACATCCTCCTACCCAATGATCTTTTTTTTTTTTTATATTATGACAATATTTATGAAAAAATTGGAAGTATTGGATCCCTCATATTTTTTTATTCACGCTTCCTTCGATTGTAGTGACAGTGCGGGACTCTGAATTCCCTTCTAAGATCTTGTCTCTGTGTCTATGGAACAGCTGCTGCAGCTGCAGCTGCCGCGCGGTTGACGGCGAGTGCACAACTGCGATGTCTCGCCGCTCTGTCGTGGCCTCATCGAGGTGGTTAATTTGTTTTTAAGGGGAAAGGTGCCGGCACTAAGTTTGGTAAAATATAAAGTACAACCGCGTTTTAATACAAAAAAAGTTAGAAAATCAACGATTCACATGCAAAAAAAAAAAAAAAAAATGATGGTATCACTCTAGGTCGCGTGGGTAGTTTGACGGAGTAGCGACTACGCTTTGGGTGGGTCACTGGTTTGGAAGTCGTCGTTCAAAAGTGTTATTTAATATCTGAAATTGAATGCGACAAAACGATTCTGAGCGAATTCAGTTATCGAGTAAAAGTGTTTGTAAAAACCAAATTTAACGATAAAAATGGTCCGAAAATTCCGAAAGTCGTATCCACGTAGGTATAACGTCAATCACCACTGACACCATTATTATTATACTCATCGCCGGAGTTCATTTTTTGATTGGAAAAATTTTACTTTAAAATTTGATTTTTTTCAAAGTTCTAAACACATACATTGTATTTGCATATTTTTTGAAAATATACATATTCATATTATTATTGAAAATATTCAAACTCGTTGTTCCACGTAAATTAAATTTTATCGTTTGATTTTTACCAAATTTTAAGTAAGTATACCTAAATTTGTCAAAGTTTTGTTTCTGAAATTATTGGACACATTTTGTTGTTCAACTGTTAATTAGGTATTACGATGTCCTAGGATATACACTATGTGACTTGAATTAAAAAATTATGATTTAGTTTTCGATCATGTTTTATGACGCGGTAAAATCTGTCTATTATTTCTATAATTTTAGTTTTTTTACACTTAAAATTTGTGATTTTAATTAGTCCGGATCAACCCATTTATTGGCCAAAAATAAAAAAGAGCCCCTGCCAAAGCCTGTGCAAGGGACATTTTAAAACTCCACATTCTGTTTTTACTTTAAAGGTGAAATAATTTGCCATTGCTTTGCTTTCTAAAAGCACATCATATTATACAGTATCGTGGATGCGTCAAAGAGTTAAGTAAAAATTAAAGGCTGAATTAATAAGAAAAAAAAAAAAATAAAATTTTCATTTTGACAAAAATACAATCGATAGGTAGTGTACCACTGTAGATGGTAGATGGTTGGACGTCGTTTCGTTCAATCAAATGAATTCTCTAATTGAATTAATTTATTAGTCATCTTAATATTGATATATTTATTGTAAAATGTACAACACTACAACGTTTTTTTTTATACGTATAATATGATGTCCAACTGCGATCTACCGATTGTATTTATGTTGAAAATAGGAACTTTTTATTTATTTTGATTATTTCGTAGTAGGGTTTCAATTTTTAAACTTCTATTTATTTTAATTAAAAACAATAGTTTCGGAAATTATTTTAGAGTAGGAATAATTTTCCGGATAGGGATTGTTTTTAATAACCTATAATATACTCCCAACGTTCTAACAATCTCACGGACACCTCATTAGTTGAAATTGGTCTTTTACGAGGGAACATTAAAAGATCCCTTAAATGGTAATATACAGGCAACTTTCTACTACGCATAGCATTTATTTGGTCTAGACGGTCAGAAAATATTAATTAATATAAAAAACGCGTGCGACAATGGTGTATACTACGACCCAAAAATAATAATCAACTCCTATTTTGAAAATGTTAACCTCTGTAATTTGACGAAAAACAGACCTACACCTACGTATAGCTTAAACTATAATGAACCAATCGATTTGAAAACGGTTCTTAAATGCTAATAATTATAATGTCTCCAAAGCTAAGTAATTGTAGAGCAGGTACTTCATATAAAGTGTTTTTTTTTTAATTTTGATTATTTTTAATGTGGAAAAGGAATAAAATGAAAATATGAGATTCAGGTTATAATCAATTTTTACATATTTTTTAATGGTTATTTATTTCTTAAATATAACTACATAATAGAAGTGTTAAATTATGAATTTTTAAAATTTGTTTAATAATTTCAAATATTATTGATACTAGTTAATATTAACAGGAAATGAATAAGAGTTTTTTTTCCTGAAAATCCTTGTCACTTTTATATTTTTTGATTTTATAAAAAAAGTAAACAAGTACTTAACAGCTTAAGGTAAATTTAGCACACATTTATAATGTGTAATACAATAGTCACATCGAACATTTTGGAAAATTCCCGTACCAATGATGTTCTATTGACCATTTGTGCAGTTATAAAAATCATGGTTCTATTAGAATTAAGTAAAATTAGAGTCACGCATTTACAAGAAAACAAGGTTTCTTTTGTTAAAATCGCGTTCATTAAAAATCTAAAGTACGTGTTGTATTTTTTAAGCCAAAAATGTACACATCTTTTTGTTCTTTATTGATGTATTTTTTTGCGCATTGCATTTGCGCGATGTATTGTTGATTCAATTGATTATTCATTTAATATCTACAAAGATGTACGTGGAACCTCACAAAAAATACCAAATAATTAATTGTTGATTAATTGAACAATTTTTTCTGTCGTAATAAAAAGAGTAAAATATGTGCATTTTGTCTTACCGAACTAATAATTTAAATAAAGATATTAAAATGTAAAGCATTTTATTCTGCGTAGTCTTTTGTTACAGTCTAATACAATTCTCTTATTATCATTATATATTTTGTTGTTATATATATATATATAATATATATAAATACGAATAAAACCATGATTTCTTTAAAGTATAAAATAAATGTGACAATCATTGTTTTAATATTTCAAACAATGGCCTGTGCTATCGGATCTGACGATGAAAATGGTAATTATTGTATTTTTAGATTTTTTTTCTTTTATACATGATGCTAGTAATATAATAGATGCAGATTACGTCTAAAATTACCATAATTATTAAATTTACCAATCACATTTAAATGTTACTACTAAATGTTACTACAGTTCCATTACCTCAAGGCTCGAACAGTAATGACCCACAATTTTTTTTTACAACTTTACATTGTACAGTTATTAGAACTTAATTCGATAAAAGAATTACAATTTTTATGTTGTACTATAAAACATGGAAATCGTCTTTGGTGTGATTCTTTTTCTGTAAATAATTTTTAAAATTTTTTAGGTCTTAAATATCTTTAAAAAAAACGTGAAAGCCAATTTTTATTATTATATTTATTGAAAACTACCAATTTTTAAGTTTCTAACATTTATATTTTATATCTTTTAGACAACTATATTACAGTATTCAAGCACTTCACCTATAATAAATTTAATATAGTGTATTAATCAGTGAAAACATTTTTACAAATAGTTTAGTACCTATGTCCATTCCCGTCGTAAAAGGCGACCAAAATGGACCTAAAAATGAGCACCAACATTGTTAGTATCAAGTATATATTTATCTATACATGAATAGCATCTCTTAGTAATAGGAGATGTCATTGCGATGCAGAAGGCAACGGAAAACCACTGCATTAATTTTTCCAAACAACAAGCAATAAAGGACAACCAGGAAAAGAAAACAAAACGATGGGTTTCGGAACCCGGAGTCCGGCAGTGGAGACAGAGTATGGCTTCCCAGGTCGTCAGCCAGCGAAATCCATGCCAAAACAAAAAAAAAACATTAAAAATAAAATAAAAAATAAAAATAAAACTATTCCTACTAAAATAGGAACGTGGAACGTTAGAACGTTGTTAAGATCGGGAAGATTTGAAGAACTTAAACAACAAATTAATCTAAATCAGCTTGATATTCTAGGAGTGTGTGAAAATAGATGGGGTGATAACGGAGATTTCTGGAATGATGACTTTCGAATGGTACATAGCGGAGACAAACAAGGAAAAAACGGAGTTGGAATACTATTGAACATAGAATGGGGACGACAAGTAGAAAATACTTATCATTCGAATGATAGAATACTACTTTTTTTTTTTTTTTTTTTTTTATTGGTACAGCATCAACAACAAGGTTATTAGCTTACAAATTAAATGTTATTGGATTATATAGTTATGTACATAAGGGGTTTTTACAATGGTTTTTAAGGAGAAAGGAGAGAAAAATATTAATAACTAAGAATACTACTTTATTATCAATAGTAATACTACGTTTACTATGAAATACTACACGTACAACCATTAAAATAGTTACTCATTCAAGGTGTGACCTACCCTACTTTATAACATGCTACAAAATTTAAAATTTGTATACCTTCCTTCAATCCTTTCTTTTGTTTTATTACAACTGCGTCTTATAAATTTTTATGGTTGTTTTATACGACAATGGTTGTAAGGGATTGAATGTAGTAGGTACCTACCTAATGTTTTTTACATCGGTAATAAAATAATAACGTATTTCGACGACTCAATACTCTGGTAAAGATATTGAAAAATGTGTAAAACCTATCTATTTGATCATTGATACCTATGCATTAATAATTTTTTTTGTATTAAAAAAAAACTTGTGTGATCAGTAACTGTGGACATAATGATTAAAATCAAAATGTGGTTTAATTTTCTATTGGTAAAAAGATTTTATTCGATTCTATTTAAAGTTATTTTGTGTTACTTTTTTTTATTTTAGATCAACCATACAGGATAAAAACAACCAGAGAAGGTAAAAATATTTTAGAAATTATGATCGGAACAATTCGTTATAATTCCTTAAATCATTTGTTGTGGGTACCGTTATTACTTATTACACATAGGTACGAACCTATTTAATTTTCTAATAGTTTCCATTAATTTGATTTCTTCGGAAAATGCTTATTTAAAAAACATACAACAATTATTGCATTACAATCATTAAAAAGTAAAACAAAATTAATATCTATGTATAAAGTCATAGTTAAAATACATAATACGAATCAAATAAACTACATTTTCGTTCGTCAACCGCAGTTACACATCAATTACACAACCAGACGACTAACCTACACCCATTACACTTACACACAACAATTAAAATACCTACTCACACCACCTTTACACTAAGACAAGCGCCATGCCCAGATGTTATTCTCAACGGGTTTCCAATTCTTACTTCTTCAACAGTGAAATATTTTGGTATTACTCTTGATAAACGATTAACCCGGGTCTATCATATAATAGAAAAACGACTAACTCTAAACAACCGTCTTTGAATGCTTAAACCTTTAATATGCAATAGTAAATACACCTCTCCAAATGTCAAACTCCTTATGTACAAAACTTTATTGAAACCGATCTGGACTTATACGGACTTCAGTTATGGGGTAACGCCAAAAAATCCAACTTAAGTAAAATTCAATCCTTCCAAAACATCGCTCTAAGAAAATTAATCAATGTTCCCCCTACATATAAAATCATACACTCCACTCAGATTTGAACCTAAAATCAATACATGATGAAGCTAAATACTTCTATAAAAGATTTCATTTCCAACTTGCTTCTTATACAAATCCTCAAATAAAATTATTCTCTAACAATCCCAAGTAGTCCTAGGCGTTTAAAACGTAAGTGGTGCAGAGATCTTTTACAATAATAACAAAAAAAAAAAAAAAAAAAATGTTAATCTAACAAACTATCAATGTTAAAGTGTCATCGTTGGGTCGCTTCTTTCCTCACGCTAATCATGTTCTTCTACGTTTATCACATATGCTCGTTATGTCAACTGATATAGATTGTATATTTCTTACTTTAAATAAAAAAAAAAAAAATGTATAAAGTGGTTTTTTTTTTTTACATAATATGTAATTAAATTTACTATTGTATTAATGAGCTGAATGTTTACTAATGATTTAGAAATGCAAGCATATTACAGAAGCTGTATGGGTAGGTTTTATTTGAGATTATTGTTGAATATTTATAAAACTAACTTTTAAGTGTTAATAAATAATAACTGACGGTTAAGTACAAACTTATTTGACATTTCATTTATTCTATTGTGTCATGCTAATTATTGCTCCCAGGCAACTGATACTATATTCTGTCCTTTTCAAATTTTATTATTATGATTATGATAATTTAAATTAGTTTGTAAAGATAAGAGATTATTGTTTGTAAGTGTATTTGTTGGTTCGTAAGGGATACACAAAAACTATTTAACCGATTCACAAGATACATTCACCAAAAGCTACATTATCAGCAGAGTAACATAGGCTGTATTTCATTTTCAAAAATTTACCCCTAAAAAGTCATAAAGAAATGAAAGAGGTAAAAATAGAAAAAATCATACCTAGTCGGTACCTGCCCGGAAGCTATATATGAGTATGAAATTTGATCAGTAGTTTCAATATATTATGATGAAAAAAACAAAAAACGGTTTTTATGGTCGTATTTTTTTTGTACTTGACGTGCACACTCTGTATTACAAATAATCAAAAGTCTCACACCGTATTTTTTATAATTGAATTTCTTAGGGTTTAAAAGCAGTAAAATAGGGGAAGAAGTAAAAACTAAAAAAAGGGAGTATTGGGTAAAGATGGAATAACTAAATTTAATAAACTAAAAACATGGCAAAATAGTAACACACGGAAAACAACAACATATACAACAATAATAATAATAATAATCAACAACATAAATTAGGTGCTCAAATTGATTGCTTTGGGCAAAATTTATAATGTCTATGAATTTGTATTATAGATGACATGGCATCAAAATTTAAGAGTAAATTTGTATAGTATATTATCATTTAGTATTATTAAATTATTTCTAGTTATTATTTTCTCAATTGTTTTTCTTAGCGTTTAAAATTTGAAAAACATTCTTATACATACTTCTAAATTTTTAGTGTAGCAAACAATGTATTTATTTGATCAACTGGAATTGTAATAACTAATACCAGGAACTGTAATTTTTTCAAGTAATAGATCAAAATGATCACCCTCTTGATGGTATTTTGGATAGATTGATTTTATAATTTTATTTAATATTATGAGTTATACCTATATAATCCAAAAATAAAAAAAACTAATTTTCCAAAATCGTTACAATTACTTTTAAGTTATACACACATTTTAAATATAATTGTATGTTAAGTAATATTATTCAATAATTATGAAAATTTTCAAAGGAATTTACAGTTTAGGAATTTTCGTATTCAGAACTTGGAAGTGTGGGTTCAGAAGTTGTTTGGAGAAATGACTTCATTTTAAATTGGGTCACTTCTTTGGGTAGGTCAATAGTTCAATAATTCTTGATCAAACATATAAATTGGTATCTGAAAGCAATGATAAATCGTTGTATTTTAAGAAACGTTTCTTATAGAACTGGATAAAAGAAAACATCAACTAATATATCATGTAAATTTTGTAAATCTAATTATTTGATTATTATCATGATACCAGATACAAACTTGCGTCTTGTACATGCATATTAAAGAATGAAACATAATATTGGTCCCAATAAAAAATCGTATTGACACGTTGTAATTTTAAGTCTTTAAACATGATCATATAGGTAGGTTAACTGATTTTAGAGTCACACTCAATTTTGAATGAAATATAATAACTTTCATATTATATTATATTATGAAAGTAAAATTTTATCAGTATCTGTTTTTGATATAATTTTTAATTTACTTAATGTATGTAGTAATTGAAAAAGATGAAGAAACTGGTTATTATAAAAGTATGTAGTTGCATAAAAATATTACGATAAATACCTATAAATAAATAAATTAAAATTAAACGTTTTGATAAATTTGTCTATTGTAAATACTTCGTCTAAAAACATTAAAGATTAAATCTTAACATTTTAGAAGAAAATCTTAATTTGTTAAGCATGGTCAAGTATGCAGTTAAAAACTTAAGTGAGTATCAAAGATTAGGTTGTAAAAATTATATTCATGATTGAAAATTGTAATGAAAATTATTTTGATTCTGAACGTAGAAAATGTTGCTTTTTTACATTATAAACTAATAAATAATATTATATATTTACATTTTATAGTAAGTTTATATAATATTAACTTTCTAATGTAAAATTGCACTTTATTCTTTTAATTTATGCATCGTGTCAGTTTATTTTGTAGTACATTTTGGTTGATATTTTTTTGCAGAAAACTTAATTAGTACCTATAATGTTTTGAAATACAACTTGAATTAGAAGTTCGTTTGAGTTTTAAAATCCAGCAGCTGGTGAATTAGGAGATAATATATAGATATAAATATATTATATAGAAAATCAAACATTTTTTTTATTGTATTAGCAAAAATAGCTATAGATACTAACCATTTCCTAAGTTAATGATTAGTTATACTTATCTTTTAAAAACATTTTGCCTTTCAAAGTTATAAGGAAAATTCCAAAGGAAAAATTGGTTTGACTACAAAAACACACTTAAAAACTTAAAACACCCACTACATCCACAATATAAATAATGGAGCCATTTGAATTTTTAAAGCTTATGTTAGTACTCAAATACTCATTTATGCAAAAAATAAAATTTTACTAAAAACATTTATACTTAAATTCTCTTGCCTGTATTAGTAATTTTAATAATTTTCCTTTTTAATAATAAATGTGCATACTAATTTACGTAATGTCTAGAAAGAGAAGATGCAACGTCAAACTGTAAGTTACTTTTTATTTTAACGTAATAAAAATATAATTATAATGTGGTTGTCTCATAGAAAATAATTTATGGTATAAATTAACCATAGTTTGCTATTTGTGCTATCTTAACACTATTGGATGGTTTAGAATTTCAATCTTAACAGTAAAAATGAATTTTTTTTTATGATAGTCCAGATTACCAGTTTAGTAGTTTTATAATTGTTTTTTTGGTGTTTATAAAATAAAATAATATCATGTCGAATAATAATATAAATAAACGATAATGTAACAAAATACCTTTATGAAGAATTGATATGAGAATATTTCAAGATATTAGAGATTTTCAAACTTTTCAATTAGTATTAAAGTTGAATATACGTCATTTAAACGCGGCAATTTTGTCACGTTACAAATAGACAATCTGTCCATATATACACACCTAGCTACTTTAAAGTTGTTACTGATTTTGGAAGGAACTTTGTTTAAATAAGGAATGAAAATATGCTTAAAAATATGAAAGTAATAATGAAAAATTAAGTAAAAACATGCAATTATTAATGAGTTAATTTATCTAACTAGTTGTTTCAATTTTTCATCTTCATTTTCATTACCTTCTTTTTTCACCCAACTATTTAGGATCTGTCACCTTAGTTTTAATTTCCACTTGTCACGGTTGTTCATATTTCCAATACTAAAACCAGTAGTCCTTATATACCTAATTCTAAATAATATCCATTCAACTTATTTTTGGTCATACTCTCTCTCTTTTATCTTTAACGTTTATTTTTGTAACAACTCCTTCTGTTTCCGTTTTAGAGGAAACATCCTCTCATTCACATGTTCAAATCATCTCAGTCTAGGTATAGCTCTCATTTTATCCACTATTGATGCAGCATCAATATTTAATCTTACATTTTTGTTACTTATTCTATCTTCTTTTGTTACTCCTCTCATCCATCCAAGCGTATTCATTCCGCAACACTCATACTCTGTTCTATTCTCGGGTCAATAATCCCACACTCCAAAACATACTACGCGCTACGTGACCACAGACCTCATGCAAATTTAAAAATTTTAAGTTTATGAAAATTTACATAGATTATTAATCTTGTAACTTGTATCATTAATTTAAATGTATATATTTAGCGGTGAGAAATAAACTTAAATTTTTAGCAAAATGAAATCTTTCAGCTTATGCAGATGATTACTATTTATCATTTTGGTCTTTATATCGTAATGGTATGTGAAAAACACTTTATAACCTATTTACAGTTTGATAATTCACTTATTGTCTAACTCAGAATTGTCACAAATCACTTTTAGTAGATAAGATTACTTCTTCTAGCCAAAAATGTAAATCCAGGAAAATAATCTAGGTCTAACATTCTATTGTATAAGGTGCTAGTACCGAATGAAAAAGTTGGAGCATTCCTTTTGTAGGTATTTGTTAATTACTTACGATATTTTTTTGGTAAAATTAATAACACTAATCAATAATCATAGATATAAGTGATTTAGAAGCAATGACCAATTTTCCAACTTTAAACCACATATTATTGAATGGACCATTATGAAATAAAATAATAATCTTTCGAATATTCGGGCCTTTTATTGGGATTTATGATCTAATTTTTTTGGTGGTTTATAAACTTTTGTCGTTGTCAGCACATTTCAGAAAATAATCAAAAAAAGTTTCAACTTAAATATATTTGCAAGATAAAATCCAAACTTTTTTGTGATAATTTGAAAAATAGTACCCGTAAAACTGATTGCAAATGTCAAAATATCAAGCTATTTTTTCAAATATGTTCAATAAAATTCTGGGTGTCTGGGTCATAATTCTAAGAATATTAACAGTTTTGAAAATTGCTTCTAACAAAGTACCATCTTTTTTTGGTATAATTTTTTTGCGATTGGAAATTACCTTGGCCGTAAAAGTTATTACAGAAAAAAAAGAAAAGAAAATAAGACAATTTGTTCTTTGCTACGTTCAAGATCTATATATAGTTTACTCATATTAATTTATTAAATTGTATTTTGAATAATTTTTTCTGATAGAAACAGAAGAGTGCAAATTTAAATTATGTGTCTAAATATATGTCTTATGATTAATAAGTTAGCAGCCCTTCTGCTTTAATTTCGAGTTTTGCAAGACTCATAAGAAAGTCTAGTATTTTTTTGTTATAAAATATTTTATAATAGTCATATAACTATGGAACAAATACCATAAGATACATCTAGATCAATACAACAAAACAGCATTTAAAACGGATTTTCATGTTATAATTGAATTTCAAAATTGTGTAGTAACTGAAATTTTTTTATTGTGATATCTGATGTCATAGAACTCTTATTCTAATTCCAATTCTAATTTTATTGATTCTTAGAAACATGTTTTTCCATAAATTCTTATTTTAATCCATATTAAAGTCAATACCTTAAGGGCTAATTATTATGGTATGACACATGGTATGTTGTTTTATTTTACATTTTACAATAATTATTGCTTTATGTGACACGACTCAAACTACAATTTTTCGATTATTTTATAACTTGATAATACTATTCTGTACTTGCTGTTTGTTTCATAGGTCAAATACAAATACCATCAGAGTATTGTTATAAAGAATGTTTGGTAAGAATTAAAATTATAATAATTAAAAAAAAAAAAAAAATGTACAAAACAGACAGAAAACAAAAACCGATTGACATAAATTAAATTATTTGATTTTAGGCGGGATACCTACTCGTATACGGAACATTTATAAACGGCAAAAAACGAATCGCTAAGCATAACATATTATATTATAGGATTAAAATGATTTAGTTTTCATAATAAAATAAATTACTAGGTGAACCAAACAACAATCCAAAAATTCCTGGACTTTATGACTACTCCAAAATCGTTTATACGCTAGAATCACCTCTGATATTTTTTCCGGTTCTTTGTGCAATGGAAACAAAGTAGGTAAAATCGCGCAAAGTTAAAAATTACAAAAATTCAAATTATTTTTGTTTAATTTTCTCAAAAAATTTTTCGGTCGAATATCAGCTACTGCAGTTTTCAATAATAAATTGAAAAAAGCGCCGGGATCAGTCTAGGTCATGTAGATAGTTTGACGGAGTAGCGACTACGCTTTGAGTAGGTCACTAGTTTAGAAGTTGTAGTTTAAACGCACTATGTGACACACAAAAAAAAATAAAATAAAATTACAAAACATCTTTTTAAAATCAGTAGGTTCGCTCAGAATCTAAAATCAGGACAATTAGTTAAATTAAATTATTTAACATGTACTGCTTGTCAAAACTCAATTAAAAAAAATTTATTTTGTCACCGTCAGAATAAGTGTTATAAGCTGAAAAACGTTTAAAAAACTATCCAACAATAACTTTTTTTAAAAAAACGTGAAAAATTTATCTCTGCTGTTTAACAATTAATCAAAATTTATTTATAATTTTAGAGGCTGGCTAATAATGACTATTCAAAAATAGATGAAGAATTAAGAGCAAGTATGTACAAAGAATTAAGATGTACCCATTAAATTATATTTATGATAGTGTTGATATTGGACATTTTGAAAAAAATTAACAAATTTTATGAAAGAAGTTGAAAAAAAGTTCAGAATAGTATGGTTTCAATTTTATGAAAAAATCAGATATCATAAACTTGTAATTTAACTATGATAATTCAATACACCGAAATCAACAAGAATGTTTTAAAGTAATTCACTTGGTTTATAATTTGCTGTTTTCATAGAAGATTAACTTCAATGCGTTCTTTGTTATATTTTGCGTTACTTTTAACATTTATTAAGATTACTATTTTATGTTTTAATAAGTTAAAATTTTTTGAAGATTATAATGTAATTTTAAAATTAATTATAAATTCTAGAATGCTATAGTAAGTCTTATATATATATTAATTTTAAATAAGAAGGTAATGAACAATAAGTATGTACGTATGGTATCATATAATATTTTTGGTTATCAAAGACGATAGATCAAATTATAAAAGGGAGCACCGGGATCAGTCTAGGTTGCGTGGGTAGTTTGACGAGGTAGTGACTACGCTATGGGTGGGTCACTAGTTTAGAAATTGTGGTTTAAACACATTATTTAATTTCTGAAAGCAATGATAAATCATTGCCTTCAAAATTACGATTCTGAGCGAGCTCAGTTGTCTAGTATACGTCGTGGTAAAAACAAATTTAACTATAAATACTCTTGTCAAATCTGTATCTTTCCTATTTTGGTATTGTGTAAAAGTTTCAGCTTGGTCCAACCTTTAATTTGGATGTTATGATCAAAAAAAATCTAAATCGATGTGGAAAAAACACGTTTCCTGTAATTATTTGTTCCCCCCAAGTTCCACTACTCCCTTAAAAATGATTAAAATAGTTTGAAAACTAAGCAGTTAACTCGTTAAGCCCTTTTTAATGACACATATAAAGTTCAAATCAAACGGAGCACTTTTGGGAATTTGACCGTTTTTGTTTTTCCCTCAGAACCTAAGAAATAATCAACGTTTCAAATAAAGTACCATCTCGGATCAATTATCTATCTTTTGAGGTATTGTACGTTAAAATTGAAGCATATTTTTTACAAGAAAAAGTGATCACAAAAATAAAAAAAAAAATCTAACCCTAGCCCCTCGGGGTCTCCCATTACTGACTTTTCCATAAAGTATTGTCATCCTAAACAAAGCTGTATGCAAAAATTCAGCTCGATAGGATAATGGAATGTGGGTTAAATGTTAATTACAAGATTTGAAAATAAAAAAATACTTGGAAAAAAACGCAAAATACTTTTTTCCGGGAGTAGGATTCGAACCAGAGCGGCACTCAGTCGACGAACAATATATACGTATAGTGTGACGCACCATTTTATCAACACTTTTCTTGTACGCTTTTGAAAACTACTGGCCCGATTTCTTTGAAATTATCATATACTTAGAGCAATTTTTGTTTTACATAACATATTGAATTTTTAATTCTTAAATAATAAAATTGTGTAAGTTACAATTTTTTTTTCAAAAAATAAATCACAAAAATAACAAATTTCGGCCAATTTTCAGAATTAAAACGACTATAAAAAAATTTGTGATTAACAAATTTTAAAATTTTTTAATTACGAACAGTTATATATGTCGTTAAAATTGTATTAAATTTTCAAAACTTTTTCTGGAAAATT
>CM029358.1:25791830-25803677 GCA_017140985.1 Hormaphis cornu
TTTTTTATAAATAAGAAGTTTATGCTTTAAACGTAAATAGTCAAATTAGTTTTGTTGACATGTTTGAATATTGGTATAATAATAGTCATAATATAATACTACACTGTTCCGTTTTAAATGATAAGTAAAATAAATAAATGTTTGTATAATTTTAACAGGTTTCACTGCTCATAAGAAAGCAACTTGTTGACCGCGCTCGTGATTTTAACATTATTTTAGATGATGTGTCTATTACTGAACTTAGTTTTGGTAAAGAATATACTGCTGCTGTAGAAGCGAAACAGGTAGCTCATCAAGAAGCGCAGAGGGCAGTGTTCTTTGTTGAGCGAGCTAAGCAAGAACGTCAACAAAAAATCTTACAAGCCGAGGGAGAAGCCGAAGCAGCAAAAATGATATCCTTTTGGCTTCTAATAATATAATATTGTGAATTATTATAATTCAAGTATGAACATGTTTTTTGTTTTAGGTAGGTATCAATTTTTTTTAAAAAGAATTCAAATTTGTTATCATGTGCCCAATCTGAACCACTATAATATGAGTATCTAATTTTAATCAAGATGCCTTAATGTGTATGTTCCCATGTAATTTTTTTGAAATTTAAAGGTACTAAACAATTTTCTCCAACTATTCATAGTTGACGGCAAAAAATTTAATGAAGCCTTCTATAGAATATATGCATTGATGACCTATGTTATAGGTCTTTGGCCTCTAACTCAATTTGTGTCAAAAACGTTTTATTCATATTACAATATTACTTACATTACAACATTTTAAATTTACTTTTTTAAATCATAGATAAATAGCTAACTGGAATCATAATTTGAAGCTTTCATATGTATATCTATACATATGATATACACAGATAGCTGTATTATATAAAGGAAGATACCTGGTGCTCTTACTTGTCAACGCGGAGACAAAACTGCGAAACCTAGAGACTTGAAATTTTGGTGTTATGTATCTATAATGATGTAGAAAGGATTTTCCCCCAGATATCCTAATGGGGTGAGAAGGGAGTTAATGTGTTAACTGATTGACTATTGCCAAACTGGAACTGCTATACCTACGAGTATAAAATTTGGTCAGCAGTTTTGTGTTATGATGTAGAGACCCACTAAGAAACGATTTTCTAAATTTCAACTCTTAATGAGAGAGGAGGTAAAAATGGCAAACATTATTTCTTGATCAGATTTTGTTGAAACTTGGTATATAGTTTGGTCAGTTTTTGCAACATAGAGACCAACAAAAAAAGAGCTTTCCAAAATTAAATTTCTAAGGGGATTAAAAAGAGTAAAAATACAAATTAGATTTAACTCAATTTCATTGATCAAAAAAAGCTAGTATAGCTAGAATTAAAATGTAAATTACACACAGGCAAATTGTAACACACGGGTAACGCCAGTAATTGAAATCTACCATACAAATCATGTGCAACGTCGGGTCAGGACCGCTTGTTTATACTCAATTATTTGTATACTAATTTATTATATTATTTGGTGTTTAATGTTTAATGGTGGTAGTACAATTTACGTAAACATTTACTACCCCCACTGCCATTATTATAACATTACAGTAATTTTTGGCTAGTTAGTTATCAGTTAGGTATTGTACACATCTGTGATTTAAATGAGCTTGCATTTGTTCAATATTAATAATTACTTTTATTGATAGAAATTGTTTAATATTTTATATTAACCTTAACTGATATATCTACATTGGAGAAGCCATCGGTAGAAATCCAGGTTATTTGAAACTTCGTAAGATTAGAGCAGCACAAAACATCTCTAGAACGGTATGCTTTAATTTTTGATTTAAAGAAAATAAGAAATCACAATTAAAATTATTTTCTAGATTGCCACTTCACAAAACAAAGTATTCCTTAGTGGAAATGGTCTCATGTTGAATATTAGCGACCCTTCATTCGATGAACAAAGTGATAAACTGAAAAGTAAGAAGTAGACTGGATGCATTTATATCTCTGTAGTAAACAACTTATATTAATTGTTTGTAATGTAATGTAATGTTTTCTATTGAAATTTTTTGTAAAGTCTTAATATTACTTATACGAAAATGCATTATTTTTAATGTTATTATTATTTTTTTTTTTATGTAATATACACTTAGTGTATAAATTTAAAATAAAAATATAATTAAAAAATAAAATAAAATGGAAAACAAATTCTTCGGTGATGTGTTTGTGATTATTTTAGGCGGATTTGGTAACGTAGTCACAAATAAAGAGCCAAATATTAATGTTCAATCCAATGAAACTGTTGGTGGTATTGCAAACAAAACCATAGACAAGTTATTAAAGTTAAACTGATTTAAGGAAGACTTAAATGAAAATATCAAAACGTTTTGTTTTTTTTTTTTTTATTATTCAAATTTTGCTAACTTTAATGTTTTTCTGTTATTTCTGTATCAACTATTAAGTTCAAATTATTTTTAGGAAATTTATATTATTAATACACATTGTACAGTATATTTTATGCTTAGATTCATACTAGTTTGTAGTGCTATTAAAAGTGACTAAAAAAGCAACTGAAATATTTATTTAAAAAGAGCAAAGTTTATTTAACAAATGCCAACCATTTATTGAAGAGTGTAATTCAGGCAATTTAATTGACTTGCTGTATCAACAGTGTATGTGTGCATACATGTTGCTTTCAATTGTTAACATAAAGATGAACAAAAAATTCTATTACAGATAAAATACATAGTGGACTAAACGATTTTCGACAACTTTTTAAATGAATGACTAACATTTTGTAGGTCAGATAGAAGTCCGAATTATCATTAAGCTAATACAAGTGATAGGAAAATTACAAAATATTTGAATTATTCGTATGAATATTTTAGTCTCTTAAGTAAGAAATTTGTGAATCAGACACTTTTATCTGATATGTAGAGAGTTGTCTACTTTTACATAAAAAAAAAAAAAAAGAATTACTGGAATCTGATTGTTTCTTCTACAGGCGTGAGAGTTTTCTTGTGAGACATGTTTTGGTACTAAAAACTTTCCTGTTCTGACTTACTAATAATAATTATTACAGTATTTCTTTGTGTCTGTTATACAATTTATATGTTTAAACACACAATCAACCACTTCTGTCTACCAGTGAATAATAATATGAAATAAATATCACACCCTCGAACAGTTTTAATACATTATGCTATTTTGAATTACATATGAAGTTATTAATTAACAATACTTATTAAAACTAAAGAATACGCTATGAATTTTAAAACACGCACTTTTATCATAAGGAGGTTTATTCTACAATTTTATTATTATTATTTTTTTTTTATTTTAAACAAATTGTTGCTCAGCCGTTATTATCTCACTGGCCAAAACGCGTGTACAAATGATCACAATATTATTACTGTTATTATTATCCAACACAGTAAATGTATAAGAGTAGATTTTTCTAACATATATTATAAAAACGGTAAGAAAAAAAACAATTTAAACAAATAAATCCACAAGCTTATAGTATAGTAATGTATATTTAAAGGACTTGCATTAATTTTATAATATAAAAAAATGTGCTCAGTAAAAAAAAATGGTAAATTTTTTAGGAACCAATACAAAATATGAAGATTAAGTAGGTACATAATAATATAGTTTGGTATAAAATTGTTTGTTCATAGAACAAATGCACTATTTACAAAAAAAAAAAAAAATAGTTTTGGTCCCCCAAAAATTTATACTTGGCAAAGATGTGTTTTGAAAATTTTATATTATATATTTTTATAGGATATTATAGTAGTAATTTTATTTGAGAAATGTTGTGTATTCATTATGTATGTATATATGTACAAAATTAAATGACTTTTTCAGTCGTAGACAAGTGAAAAACCACACGATTGAGTGTTGCCAAAGTATAATATCCGTAAGAAGTAGGTGGGATTTATTATCAACAACCAGTCTGATGAAAACTGGAATACTAGCTTGCGAACCATACAACTAAAACGTGAGATATGAACTTGTGTCTCAGTAAATATAATTATGATACGGGCTTGTGTTAATTTACTGATGATCATCAGTGATTAATTTACAATCTCCTAAATAAGTAGATGACTACTCAAAGCTTATGTTAGTAGGTACAAAAATATGAAAAAAATCATTTCTTATGCAAAATGTTTTTGTTACAAAAGAATAATAAATATTTTAAATCTTATCAAACGATTGGACCATAGCATAATAAATATACACCAAGTGTACAAACAGTTAAAGTAATTCATCAAGTCATCAATTTCAACAATTTAATTATTTCTTAATTTAGTCATCAAATTCCTGAACACATTAATTAAACTATAAGCGGATGCTACGTACTAACATATTATGTAGATAAAAGTAATAACACTAACCAGCATTGGCAAACGACTATAATCTTATTATAATAAATCTTTACGAGGAAAAGTACGTCTGATTATTTCTATAGTATTACAATATTGTGTTTATAGACAAGTATTGTAACTATCAAGTGATTTCAAATTTTCTAAAAAGATGTTTTAAAATAAATACAAAACAATGCAACTTTTAATTTACATTTATTTGAAATATTCAAGAACTTAGATTATTTAACGAGCAAAATTACTCCCTAAAATAAATGTCACTAATTAATTTTTAGTTAACAAAATGTACTTATAAAAATTTAGAGAGTAAAAATTTCCATTGTACTTAATAGTAATTAATTATATTCTGAGTTTTTGCACTGGCATTTTTAAACTTGTAGAAAAC
This sequence comes from Hormaphis cornu, assembly GCA_017140985.1. NCBI lineage: Eukaryota > Metazoa > Arthropoda > Insecta > Hemiptera > Hormaphididae > Hormaphis > Hormaphis cornu. The sequence continues at coordinate 25,796,575 of CM029358.1, forward strand.
AATGTGATAGATGAAAAATTTGTTTTTAAGTTTTTCCTGTTACGGTTCTGTGCATCTATTAGTATTGTCAATAATTTACGATTTTTTTTAAAATTTAAATTCTTAACAAGAATATTATAAATAATATTTTCAATTCCAAGTTAATTTTTTTTTTCAACTTTAGATAACCATGTTTTTATAGCCAAAATAAAACTTAAAATTTGAACATTTTTACTAATAAATTTAGTTAAATATAAGTTTTCAAAATAACATGAAAAAAAAACAAATGATTTTCATTTACTTTTCATAAGTACTAATTTATTGTTCTCGTTTTTTAGTGTGTCTGACAAAAATAATGAAAACAAAAATTTTTTATTTCTTACACTACAATTTGTTGAGTATAGCATTTTGTGTTTTAATCTTATTACATTTTACCTTTTGTTTTAAGTACACAGACTGTTTCTAGAATTTGATGACATGTTTGAGTGTTTTAAATTCAAAAATTAAAATCAGACGACAGAAACTATGTTAAATTATCTCTGTTTTTTGGTCCGAATGCACGAAAAATAAAATACGTGCAAGGCATTTAATGTGAAATGCTCTGAAAACATAAAATTTACACTCAAAGTGCAATAACACGTTGCTTTGGGGATCAATGAGTTGTTTTAATGCTTAATTATAGCCTATTTACAGGATCAAAATTTTTAGTGGTCATATTTTTTCCTGGCTATTTTATTGAACTAACAATAGTAATTTTTAAACCATTTTTAACCAAAATACTTCTATCTATCTATTTTTGAACGATAATAATGCATGCATATTCTGTTAGTTTAATTGTTGATGAGAAGTGACATCAAAAGGGTTTACACTATACTATAAAGTGATATGAGGAGTACACACACTCAAAAATTTGGTTTTGTCAAAAGTTTGCGTACAATATTACAATGGTGTGCGTAGAAATTTACTATGGAAGGAGATGTACATTTTACACGAAGAACAATAATTAATATAGGGAACTTCCTAACATCTTATCAGTTTTGCCCTCAATAAAAGTACAATTATAAGGGTCACTTAACTCTTTAAAAAGCTTATACCCCTTAAATTACAAAAACCTCATACTTTCTATAAGTATAATTTTTATTTTCACCCTACGTATTATTAAGATGTGTATTTAGAAAAAAATTACTCTTGCTAAGTAGTTATAAATGTACTTTGCAAAAAAAAAAAAAAATGGGAGATATTTCCCTCAACAACGGGAACAATATTGTATGATATCATACTCACAAGGTCGATAACTTTTTACAAAAGATGCAACACACAAAGTCATATCATAAACTTGTAGGCAAAAAGCTACTTGGGCAGTACCTAAATATTGCAGTCTTGTAAAATACTCAAATAAAAGTATTTAAATTAATTTTTTTGGATTCTGAATATTTGTTTTCAACGTAAAAAATTATTTTTAAATTTGTTAGGTGTAACATTTTGAAAAAAAAAAAAAAAAACATTTAAAACAGTTTATACTTTTCTAAACAATGAGTGTTCTCTTGATTAATGATTGTTTTTTGATTTGACAACAAAGGGCTGACTTTAAAATTAAACGTTTTATATAACCAACATAATATAGAACGGAAAAAAATTTGTGAATCAGATTTAAACTTTTGGATGCCCGTAGTAAATATTTTTTTGAGGCCCCTGACAATTAAAATTTTCTCCAAACTTACCATCTTATTTAAAGAGTTAAAGAAAAACATTATAGCAGCAGTTTTCCTAACCGAATTTAAAGAATGCAAATATTGATTTTTAAAATCGATATTTTTTTTTTTTTTTAATAAACAGCTGTGGCGGTAAAAAGTCAAAAATTTTTTTTTTATAGAATTTGCCATCCGAATGTCCGTGAGTTCGAATCGTCATTGCCTCGGTCTGCGCCGCCCGGGGCAGTTGATGTCCTCTCCGGCCCTGATCCGAGTACTTTTTCGAATATTGTGCGTTTTAAATTACATTTTCTTGGAAAAACTTTTGATCACGAATTCCGAATACGAAATAAAAGTATGGCGTTCTTTACAAGACTGCTAAAACTGTAAGGCCCTTGAGCCCGGGTGTAAAAAAATGTTTGACGGAAGGGATCCTCTAGGGCAGGGGTTCCCAACCTTTTTATCATCGAGTACCACCAGACACTTTTTAATCAATACGCGTACCACCTCAATTCTAAAACTAAATTAGGAGTCAAATTTTTTTAACGTATATTTTTATTATTTATTCAATTCTTTACATTTTTATTATTTGATATTTATGAAAGTAAAAAAATCATAATTTTTAGTTAAATCTAAATATTTAAATTTTAAATTACAATTTTCAAATTAATAAAAAAAAATAATAAATATAAATAATAATAAAATTAAATAAATAAAATTAATGTGATATTTGTTGTTGTTTATTTTTTACAAGGTCATCAATATCAGGCTGAATGGAACTAATTTTCAAAAAGTTTATCATTATCTAAAATTCTAAATTGCTACGATTACAAACCCCATGCTATCGACATTAAATTTATTTTGATAAAATAATAATTTTTAAAATTAGCTAATATCAAATAAACTAAACTAAATAATATTGAATGCAAATATGTAGTAATAAAAAAATTTCTTCGCGTACCACCTACGAGCCTTCCGCGTACCACTAGTGGTACGCGTACCACGGGTTGGGAACCTCTGCTCTAGGGCTTGCCGCCCCTGTTCTTCTTGCGGGCCGCGCCGACTGCGGAGCGTCTAGTTCGGCAGCGAGTGAGACCGTTCGGTGGAGTTCGACCGCCAGCCGCTGGAGGTCGACCACGGCAATCATACGGACGTGGCGGCCGTGGACTTGAACGGCGACTGGTTGACGGCCGACGCGGCGCCGCACTGGCCGCCGGCGCCGAGCAGAGCGGCCGCCTGTTGAGCGGACGCTGCGGCGGCCGCCGACGACGACGACGACAGCCTGGCGTCCATGTCGAAGCAGTGCAGGAGCGCGGCGCCCACCGAGCTGCGGCGCGTCGGCATCGGCGTCGACATCGTCCACCGGTTGATCCGCGGGTCGTATCGCTCGGTCGAGTGCAGGCTCGAGTTGCTGTCGTTTCCGCCCAGCACCAGCAGCCCGCCGTCCAGCTCGACCATGTCGTGCGTGGCCCTGAACCGTAACATCGAAACACTATAACACTACTTATTAAAATAATATTGTAACCTAATAATAACAGCAATACAGGCGGGTCGTAAGAAAGATTTGTGTAAAAACAAAATACCTACGTATTATATAGCTCACCGTACCATCTGGTATGCATAGTGTAAAAAACCAAACGTTTTAACTAACCCCCGAACCCTGTTAACTCTAGTTAAACGTTCATTTTGAACTTTAATGTACAAAACATACGACTCGTATACTTTGATACATTGAAGTATTTATAGGTAATATACCATTCTCGTTATTATCTTCATTGATGTTCGTTGTACGCGGAAAAAAATAACCGAAAGTGGACAGAATCCGTTATAAAATTTAAAATTATTACGTTTTTTGATCGTATAGTCACGGGTCTATTGAAAACCGGAAAAAATAGGAACTCAACCCCGAACCCCTGGCTGGTCACCCCTGGCTGCGGCTGATCGGTCGTCTTACCTGCGACACTGCATGGTGGCTATGGGCTCCCAAGCGTTTCGCCGGACGTTCAGCCGTTCGCCGCTCGACATGCACATGGTCCCGTCGTTGCCGCCGACGCAGTACAGCATGTCGTCCAGCGTGGCCACCGCGCAACTGCTGCGTCTGCTGCTCATCGCCGGCACGGCCGTCCACTTGCTCATCCGCGGGTCGTACCTCTCCACGGTCGACTGGTAATTGGTCGAGTCGAAGCCGCCCAGTGCGTACAGACAGTTGTCTGCGGGAGACGCGACACGAAAAACGTTCGAAAATTATATCGAGTTTTCAAGAAAAAACCCAAGCGGAAATCAACATAATAATATGATAACTATAAACGTGTACGCAACGCAAATAAATAAACTAATAAAAAAAAAAAAAAAAATGTTGGCGCTCAAAAAAAAAAAAGCGATAATTTTTGGCGCTTTGTTTTTTGAAGCCGGTTTTTCCGTTAAAACGTTTTCATTCGTTGCGTTTCATTTCGTGTTTGTTTTTTTTTTTTTTTGTTGCGCCGCGGAAAAAAAATACTCACCGACGACGGAGACGCGGCAGTACCGGCGGCGGGTGGTCATGCTGGGACACGAGGACCAGACGCCGGTGAGCGGGTCGTATCGCTCCACGCTGCTCAGACAGGACGCGCCGTCGAAACCGCCGCACACGTACAGCAGCCCGTGGTTGGCGCTCACGCCCAGACAACTGCGTTTCGTGCCCAGCGACGTGACGGTCGACCACTTGTTAAAGTTGGCGTCGTAGCACTCGGCCGACGACAGGTCCACGATGCCGTCGTACCTGCGTGGTAAAAAAATTGTTTTTTTTATTAAGCGATCGGCTTTTTAAATTTTTTATCTGTACTCAAATTATTACGGGGATATTGCATATCGTGGATTTTTCTCTGCACGTCTGCGAATATTGTATTAAGAGTTATTAGAATTTCCGATTGATCTGTATAAATACTGTATAAATGGCGTTATAATAGTGTTCTGAAAACCGATCGTATACTTTCAATCGGATTTTCTACAATTTTTATATCTATAGACCTTAAATTTTCCAAAAAAAAAATGTAAATTGTTCATTTAAAATTTGATTTGTTAAAAGGCGTGTTGGATACGAGATAAAAATTGTGAGAAAATCGAACAACTGCAGCTGTTCGACATCACGCGTTTATACGCGGCGTTCAACTATTCTTTTGATGACGAGCGAAAGTTTCAAGGCGTTCGGAGCAATTTCGAAAAATCTAACAGCGTGTTAACTAATTGAAAACGGTCAACAAGACAACTTTAGAATAAAAAACATCGTTGATGGAAGTACCTATTTAGAGATTTTTTGTATCAAGATAATTATTATTTACTCGTTTTTGTCTAATATCCAGATGCGCAATTTCAAGCAACAAGTAGCAAGTTGTACAGGTGTTATTTAAACAATAATAAACACAATCATTACCCTCCGATGGCGTAGATGAGTTTGCCCAGTGACACGATACCAGCTCGACTTCTGCACTTGGACATGGGTGCTATTGGCAACCAACGGTCATGCCTGGGGTTGTAACATTCGCCAGCACTGTGGATCGTAAACAGACTACCGCCCCCTGTTAAAACAATGTTTCAATAGTAGTTACGAGACAACAGTAGTCATTTTATTTTATCTACAAAGATAATCATCCATATTATCTTAGATATTATAGTTTTTCCGACAGGTCCTTATACTGCGACTCACCGATGGCGAATATGTACGGCATCAGGCCGTCGGGGCTTCGCTGCTCGGTCTGTTTACTGGCAAAATCGGACCTCTGATCCGGCAACAGGTGGTACTTCATGGCGCCCAACAACAAGTCTTTGCAGCTCGGTTCGCTTCGCACCAGCGGTTCCGTTTCAACCACATTCAACAGGAACATCTTCGACATTTGGGCCAGTCGCACGTGCCCTAGAAGCTAAAAAGCGCGTTAAGTCAGCACATTCGTTAATGTGCCAGCTCTTTCTTTGAGTTTTTCGTACTCGCACGCTAGTTTGATCAGTACGACCGAACGAATGAACTCACACAGAGTTCACAAAAACAAATGTAAAGACACGGCGACTATAAAATAGTATACTCAACAACGCTCGGAAAAAAAAAAATAAAAATTATTTAAGTGTATCTAACACAATACTCTAGTACACTAGATAGTATATATAGTTAGTTGTACTTTTGTATAATGACGGAAAGTATATACAATTACGAACAAGTAATAAACTATCTATAGCAAGCAGTAATTGTATGAAAAAAAAACAGTTAAAAAGGAACAGATTAAAACTGTATTGACTTGAAACGTTGGGTTTAGTTTTTGCCATTTTCTAAAACGAAAGCATATGTGACATTTTGTTTTAAACGTATTCGTCGTGAAACCGATGTGTTCGTCTATTTTTGTTTTAAAACGTTTGAAGGATAAACACCTACTATACGCTTGTTTCAAAACAAATCGGTTTTCTAAATCGTTTTTCTGATACGTTCTAAAATATATTTGCGTGCCATTTACGACATTATTACATTATCATGGTACCTGTGCTATGAACTGTGACCGTTCGGTGGGGTTGTGTTTGATCCAGTCCATGACGGCCACAAAAACATGTTCTTCGGACACTACGTTCAATTTGTCGTTGGACACCAAGTCTTCAACCTGAAACAACAGACACATAACTTGCATTCTTTCCACGTCGTTTGCCTGCGATTACAATAGTCTTTTATAGTGATTTTGTCTTCAGGACGTGGCGTTTATTGTGTCAAATAATGAAAAAAAGGAAAAACTCCTCGAGGTTCAGTAGAAGGTCGTTATGTTTATGTTAAGAAGAAAGTGCATGAAATAAACTTTAAGTTTACATGACTGTTCCAAAATGGGCCGATTGAAAGAGCCGAAAGTTGCATAGATTGAAGGACAAAACAAAACAAAGAAAACGTTTGGGAGCAGATTTTTATTGAAAGATTTCCAAGTCAGGATGATTGGATAGAGCACATCTGGATATTCCGAGGATCTTCGAAAATTATTTTTTTGATATATTTTTGAAGGCGAAGAAAAGCACGTATCAAAAAAACGTAAGGAGTTAAGAATTTCAACAAACTTAGTCGATGATCACCTTCACTAATTTTAATACTAAAACTTATAATTATGTATACAAATTGTTAATACATATTTTATGACAATTTAAGCTTTAGATTTTTAGCGTACTTTCCGACATTTAGATTTAAAGCCATTTGTTTTGTTTTTTTAATTTTTTGAGTATTATGATAAAAAATCGAAAAAATGCGATACTCCGGATGACATAAGATGTTCACCCAAATAAGAAAAGGTAAAAAAATACCGACAAAATCGGAATTTACTTCTACGATTTTCGAGTGTTTTACAGAATTTTGCACGGAAAAAAATAACTGAATACATTTTAACAAAACAGTTAAGTTAAATGTTTTAATGTAGAGACAACAAAAATATAATAATC
>CM029358.1:25813677-25883179 GCA_017140985.1 Hormaphis cornu
TCATGGGAGCAACGGAAAATTCTGGTAGTAGCAATCATATTCTGGTACTCATTACTATTTTTTTTTTTCCGTGTGGTGTACATTTTACGAAGTGTGTTTGAAAGAATTTTAATTTTAATTTTTGGTCTGCACAGTTTTGGTTTAAATTTACTAGGTACGCTCTGGAATGGTACCTAAGCATGTTGTACGTATTTTCGGGCCCCAGATTTGTTATTTATAGTGATAAGCAGGATGCCATTGTTGTATTTTTGTTGTTTGCATGGCTTACAGATTGTTAATATTTTTGGTGAAACGCGAGGGACTTTCATTAGTTTTTCGGATTGCCCCAGGATCAATTTTATCGTTTCGGCCGAGAAAAAAACCACCAGATTACTTAACTCTCGCACACCTTTATAAACGTTTACGAGCCAATTTATTTCACCGGTTGTTTGTCTTTTCATTGTACCTATATATACAATATAACTTTAATCAATTTTACCATCGCGTTCTGCACGTTTATACGCGTATCCCCGGAGGCGTTCTTTGTCGTCAACTATACACAGCTAAATACTAAATACAGGTATGAGTTTCGTATTGTGTGCAATCGCCTTCACGATACAATATTATCTCGTACTTCATCTCTCACCTTATGGGTTTTCTAGTGTACGCGTATAAGTACCTATATTCGTTTTTTCTTTTCACTATAGTATAAAATAATAGTATGGTAGCTAATAAAGAAGAGAAAAACGTACAAGTCCTTATCCAGAAACAACGGTTCTGATGGAGAAAGGTGTCGATGTAGTACTATGCTGCTGTGTAATATAATATTATTGAGTAGGAGTAGGAAAAACTTCAGCCGTCCAGACGACATCCGCGATTTGTTTAAATCAAAGTGTTATTACAAGTTACGTATATTAAAAACAATTGATACAGCGATACGAAAAAGTTGTACGAAATTGTATTGTGTGTTCAGAAACTGTGTGTTTTAACTACGACGCGTTCTAATTTTGAAAAACTAGTTTAGATTTTTATAAGAAGTACCTTCCACTGACTGCATGCTTCGAGGACTACAAATAACACTTGAGTTGTGAAGATTATACCAACTTTCGTCCGAACTTCAGATAAATTTTATGGTCATTGCGTTTGTTGTTCCGTATGGTGGTCCCCTTCGGTCATCGACGTGTCGTCAAAAATAATAATTACAATGTCCCACTCCCCTCGTTATATACCCTTTTGCGGGAATTCGAAATACAACTAGGACGTGTGCTCTTGGCGGTGTTTTATTTTCATACGGCAAAACTCGTAGGTTAGGTTAGCTATACACAAACGAAAAATACGCGTCGTACTGTTAAAAAAAAGTTTTATCGTTTCAAACTAATAAAACCAAGTTTAAATGCTTTTAAGTTTTTTTTTTTTTTTTTTTCTTCAATGCGACAGTGAAATTATGATTCAAACAATAATACATGGCAAATAAATATTTTTAAGGAGGGTTCGGTGTAGAGCGGCGCTCGGTTAGGGGTGAACATTCTCATTAGTCCGTAAACTGTAAAGTTTACCGACACGTATCCACGGTTGCCAAGAACCCTCTTTGCCAACTGTTTGTGATGCCATAAAACACCGCCGCTCCGTGAACAGACCGCATGGCATCGAAATTCACCCTCGCCCCCGCCGGACTCCTGACGCGTCCGACGGCCGCCCGCCGTCGAGTCGATGACCTTTCGGGGGCCGCGACATTTATGCTGACGGGGGTGTTTTTTTTTTGTTGTAACGCAATTACTTTTATTTAATTTTTAAACGTTTCGTTTTCGTTCGCTGTACATAACAATATTTGCATCAAAATTTATAAGAAGCAAAGTAAAATAATATTTTGTTCTCAGAGTGGTTTTCTTATTGGATAACTATCGTGTTCACACAAAATATTAACATCGTTTATAGTGTTTGTTGTTACAATAGAAATTATATTTAAATTTTAATAGCTATTATACAATAGCGATTTCCTAGATTATGCATGAGGCGTGACGGATAATCGTCAACAATAATCCATGCAAATTTTACGATTTCCTCTTTATCTATTAACAGAACTCGATCGATTTTGCAAAACCGTTTGAAACGTTCGGGGTGATGCATATTATATTTTGTCTCACGTGTTTTCTTCATTTTCAAACAAGCCACCGAGTTAATTATTATTTACGATAGCCTAACGACGATTTTGTGCGGTAAAAAAACTTGTACATAAAAATACAGTCACAAATATTTAAAAAATTAACATAAGTTATGGAATTATAGCTGTACGTCATGCTATATAACGCTATTAATTTATTATAATAACAATTAAATATAAATTATTGTTATAAACGACTACTAAACTTGAAAATAGCTGCAAGTTTTTTTTCACTAATTTACCCGATAAATTGAAAATATGCGTGTAAAATAGTTTTCGGTTAAATTTATTAGTTTTTGTGATATTTACATACTTAGCCGGCAACATATTATTCTGTATCGAGGAAAACGTTACGAATAATTTGACGCCTTCGCTATATCAAATTAAAATTGATAATCACACAAAAATGTATTTATGAAATGACTGTAGGGTAGATATAAGTATGAGGAAAAATGTTAATCAGTCTTTAATTTTTTTTTAAATTAAATAATTGGCGACATATTTTACTGGATTTGATATAAAATCTTTTACCTCGGAGTACGATAAAAAGAGAAATTCTTCGGTTTTGACTACTTCTTCAAAATTTTGTAATGCGTAACGATGTGAGCGGGTCCTCAGCTCGTTGCACGAATGAGTTTCTGAAACCAAACGACATGACGTGATTATACCAGGTAATATTGTTCATATATGAAATACGGGTTAGTTCGTAAAAAAAATACTAAGGCCAGATATATGTTACATTCCAGTAAGTACAATTGACGATTTTCTTTTACTACATCTATAATATACTAAGGGAAAACAAGTTTAGGCTGCTCAGTTTCGTGCAAAAAATATACATTTTGTAATTTTATTGTTCTGTAAGTATATAAATACAAAAAGGTAATTCAAAAATAAAAATTGTTTTTACAATTCGAATTTTTAAAATATCAATTCCGACCATTAGGATAATTTACTTTTTCAAACATATGTTTAGAGTTCTATAATAAACTGAGGGACTGATTGAACAACTTAGTCTGACTACGGTCATTACGATAAGCTTACAATAATTGTATTTAACTCAAGTCTTGACAAATTGGCACATTTAGTTTTAATTTTATTCGTCGAGCTCATTTTAGATTTCTATAAAAAATTTTAGTAAAACGCAAAAAAAAAACTATATTGTTTTTTGTTTTTTTCATTATTTTTTCACTTAGTGAAAGTAAATTTTGTTTGTAGTTGTCAGTTATAACTTATATCAAACATTCATAACTTTGAATCGTTTGTGTAAAATGTTTAACATTTCATTTTAATTCGAATTTGCTGGAATATATTCTAGAATAAAGAAATAAGTTAACTGTCGTTATTTAGAAAGTTTATTGATTTTTTCACAAAATAATCGTTTACATCAAAACGTATTATCAAGTGTAATCGCATACAACCTATTTATATTTAGATGGCTAGAAGTAGATATTTCGGTTTGAAATGGATTTAATTTTCAAAAATCCTTTAGCGAACAAATCAAAGTTTACACAGACCGTACAAAAATTGTTAATTATAAAAAAATGAAAACTTTCATAAATCGTTTAGTTATGATTTTGCAAACAGCTGATTTACGCATGTTTGATATGCTGCTATAATATTTTTATTTTGTCATAAGCACGTATTACTCGTCTAAACGACTGGTAATTTTTTTTTTTACCGATTTTGATGTAAATAAAGAAAAAAAAACCTATTACAAACAACGTAAACTGAGAAAGTTATTGTTTTAATACAGCGTTTGCATTATGTTAACTAAAACAACAGTAAAAATGTGAACTTGTGGCCATTTGTTATGTAACAACAGTTCGACTGTCAAACATCTATTGGATTAACTACAGAACGTAAAATGAAAAACGTTAGCCATTGATTTTCCATAAAATAAAAAAATAAATAAACTGTTGTATAATAGACTGCAGTGGCCACTACAATAAACTCACAATATTTTTTTTAAAACTCGAGCGTTGAAAATCGGCACATTTCGTTTTAATTTTAAGTGTCATACGCACCATTTGAGTTATAGTTTTTTTTTTTTTTTTATGGAATTCTAAAGTGAAACGCTAAAATTATTTATATATTTTTACTAGATTTAATGTTAATGAGTAAGTGTCATTTTTTCAGTAAGTTAAGTGGTTCTTGGGTGTAGTATGTTTTTTTTCCAAATTTCTTGATACCGTACTTCGTCTAAGCTTATGAAAAACATTTCTTTTAATATCTACTAATATAACTCGTGGATATTTATAAAAATCTCGATAATTTTTATTTTATACATAGGTTCCTAAATATCGATATTTAATATTAGATGTGATTGTATACTTAGATTTAATAAAATATAAACGCATTTACAAACAAAATCATGCAGATAGTCTATAATTGTGTATACATATGTCTTTTAAATTTGACAATTTTGTAAAAAATATTTTTATTTTACATTCAAAATACAGATTTAATTAAATCAAAAAAAATTATGGTCAAAATACATATTCGAAGTTTTTGTTTAAATTTCCATCAAATACAATAAGATTTTTTTTATTGAAAAAATAAGGATGTTTTTAACTATAAAAAACACAAACATAAATTTGATTAAAAATTCTAAACGTGGGAATTTTTTTTTTGATTATCATTATTTACAAATAAATAAATAATATCTAAGATTGACAAAAATGTAATCTTTTGTGAGTAAAAATAAGCAAAACAAATGGAAGTTCCAAGATTCCGAAAGTGTATTAAAAAATTTTTTTTTTCTATAATACTGTGGAACATAAAAACAATTTTGAAATATACCTTTATTTGAATACTTTTAATGACAAGACTACCTATAACACGTTTTTATCGATTTAAAAGCCGATGTTTTGTTTTCTATTGATACTTACCGGCAAATTGTCTAATTCCCAAACAATTAGTCGGGTGTAACTGCTTCATCAGGAACGTACAGCACGCATCTCGAACCGAGTTGATCTGGAGCAATGAGGACGCGGGCAACAGCACCTGGAAAAAAAACATACATACATGCACTATTATTTTGAGTGATGAATCGTTTTGAGTAATTGACAAAAATTAAATTGATTTAAAATAAAGTTAACGAAAATAAATCAATAAAAATTGAAAAAGAGTATAAATAAGAAGAAACGTTAAAAAAATAGTACCCAGCCTAAATCCTATATAAGACCACGATTTATGATATTGTGTTGTCTGCTGTACACGGAAACGCCACAAAAAATTATTGTTGATTAAATTGTCGCGCAAGTATATAGTACTTTTAAGTATGTATTGTAATAATTGTCTTTATTCTTTAATCGAATGTAAAATATTAGTGTTAGTATAGTAAAAAGTACAAAATTATACCATTTAACTTATGAGTAATATTTTAGAAAATACTAGATTTAATAAAACCGTTGACTAGAGTAGGTTAAGATATATTTGAGTTTTTCTGAGGTTTTTGGAAAAAAAAATTTTTTTCTCAAAAACGTAAATTTTTTTACTATAAGATAACCTTGAAGGCAGTATACAATTATTTCTCATTTCAGCACAGAAACTGTAAAGGTTGATAATTTTCGCCAATTTGTTTATCTTCGGCGTGTGTAGCACTAATTGTTTATAGTTTTCCGTTTTTAATAACTGCAGTAACCATATGAAGCAAATAATTAAATTATACGTAACCTGTATAAAAGTTAAATAAAATTTAAAAATCCACTGCCGTGTACACCTAACTCAGATGAGTTTGTCTTGCATAGAATAGAAATTCTTTAATAGAAATTTTTTTTTTGGTAAGATTGGCCAAAGTTTGATTCATTATTCTCTTCATTTATATCCTATTAGATATCAACAGTTGTGGAATGTAAAACACACTGTTAACAGGGGGTAAAAGTGTTTTAAAATTTTTTTTTTTTGTATGATTTAGGACTACAAAACTACGTATAGTTGGGTCAAAAATGGTAAATCATTAACTCTTTTGTTCGAGCTGATTTTTTTTACATTTTTATTATTTTTAAAAAATTCGCTTCGAACTCGACTTATTGTATTTTCAATTAGCTTAATTTACCGATACTAAAAATACATCATAAGGACGTACAGTATAAGGTGACGTCCTTGAACGGACAACACGAACGCGCGCGTGCGTTGTACATACGGTCCTTAGACACGTAACGTTCAACTCGATTACAGCAGCAGACCCGGTCGAGGGGGCGCGGGTTCTATCTGCGTGTACAGTTAATACTATTATTATTATTGTTATTATTACTATCATTATTAAGAAGGCTTGCAAAAGTTCACAGTAAAATGCCACTGCGGCGTGTAAGGTTAACGGTAGTATCGCCGCCAACTTGGCGTTTTTGCATTTACCTAAATTGTCGTTGTAATTTTTTCAGTGAGAACTGATCAAAACAAGAGGTGAAAAACGCGTTTAAACGGCTGTTAAGAGTTGAAAATTGCATCTATAAAATATATATACGACAGTGATCTCGGAGCAAACCTCGTTCGGAAAGCATTTACAACTAAAAAAAAAAAAAATCTATATATATTTGTATACCTATTTGTAAGACCGGTAATCGTGTATACGCGTAAGAAACGTGGCCAACGTCAAAAGAGAATAAGAAAAAAACTGGCGATTCTGTACGAAAAATTCGTACGACGCGTTTTCGGGACAAATGATCAAAACTGTCGAATACGAAAAATGAGATCGAGTTTAATAATAAAATGGAACTAAGAGAACTGTTGGGAGACAAAAACACCTAAAGGACGGGAAATTAGCTGGCACAGGTTGCATGGGTTATTTTTCAATAACCTATGCATTATAAATTATAATTGTTAAAAATAATAACCAGATGTAAGTTGAATTAAAGCAAATGTTTTCAAGACTTTTTTAACAAACGATGTAAATTATAACTTGGTAACTATAAAAAATTATCTCGGGAAGCAAGTGGGTCCTTCCGGATCCCGAAACGCCAGTTTGTGTAATTTAATAATGGTTTTCTATCAAAACACCTAACTAAACAATTATGTGTAAAGCAAGTGTTCAATATTGGAATCAACTTATAAAAATTCAATTACATATTTCGAAAGTTTTGTTTAACTTTTCAACAAAATCAAATACCGTTTGTATAAAGTTATTGTCGGACGATAACGATTATTTCACTCAGATTAAAATTACGTCCACGCGATTTATAAATAAGATAGAAAGTTAAGAAAAAAACAATTTTTGAAACCAATATTCCTATAGTTGACCTATAAAAGCAGTCTTCGATCTAAAACCAACACTGACTAGGACTGAATGAGAAAAAAGAAAAAAATGGTTTTGCTCTGGTAGCAGCCAAAAATAACGTGAGAAAAACGGCCCGTCTCGAGAGGATAAAGGGCGGAATCGTTAAAATGAGAAACGCGAGAGACAGAAATGAACAAACTACAGCAGGCCTCTCGAGAGATTGATGACCGGGTTATTTTGAAAGCGCGAATTCCTGCCTACCTACAATATATTATATCTTTGTTGGGGTTTTCATTCTTCTCTTCTCGCTCCCCTAGAGCACGAGATCTTTTCTACCGAGTTTACGTCGTTTTCGGTCTTTTAAAGAATGGTCGGTACTCTTAGTTTGTATTCAGAACATTTATTGGAATAAAATAGTAAAAAGTTATCCGAAATACACGTTTGAATACGTTAGAAATCATATAGTATTCACTGGTCAGAATTCCAATATTATAAGAATTACTCCAGAATGATTTTTCTAACATAATAAATACATAAATAAAATATATACCTAGGGTATTATTAACTAAAAAAGGATATTATGTTAAAAAAAAAAAAAAAACATTACCAGCGTGACGTTTAAAATAAAACGAGTAAAACATGTTTTTCTTTTTGTAATTATAACCTAAAAATAAAAGTAATTTTTAAATTTGTTTTAATAATTTGTAGATGAATATAAAGAAACAAAATAAAGCACCTGATTAGCGTATAAAAACGTATTTTAATAACTTTTTAGAACTATTAATCAAAGTACTTATAAGGAACAGGTACAACTATTTGAATACCTAAAAAACTGCTCATTTTGTACGTAACACGCCACACGCTACAAGCCGTTAACGTGTAATTCCTACAAGTATTTTGGAATCAAATCGTTTTCAAATTATGTCCAAAACTAAAGAAAAATTAAAAATTATGATTTAAATTGTATATATATAAAAAAAAAAAATTCGTTTCATTTTACTTATTGAAAATCGCTTTATGCTTTTTGTATTTAAAACAAAATAATTTTGTGATAAAAATTTTATAATGTATTTATTGATATTGTGTACTTTTAATTGAGCGCATAAAGCATACACTTCAAAATATGTTCCAGATAATGTTTTAGGAAAAATGGTTATTGAGAAGCCAAAATCATTTACAAAAACATTGATAAACCATAAAAAAATTAGATATTTAACAATAAAACATTCATTCAGAGATAAAACTGAAGGCGTAAGATTGTATTACACAGTATAAATTTAAATTGTGTATTATGAATTATGATATGCGTATAATATATGGTAGGTAAGTAAAGAAAATACGTATACCTGTACGTTTTCGTCGGTGATGTGTACTTGACCGGTATACGAGTACTCGACTAAAAGTTGCAGAGCTCCTATGTCGACATCGTGAAGTTCCACCTCGGGTTGTAATTTTTCGGCCATGTCATCTAAAAGAGGCGACGGTGGATTCAATAAGAAACATCTTATGCGAGAAATCTGATTTTCATAGCATTTTCAAACTTACCGTTGAACATGGCGTAAAAATAAGGACTCGATGAGGCCAACACCAGTCTGTGGGCTTTTGTCACACTGTTGCCGACTCGAAGCGAAACGTCGCAGAGCTAAAAAGTTTGAAACACAATAGTTTTAATCAAAAATAAAATAAAAATCTATGAAAAAATTTGATGATTTAATATCATAAATTATTATTATTGATAACAATTTAGGAATTTCAACCCAAAACAATAAACTATTGTCTCGCGAAGCAAAGTCGAAATAGCCGGTAATTCAAACATTTACAAATTTAATTTTTGCGACAAAATTAATAATGTAAAACACTTTTAGAAATTTTTTTTGTATCGTTACTTAAGTAATTGAAACAAATATCTTCAACCTAAGTATCATCTCCACTAGCATTCGTGTTCATGGAATTTATTCGTTGAAAAAAATGTTTTAATAATGAGGGAGGGGGTGGAACCCTTTAAAACACCTTCACCTCCACAAAACGGTTGATAGTTTTTACCTGAATGTTTACTCTCATCTTGTTGATGACGGAAAACGACGATATCGGATGGTCGGGATCGTGGTGAACATAGTAGGACATTGGTTCCGGAGACACGCAGACGGGCAATTGTTCTTCGGCGGCGGTCTCTTCGAGTTCTAAAGAAAATGCAATCACTCAACATTATATTGGGCACTGTGAAACACGACTACGGATAAAAGCCGTTAAAATAAAATGTTGGAATTTCGAGCGTTTTTCCGAAAATGGTCAAAACATTTAGCGGTTTTCCGCACCTGAATCAAGAACAAACAAAAATTTCAAAAAAGTCTCGGTACAATCCAAGTCCATTTTGCAAACTTTTTTGCGCTCTGACATTTTTTGACTGGGCGCATCCGCTAGCCGTCAAAGTGTTTACAGGAAAAAAAAAAAATGTAAAAACAGTACGTCCGTATTCGCAGCTGCGTTCAGAATCGTAATAACACACACACACACAATTTTAGGGTTGATTCGGTGTAGAGAGCCGCCCCGTAGATGATAATAACAATAATAATACAGATAGACTCGCGTCTTTTTTAGCGGTCGTAAATCCGTGTAATTTGGCGACGTGGCGCCAACTGGACCGCCGAAAGGATTCTGTAATCGATTCTCTGTATTATACAGTCTACCGGCGCGAGGAAAAAATAGCTTTTTAACGACCGACGAAATTATAGTTTTCGTTCGGTATAACCACCACGCACTATTGAACGGGTTTTTTCATCTACGTGTTTGCAATATATACGCAGCTTGTAAGCGGTAATCTACATGTATAGGTGCCGCATTTTTATCGCATCGTCGAGACGGCGCCAGCCTTTGTTTGATAATTTTTCGTTTTATTTTTTTTCATCACACGCGTGCAGTCTCTGGAGTCTAACAACGCTGAACGAGTTAACGAATTTCATTTCGACCGGAGTTAATCGAGTTAAAAAACATTTTCAAAAACGGAGTTAAAAAGAGTTGATGAACACTTTAGTTGATCGATTTAAAAAAGTCGAGCTGCTAAAAAAAATTACGAAAGCCAATTTGATTTTGTTGGAAAAAAAAAAAAATTAAAATCATCGCTTAAAATATTTTTGTTAGCGTGACGTCAAATTATTTGTCCGTAGAGTTCGATGACGGAAATGAAATTCAAACAAACACAGATGAAACGAGTCAAAAAGTAACACGATGTGAATTTTAATAGGTTAATCGAAGAAAATAATGAATCGTGGTAAAAGTCAAGTTATAATTTAGGTTAATATTATACCCAATCGGTTAGCTCAAAAAGTTAAAATCAATTTGATTTATAATTTAACTTCATAACTCGTTAATGCCCAGTTTTGGTCCAGACGTGATAACATCATTTGCAGACAGTGTAAAAAAAAAACTCATCTAAATAACTTTTTGTTTTTAATGTTTTTTTATTTATCCAAACCAGGGATGCACAACCTATGGCCCGCGGGCCAATTTCGGCCCGCGTAGCCTTTAAAGTTGGCCCGCGAATGAAAATTAGTGTCTTTATGTTTATGCCATATTTTGATATTCACGCGCTGCTTTGGCCCTCGACATGATCCTTTTTCCTATTTTTGGCCCTTCGACTTGAAAAGGTTGTGCATCCCTGATCCAAACTATTCCACCGATGATTCTGTATAATATATCACATAAACACATATAGGTACCATAATTATTTAATTCAGTTTTTAATCAGCTTAGAAAAATTATTTTCAAGAATTTGTATTTATTCTTATCTTTATTTATAGACAAATTCATTTACTTATTTTTACCTAAGTCTATATAGTTATATTTGTAATTTGAGCCCAACTGCACTGCTTACGGAATCTATTCGGTGGAAAAATTGTTAAAAGTAATACACTTTCAGCACAAGATTTGTATCATTCGTTTCGTATTAATTCAAACCATGTATGTAATTGATGTAAATGTTCATTCATTTATGCAAAACACAAGTTCAGTAATTATGACAAGGTGCAATGAAATAGTAAATATATTAACAATTCATTAGGTACGCAATTGGCCGAATGATACACAGAAACAAATTTTTTGATAGAAATGTCAATCCTTATTTTGTCGTTCACTGAGTAATCGTCAGAACTTTCGCTTATCCGGTAAGGATTCCGTTTTGTGCAGACTAAACAAAACATGCTCTACGTAACGCTCTATTTTAATACTCTTTTTTTATATCTAGTAAAATGGTCACCGAAACTAGCAAGAGGAAAAACATTCTGTGATGTTTTGTTAAAAACAACCTTTTTAGTACAAACGAAGAGGTTTTAGTCGCCGTGCAAAGTATCTATTCCAAAGCATTTAATAAAATGGTTATGTATCGCGTTATGAAAATCAAACGTACCGAATAAAAACAGCGATTGGATTGATTTTTCCTTAGTGAACCTATATTATGGTATTTTAAATTTCAAAGAAAATAGTTTTATGTACTCAAACACAAGGTAAATTTACAGATAAATACACAATTTTAATTTTGCAATATTCATGATAACTTTTTTTTGGAATTTTCAGAGTATTTACAAATCATTCAACACGTTATTCATTCCGATTATTTTTAAACTGGTTATAAAATTTTGAAAACGTTATGTTTCCTGATACATAACGTTTTAGAAAATATAGTCAAAAAATAAAGGAAACGGGACGGAAAAACTGGTTCGACTCGTTTCGGAACTAGAAAAGTAATCAGGAATAAAACGCGCGATAAAAAATAAGCAAATTACTTGGAAAATAAATAATCGTTCACTTCAAGCTTGTGGTTTTCTATAGCTGTTAATATGCACACAATTCTTACGGGGTAGCATTAATGTGATAGTGTGTAAACAGGGATGTGGATTTTAGTCATTGCTACCGATGGAGTAAATGCCTCGGGGCCCATTCAACGCGTTTTGCCCAGTGAATGGTAAACAACTATTAAATACGCACAATGGGTAACCATCTACCCAAAGGAGTTTTAAGAGAGCAAACAAAAGCGTCAACACAATAAATGCTTAGAAATATGATTACAAAAACATCTAATTCATCAGAGATATGACCAGAAAAATATTTCCTGAGTGGTTTAAATTTAAAATTTTATTGTAAAAATGTCATGTTATAATTCGAACAATTAGACAAAGAATTATTTCATCATTTTACTACGGCAACGGGTAGCAGATATTCAATCATATTTTGTAAAATGTTAATGAGTTTATTATATGCACCGTACCAAAATACCACCATTTTTTCAGTAGGTTTATTTTTAAACGCTTTCGGAAACTACCGAGTGGATTTTTTCAAAATTTTTGAGCTCAAACAGACAATTTGAGTAGAAATTTCTCTAGGTGTAGATGATAAAAGATAAATTAAATAAAATAAAGGGGTGGTGTACCACTGATTTTGAATTTCTGACCAAAAGTAACATAAAATTACAACAATAAGAAAGATACGAACTTTGACAGACGCCTGCGAATCGGACTGTGAAGCGAAGGACAGGGGACGACTTGTGTCGCAAAACAATAGATTTTTGACGACAATGGCAATAACGGTCTATAAACATAGTAATATTATTATACTGCTCGCAGTCAACTGCGATCGCGTGTTCCAGGTCAATTGGCGTTTAACATAAGACACGACGGCTAGCTAGTTAGTATTTTTATTCAGTTACAGCGGCTATAGTTAGTTACACGTCAAAAGACGAGTGGTTTAGTGCGACAATTGGATGAGACCACTTTTCTGTCTTCTACTGATTTTTCCATATCACGATATCGATCAAAGAATTTCCACTTAATTTTGTGGGAAAACTAGACACGTCTCGCAATTGTTGGCGGAAAAATTATAAAACAAAAAGTTGAGATTTGTAATTCGTTTTATAACACGTACGCACAATTTCGCACAATTTCGATTCTGAGCGGAAGGCAAGAAACGTAATGATTTTACAACGACGTTTATTTTCTTGTAATTTCATTTTATCTTTATTCTCAGTACCCTAAAAGATGGATAATATTGGCCTAACGCGGTACTTCATTTTTAACTATTTTTGAACTGTCGATTATTATTTAATGATCCAAAAACACAAAAGATGTAACAACTATTCAAATTTATTGAGATTTGCATGCTTAATATTATAATAGATAAATTCAAACGTATTAAAGTGTCATACAACAGTTGTTCAAAAAAATTGAGCCAAATAATATAATACTTTGAAATTGACAATATTGGACTCATTATTGCGAAATCGCTCAAAATTGTTGTGGTTAGTAAGTAATGCAAACATCAAACTACAACTTTTGAAACAGAGACGCACCCAAAGTTGCTATCTAACTTAATAATATAATATATTGAATTTACTACTATTTCTTAAGTTATGATCCAAAAACAATTAGGTAAAAACTTTCAAAATTGCTCCCAACGACTAGAATTTCAGACATATTTGGTAAAAAAAAAACTTACATACATACGAGATTGGAACTAATTTGAACAATTTTTGAGCGATTTACAGAACTTAAAATTTTTTTCATAAATCCATTAATTTTCAGTTTAGAGACTTAAACCTTCAATAGGTACACTCTTAAGTCCAAACAACATATTTATCGATATTAGGTTGACAATTTTCGAAAATTGATTCAAACTATTGGTTTAAGTAAACAGTTTTACCGCATTATTATTTTGTTTTCAACATAGTATGTATTTTTTGCCTTAAATCCTCCAACAATTGTTCAAATTACTGGAATATAGATGAAGGGTTAGACCATTTAAATTTCAAACATTTTGAAATTTAATATAGAACTTAAAATTGTTCATGTATATTTATAGGTTTTGTTCAATAAAGTATAAATTTTTCATATTTATGACTCAAAACTCTTACACTATCTTCACCAACCTTATACATTTCATACTTATACCATAAGAAAATTGGCAAAATCTACG
Organism: Hormaphis cornu; assembly: GCA_017140985.1. Taxonomy (NCBI): domain Eukaryota; kingdom Metazoa; phylum Arthropoda; class Insecta; order Hemiptera; family Hormaphididae; genus Hormaphis; species Hormaphis cornu. The sequence continues at coordinate 25,827,993 of CM029358.1, forward strand.
TTGGGAATATCAGTTTTACAATAATTTGAATAACATGCGCAAATACCTAGTTCTAAAAACATTTCTACGAGACTAATTCGCATTTTTTAAACGTGAGTCGTATTTTTTCAATAGTAATTATAACAGCTGGTATTACCTATAAGTCAACATTATGCGTAGTCTTACCGGAACGCATTTTGTTTTATTTTTCGCTTTGAATCGTTCTGAAAACGCTTTTTATTTTATTATATCTATAATAAATTCGAATTTGCTTTGATTAATTTCTGTCCACGTAAATTGTTTTTGTTGTTGATACTTGTTTTCATAAATTTTTGTTTTTGTTTTGCAATTAAAAAATCCCATTTTTCGTGTACGACTCGGTAATTTGTAAATGAATTAATATTGTACTGCGAAAGAAAAAACCTGTAAATATATTACATACATGCGTCGTACAAAAATAAAACTGAATTTTAACAAAAATTATGACTTAACTATCATCAAAAATTTGCAATTTGGGACCATTAAAACATATTATTTTGTAATTTATGGCGGTAACGCGCGCTTTCGATTCAGTCATAAATAATATATGTAATTTATACACATTGAAATTTTGTTTACAGCGACTATATTACGTTAAAATACGTATAGAAAACTATAATTCGTCATAAATACTTAACTAATATAGAACATGTATTATTCAAATATATGGTATGTATTAAGCATAAGTCGTGTTGAACGTCATTACAACAGCGTTTTTGGGTAAAATATAATTAATTACTTAACTGTGTAATACCTTTCGCAACATTTCAATATTAGAAATGTGTAACATGCTGTTAGGGTCAATTTTGCTAATCGTTTAAAATGTACGGCAAACCTGTAAAAATTATTTCAAGGTAGTTTTCATTGTGAGTTCAGAACTCAAACTTTGTCAAAGTTTTCATGTTTCTGGTTTTAAATATAATTCTTCACTTGTAATTTTTAATATCTCATGCGTTTTACTATCATACCTCATACGTCTTTAGCATTCTTGTACACGGAGTTCAACTTCGTTCGTGTGCAAAGGTTTTTTATTGAGCGTTTTTAAGCCGTTGAGAATTTTCGAAAACTAAGTTTTTCACTTGCGGTTTATAATGTTCAGTTTCCAGTTTATTGGAAAAGGTTGACTCGTACGAGTGTTTTTAAAATTTTATGTAAGAATGTGTATGAGGAAAAATGTATAGTACTTACTTCTATTTAAAAAAATTATTAGAATTTTAAACATGTTTGCTATCACGTGTCGAATGCCATTATGCATTTTGATGTTTAATTATTATAATTTTATTTTATACTACAACTACGGCTGTATAAATTAATGTAGGTCAAGTATTAAATTACGTAAGTCCATTTTTTAAGAATACGACTAAAAAAAAATAAAAATATTCAAACGATACTTGCTTTTAATTATTTTTTTGATCTGAAATCACTGTATCCACTCAATGCATGGATATGACCTCGGGTGTAACTAAGTTTTATGCCAAAAATGATCATACAAACTAATGTCTTTATAATGCAGTATATACTAGTGAAATTTTAATTTGTTCGGGAAATTTAAAACTGATGAAAAAAAAAACTCAAATCAAAATTTGTTTTAAAAGGTGATCTTGTAAAAAATATACATGTCTCCATACTTATAAAGTCTGTTTTGAGTAAAGTCTCGCAAAACACACCTTCACAGTGCGCGTTTGTGATTGAGATTAAAGCGAATCAACAAAACTCATTTATTTTATATTGTTTCATTAGTAACTTGTGTATATTTTATTTTTATTTGTTTGTTCTTCGTTTTTTGGTGTTTTGCTTTATGGTCATTTTATTGTATCCATGTATGTTCTACTGTATTTTTTTGCAGTAACGTATTTTACAGAGCATCATTATGCACTTATATTGAATGAATATACACCACGTGTCAACAAAAGGGTTTAAATTATGCGCACTTGTTATTGTATTACGCTCAAAAATTTCAGTACATTACTTATTATAGATTTTTTTATTTTTGGAACACGATGCCTTTTTACACGAGGTCGACCAAAAAGAGAATAAATTACTATTCAAAAGGCTACTTTTAAAAACTCAACAACGTTCTAATTTATTTCACTAGACTTCTAAAAAATAAATCCGTTACTGATATAACGTTAAAAAAATCCGAAGTAGTACGCAATATTGAACGCATCGATAAATATTTTCAATCTATAATCTATTATTAACCTGAAATACTGAACAGAGGTTCTATTGACGCTTTTACTTCGCGCAGACATACCGTATTGTAAGAAAAAAATTATTTTGCAAAACACTTAAACCAAGGATATTAAACGTAGCAATATTTGTTAAACTTTAAGAGTACATTTGTTTGGTCCAAATTGAATATTTCATATGCGTTATATTTAATCAAAGTTAAGTGTGAATAAACTACACAATGAGAAAAAAATTTTTTACGCTTTGGTCGGAGCAAAATCTCAAATTGTACTCGAAAAGTACATTAAGTTAAAAACGTTTAAATTGAAAATTTATGTTTGTCGGATTTTTTTTACAGGTTTCATTTTCGTTTTTGTCATCAGATGTTCAAATGCATTGTTTTAATACAATATTTTGTAAAGGAAAACACAAAATTTCGTCTGTTCAGTGGGTATGTATACTATAAGACTGAAGTGAATTGGGTGTAGTAAATCAATATTTTTTCAGTAGGTATAGTAACAACAACCGCGAGTTGTACCTGGATTATCATCACTTCTAAATAACGGGGTCGTAATACTGTTTTTTAAATATATACTGACTAAGTTTTAATTTCCATAGTGAATTTTATGATTAAAGTACAAAAGAACATTTTCATTTTCAGATTTCAGGGAAATCTAGATTCATTTCAAAAAAATAAAACCACAATTTTAATTGATACAACACCAAAATTATCTTGTTATTTTTGTGAAACCTATTTTTGAACTTTTTAGAGCTCAATGATAAGAGTTTGGAACTAACGATTATTCTATAATTTAACGCTCGCTGCAGGTCTTGACCGGAATCGTAAATGTTTTATCCAAATTAGTGTCCCACTCAAATCAGTGACCTACCCCACTCGTGAACTCTAAACTTGTTTTATTTTTTTGAGCTCATAGTTATTCATTTCAATCAATCGATCATTTCAAATATTTCATGAAATTTTCAAACACTAGTCGTAATCAATTTTATCAATACACTTAGCGCTTGTACTCGGAGTAGAAGGAGATGAGTAAAGTTAAAGACAAACGTTGGGATTTATTTTTACTGTGGATTAAAGGGCAGAGTAAATTCAAATGAGTACGGTGAAATTTTGCAAAAAATAAAGGGTACCCCTCTATTTGTGCACTGTCAGTACACTTTTAATTAATACAGTGTTAACAGCAGGTAGGTACGACGTAATACGGATGCAACAATTCGCGCGTGCGCGTCATCGTCTAAGTATGAAATATAATTATGATCATTGAAAAATAAATAAATCTATAGCAATATAATAAGCGTTATAAAAAAAAATCGTGAAACTTTTGTCTGAACGGTTAGGTATATAAACGCACTCGCGTCATCCTGCCCTTGGCCGTTTCGTTTTCGTTTTGGTACGCGTCCAACGACGTACTTACTATTTATTAAGTCGGTATATTATTATATATAGTTACTTATTAATGTTCACGTGTTAGGTGCTTTTGTGATCAACGACTGTGACAAGCACTGCGCTGTTTGAATAAATATTGTCAAGACGAAGCGTGAACGGCCGACCACGTGGGGCCATGGACGGTTGGCCGGCCGGCCGGCCACGTGCGTTTACAGAACAATATTTATCTTTTTTTTGTTGTTATTTTAAATGTTTTTCCGCCAAGGACAACACGCGCTTAAGCGGCTTTAATCGAAATCCAGTAGTAGCTTTTCGTTGTTCGTACACACATTTAAAGATTCTGAAACAAGGCAAATGATTTTACAGCTGCAGCGTTACTTACCTACTGTTTTTTTTTTCTAAAATTATTTTTTCGGGTAGCTAAATTGATCCGATCTTTAGAAACATTTTTTCAAAGAACAGAGATCAGGGCATGAAATTTCAGTTCAAAAGGTACTAGCCAGACTAAAATTGTTACTCGCCACTACTATTTTACAATACTTTTAAAAGATGAAACTTACTCGCCAACGATAAATTTTTACTCGCCAATGGCGAGCTGGCGAGTGGAAATTTCGCGCCCTGACAGAGATGGTACTTAAAGGGTAAAATTGTCACGTGACAACGTGTTTATTCTATGAATGATAATTTTTGAGAGAAGTATAGAATTTTTGATTATAGACGCGTTTAAGATATAGTTATTATTTCGTCATTTCAAAATGTTCAACTCTCTCAGTATTCGACTCATTGAAAGCTCGCCTAGGGTCGTTATTTTCGTTAGCAATGATTTATTTTTTAATCGTTTAAGCTCGTAAAAGTTTTTGAGTCAACTTGTATTTTCAAATTTAATTTTTAAATAGATAAATAGCACCTAGAATCATTTTTCGGTTTATTTACAACACCTATTCCACCAACGTTGGCAAAAAAAACAGCGCAAAATTAAATTTTACCGCATCCGAATGTTTGTGGCTTTTACACTCGTACTTTAAATTTGTTAATTATAGTTCTTGTTCGTCAGAAACACAAATTATTTGTTGATAAATTTACGTCTTGTTAGTGCAGTACGTATATAATAGTGTTAGTGTTCATAACACACTAGTCACTTGACAATGTACATTATCATTTCGCTACAACGGAAATAACATAATACATAGAAACTTGCTCAAAATATGTCATCGTTTAAAATATTGCGTACTTTTATCATAATAGGTATATATTTATATATTATGTACAGTTCTTATAATTTTTCGTTTGTTGTCGTCATGATGTTGTGATTAGTTTTTTTGTTTAGCAAATCCAAATATAAATTACTGATACCATAAAATAAACATAAATTAGTGTTAATTTTAAACCGCAGTAACGTTGTGTCGCTATCTTCAGATATTACGCCAAACAAGTGTTCAAATAGTGGTAGTTTTTCTGCGTTTTTTTTTTCAGAAAATATAAGTATACATTTTTTTGTTTTGTTACGAACATCTGGTGCCACAATAGAATACGGTTTTATTAAAAATAATCAGCCGAGTACTACCGCAGTTCATTGTACCCAAAAACAAAGGGTAATGCTTTTTTAAATCAGCACGCTAGTGTAATAATGAGTGATTTTTTTTTTCTTATGAGTTCATTAAAACTATTTTGATTCGAGACATTTCAGCATATTTGCAGCCGTAACTTATTTGTAAAATTAAAAAAAACAATAACCTGATTTTGTTACTTAAAAATAATTAAAAAGGAATTAAATAAGAAACAAAGGAAGTCCTTACACACTTATCCAGGATGAAATTGTAAAATTGTAAGACAACACCACCCAAATTCTAATGTTTAAAATTGTCTTCCTAGTAATGAAGGAATATAACTATAATTTCAGAATTCTTTCTTCATAATGGCGAAATAGGGTGGTGTTTATTTTTATTCTGGATAAGTGTGAAGGAACTTTCTTTGTATCTTGTTTCATTCTTTATAAGTAACAGTATCAATTATTTAACTTTTTTTTTAAAATTTTTTATTTGAATAATTTTTAGTGTCTGTTCCGTTATTTAGTATTTTATTTGACACCAGCTTTTTATCATAAATACTTTAAATAATACTTTAAACACCAACCTTACCAATACTAAGCGTACGATATAAAATCTCAGATATACCATAGGCCCTTAGCCCTATAGACTTATGGTTTTTGATATTCCCATGTTGTATTTTCATCTTTATCAAAGCCGTGTGCCAAATTTCAGCTCGATAGGACAACGGGAAGTCAGTTAAATTAAAAAGATACTTAGGCCCTTAGCCCTAAATGGCCCGAGGTTAATTTTTAAATAGTCGTGCACTATCTCGCATATCTACAAACTCAAATAAAAAAAAGTAAGCTTCCAGCTTCATTGTGAAGCGAAAAAATGTTGGATAGATAGAAAAAACGAAAAAAAGAAGATATAGGTGGAAATCAAACATATACTGCAGGTGTTGTACAAAAACAACAGAAAAATAGCAATACAATGACAAAGGAATAATTGAAGCATTGAAACAGGCACGTAACCAGGATTTTGTCAACAGGGGGGCCATATATTTTTGGCCTCCAACGGCCAACGGCCTCAGCCACTAAAAACTATCTAGAGACAGGGGCGTAATAAGAAAAAATTTCGGGGGAGGGGAGTTTTCCGGGGGTGCCAGCTAAGGGCCAATGATTTTTTTAGGGGTGCCCGGCCCACCCTGGCCCCCCCTGGTTACATGCCTGCATTGAAACTAACATAATAATGTATTGGTATGTTAACAATGTTGGCGAACTGTTGTAAATGAAATAAAGAATACTTTGGAATATTTGAATTCGCTCTTATTCGTATTATAATGTTAACGTGTTTAAAACTATCTTAATATAATATTATGCTTAACCAGATAAATTATTTGTAAATAAAACTATAATTGTCTGTTAAAATATTTTATCCAAATATTACTTAATTTAACACATTAATTGAAATCGAATAGTTTTCGCTATATAAAATTAGGTATACGGTATATTTTTTTAAATTTAATTTTGATTTTTGCCAATATACCCAATACACTCGCAAACGAAAGTCGACACACAACTGCATAGCGTAATGAGAGTAATTTGCGGCACGGTGAAGCCCACCCAGCTACAGTGGCTACCAGTTTTAACCAATATAGCTCCACCAGACCTACGAAGAAAGCAGAAACTTATTAATACCATCAAGAAAGCCGAAGATAGGAGGAATTCATTGCTAGCCGAAAGATTAGAAGATATACCAACACTCAGACTAAAATCAAGGAAACCTCCTTGGAAGACAGCTAAAGACCTAATAAGATCAGGATTTGAAATCAAAAAGTGCTGGTACGATGAATGGACCAACTCTACTATACCAATCAAAAACAAAAACCTGGTGCTGGACCCTAATAAAGGAGTTATGGGTACGGAACTGCCTAGACATGAATGGTCTGTACTAAATCGTCTTCGAACTGGCCATGGCCGTTGTGCTGACATGATGTTTAAATGGCGACTCCTAGGCAGCCCAGCATGCGACTGCGGCAACGATAGACAAACCATAAATCACATTATAAAGGAATGCCAATTAAGGAAATTCAACCAGGGCATCGAAGGAATCCACGTGATAACACCGGAAGCAGTAAAGTGGATAAGGGAACTGGACGTACATCTGTAAACTGTTAAGCATCGTTATATTATATTATATTATATATTTATGGAACCTCAACAATCTAAATCTAGTCTAATTATGTTTTTGTGTTTTTTATGTTTATATTTTGTTTTAATTTAATTTATTGTTTAATTTGCTGTAATTGATGATTTATTAAGCCATACGAATAAATAAATAAACTCGCAAACGTAATAATAAAAAAAACTCGTACTGTATCGTTTTAAGAATTTCTTTTCTTTTTTATTGTTTGCGAAATTCTCCATCGTTCGGGCTTAAAAGTTAAAAGCTTAACAACAAACGTGATTGGACGATTGGAAACAAAATTCCACTAGTAGGTATATGACAGGCATGAAGTACTTTTATTTTCGCTATCGGCACAAAAAAAATTTAAAATAATTTGAGAATCGCTTATGACCACAATAAAGTGTTATTGCGTCAATAATATAATATTGATTAATGATTATTGTTGAATTATTTTGCACAGTATTGTATATTCTGCGCTTGGAAAACATGCGAACATGCGGAAGGATCGGGTCACTGTCAAGGATGGTCACGCGGCGATCAGCAACTATACAACTAATATATTTCTACCTATTTCTATACGTGTTCCTATTGATTTAGTTATTTTGTACCACTATCGTTCTTCTATTGTCAATAAAAACAATAATATTGATTATTATTCTCACTGTGTTTCATCGACTTTTGTGTGCGAATTTCTGTTGACGAACTGTTAACATATAACTCAAACGCGCGATGAGGCATACGTAATATAACATTTTTAAAATAAATCATAATATCAGTTTAAAATCTAGAACGGCATCAATAAATTATTACGATTTTGTTTTCAATTAGGAAGCATTACGGCACGCACCTAGTTAATATACTTTGAGGTTTTTTATGTTTACCGATTATGTTTGTAGAAAGTAGTTGTAAAGGAAAAAATACGTGTCAGTTAAGCGGATCGGATAACAATTTTAAACAAATGATGTTTGAATATCGGTCGTCGCCGTATTGGTTCCACAGGTACGGTAGCATTATGCTGCTTGACTGTGCATATTTTTCATTCGTTTTGTATAAGTACACTAATTTTCTTCAAATCAGACTTTTATAGATTATTAATGTTTTGTTTTTTTTTTTTCGTTTTACACTATTATTCGTTGTATTAATATTATGTATATATACACTATACAAGGTAATTTGTTTCAAACATCAGCTATAAAGTATAATTATTCCAGTATATGTGTAGTGTTATTGATGGAAACACGGTGCCGGCGCAGAGACATCCTGCATATTTTTATACTTATCGCCCGTTAATGTAATCAAATAGATGTAATTAATTAATGGTAATTATATAGACTGCAGTGATCATTAATTTATTGACAATCCATAGGCATGGTCACGTATTAATGATTTATTAGTCGGGATATACCTATTTAGGATTTATGCATATTTATTATACATAATAATATTTATAATAGGTGTATGACGCGTGTTCGTGTTCATTTTTACGCCACTCAATGAATCCGTGTTGTAATTTATCACTTCTGGATGTATCGACATACCTACACCGCGTTGTTCCACAACTTCCATAATGCGACGAAATACAACAAAAATCCTTACTTGACATAGGTACAGGAAGAAGATTTAAACACGAAACATCCGAACAACAATAAGTTTTGACCGAATAACGCTTGTGGTGGCGATCAGCTGCAGCATAACACAATTAATGGAAATTGTCACCGAAAAAAAAAAAAAAAAAAATAGGTATTCTAATACACCAAACGTAAAAAACGTGTAAAAAACAAAAAAACAATTCTCGTCTAACCAAGAAAACATAATTTTCATAATGTACCCTCGTAAAATATTACGCATTTACGCACTCGAAATAAACTACGTAACTGTATTAAGTTTGAGAACAGTCTAATCAAAACTTTGATAAACAATCGATCTTATATTCTTTATTTAAAAAAAAAAAAAAAAACAACCAAGACGGGTAGAAAATTACGCAAACGTCTTGCGCACGTTATGTGTCAATATGCACTTATATACTAATCAAAAGAGAAGAAACCGAAAAAAAAAAATGGGTTTCAAACATTTATAAAACAAAACACGAGTAAAAAAAGCCACACCGGATGAACTGGTAATAAAAAAGGCGATTTTGCCCATCGCAGGTGTTACCCAGAAATATATCTACATAAAACTCCAATAAACTTTTTTTTAAAACGGCTGGTGTGCTGCTCCAGTATAGATCTTTTAGTTCTCGCGCTATAATTTTTCAAATAACGAAAAATCCCACCGTTTGCGAACACCCTGTATAATACGCAAATACGTATTTTTCCGAGCGCGAATAGTTGTATACCCATAGTTCTGAGGAATTTACCTGCAACGATAGAAACAGAGCGAATTGTCATGGAACATGACGTACAACTACACATAAACCTATACCTACCTACAAAATAATATGTTGTTTTTTCATTTTTTTTTTTTTTAAATGGAATTTTTTACGAGACGACCGGAGAGACACTATAGCGAATCAATATTGTTTTGAAACAATCCGACGCGCTTTCATTTTTTTCTATCACGTATCAACAGACTATACATTACAACAAAGCACACATTGTATTTCACTCAGAAAAGACGTGTCTTCACAAATCGATTTTTTGACAACATAGTGTTCATTCAGAACTACTGCGATTACTGAGGAATTGATAAACATTTTGTATTATAGTTCCTTAAAAGATATTGTTATGAGTTGAGAGTTTGATGGAAAATTTTTAAATCAAGTTTTTCGTTAAACTATGAAGTAAAACACTTTTTTTAGTCAAAAGCGCCTTTCAGCATCAATTTTTGAAGATATACCTACCCGTACATATTTTAAATGTTCACTTGTAGGTATATAATTATTTATAAATAACAAAACAACGCGCGTTATGTTAAAAAAAAATAAGTCGAGTAAAACACGTGAAAATTACATTTTTGTGATAAATAACAAACTGTGTGCTACGTATTAGTGAAAATTATGCAGAAAATGGCAACAATTATTCATGTCTTGAATCTTGTTAATGAATTTGTTGTTATTGACGCTATATGAGAAATTAGCTTCACACAATTACCATTTTTGGAACCTCTGGATTAATTATTAATGGTATTTTATCTTGACAACATTGTATACTACAATATGTATTGTTGAGTTGTTTACAAAAATAACTACAAAACAAATTAAGATGTAAAAATAAACCAAATAATTTTACCTAAGTTAAGCGTTTACAATAGGTTTGTTAGAGCATCTGACGCAGCACCGGATCTATGAACACGTTTGTTGCATTTTTTCTTCTTTCCTTATCATTACCGTTTTGTATTGTTTTAGTTTAAGAAAAAAACAAAATTTTTTTATGTGAACAAAACACTCTGAGTGTGGTGATAAAAATTTAACGTCACCATAAACGTACAACGTTGTTACTCAATTACCAACAATTACTTAAAAACTAAATTAAATTTACTAATCGGGATTAAATGGTATCAACATAACATATAGCGAACAATTTTCTAAAAATCATTACAACCAATTTAAATCTATATGCATCTTTGAAAATGTTGATCATGTTTTTATACAGAACTGCAAAAACCATGAACTCAGATCATAATGACGAAATTTTAATGAGAGTACGTGCGAGTTGTTTGAAATGTTGTATAAAATACAATACAGTCCCATTGAGCACCATAAAATACAATCAAGAAAGGACTGAAGTTTAAATATTTTTACATAAAAGATAGATGTAATAGTAACCGCGCGACATTGCAATGTTCCAATGCTGCATTATTATGCCTCGTACTTATTACGTCCCACGTTTATTTACCTATGTATGGTATATTTTATTAATTTCCATGGTCGTGGATTATAATAATCTGTACATATATATAGAAAAAAAAAAATTTGATCGTATATAAGATGTTTTCTCAAGTTTGTTCAATTATTATACTCCATCCTAAAAGGCTCGTGTATCGTTAGATATATTTTATTAATTGTTACACTTCCATTACATTGCTACAGTTATTGTTATATAAAATGACTATACATATATCTATTTTATTATTTATTGAACAAACAAAAATTATACTTTGTAAAGCTTCTGGGCGAATTGCTTTTACTAGTTTTTTTTCATCTTCAATGAACACTTTTTATAGACAAGTAAAATTACTCCAATATTTATATATACAATAGATAGAAATAAGTACGTCTAGAAACGGGTGGTAATCGACCCAAGTTGGTACTACTATAGATTAAATATAAAATTAAAGAATAACCTGTGGTTGTACTACATTATTTAAAGCATTTTTTTAAATTTTCGCACAACATTAAAATAAAACCAAACTCATTTTCGTTTGAACTCAGTTTTGACAATATACATCTCGGAGCGGTTTATAGATATTAAAATTTTTTTTTTTTGCAAATGATAGTTAAACATTACTTACTATTAAACCTCTCTACACACGTCTTTACGAACCAGAGAACCATCTAAAACAGTGAACTACTCCGAACTAGGTATAGCCACACCACGTTTTAAATCGAAAAGATTATAATTTTGCTTTGTGCATTTGTAGATCACTGACCATCACAATGATTTCGGCCGTTTATGATATCACTTTGGATTAATTTTCTACCGTTTTCCGTGCAGAGCGTATGGACCGTTTTCGTCTTCTCGATATACCATTTTGAAATCTGTGACCATCGCTTCGACGTTATTGCCAGTCACCGTTGTTTTTGCGGTTGAACACGATGGCTACTACAAAACGCCGTCGATGGAAAAACAAAACCGTTAAAAAATAACGTTTTCTCGTGATGGCCGAGTACCCGCGTGAAGTGCGCGCGGGAGACGTCGACGAACGATTCGACATGCGCCACATAATAATAATATTTTCGTCGGTATCTCTCGATTCGTCATGTCCACCACTATTTTCTTTTTTCTTTTTTCTCATTTTTCCATAGAAACGGAATACAACACGCGTTATCATACACGGGGTGTATCTTAGAGAGGAGATGCAAATGTACCGTAGAACGGATTTTACGCCGCAAAACAACCGAGCGAATTGCAGAGTGAAACTAGAAATATACAAAATAATGTCGCGTTTACAAAAATGTACAGCCACTGCGGCGAGGTGTGTTTCGCGAAAATTTAATTTTGCACGGTTAATATTAGTCTGAAGAACCACTTTTATCTGTATATGTAACCTAAAATTCACAGTGACCGATCTGAAACGCTAGTATTAATAAACTTTACGGAAAAACAAAGTTTGATTTATACTAAAATCAAGATTTTAAAAACGAACCAAATTTTTTAATTACGCGCGGTTTTTACTAGATCGCGGTGTATATTAATATACCGTACAACATTTAATTTAGATCAATGGGTTCCGACAACGAACCTGAACCAACAACAGACATTAGGCATCGTCTCTAATATTGCCGAAATATTGTCGTAATATAACCTAATACACCTAATACAAAAAGCACGTCACAAATAACAACGTCCGGTGCGCAGTATCGAAACGAGAAATTAAATGCGAAGCGTATAAATCGTTTTGTACGAGGTAGGAAAAAAGAACAAAACAAAATATTTTTACCCACTGAGAAAATGATTACGTACAAATACGCTACAAATACTGTACGAAAACCGCCTCTGCCTTTGTTACTGTATTTATACACAGTGTAATTAATATTGTTTGTTTTTGAAAAAAAAAAAAAACACGAATGTTGTCATCGAAACCAAATTGGAAAAAAATCCGAGTACAGTACTCGGCTGCATTGTATTCGGTCATCTTGAAACAACACGATGACGTGCGTTGTTGCGCGCACGATAAAAAAAAAACGAGCGCACTTAACGATGCACGTGTAAATTGCACAGCGCAAATCCTGGCTTTTATTAGGTCGGTCGCGGTACAGCTGATCTTGCGCGATAAAGAAAAAACCTATTCTGTTGTATTAAAAAAGAAAAAAAGACGGCATCATACCGCGGTGGTTTTCGTCCAGTAGAACATGAATCGAATTCATGTGACTTGGGCGAGTAGAATAAAAAACTATTTTTTGACTCGGATACGATTCTGTCGCGGTGCGGCACAAAATGTGGCGGATACTTATTGCTGTAACAGCTCAATCGGTACAATGACAACGAACAGACGAAACCGAGATTTAATCCGGCGATTCCGAGTCGGAAACTACGAAGGCCGCGTCGTCGAACCCCGCTCGTTTCCGGCCCAATGGTCTTCGTGACTTTAATTTCCGACTTCAGAGAGAGAGAGAGAAAATTAACACAGTTTATTTCGGTTAATCGAACGCACGGGAATCGTGGTGGCGCTTACGGAATCTGCCACGACGTCGACACTCGTTTAACGCGCGTGCGGGGACTTAATAACGTCGTCAGATTAGACAACTAATATTGGCACCAAACGGGAACATAATAATAATATGATAAAAAATAAACTATTACTGTGCGTTCCTATTATTTACGTCGGACGGTTAATAATCATATCAAATGGCGTTAATCTGATCATTACAATGTATATTAATACATTGTAATGATCAGAATACTTTTAAATGGTATTCGAGTACTTACCTAAGTATACTCAGACATTTAGTTTTTAAATTCTACTCAATCACTTTACGCCCGAAATACTTGAAACATCGTGCTCGAATACTCGACAAAAGTACCTGTTTTAATTTTGAAATACTCTCTAAAAAATTATTATAATATTAATAAAATTATAAATTACGGTTCGATGGCTGTTGTTCCACAAGACAGTTTTCAGAATATTCTTCTTTTACGTTTGAAATAAAAACAGTTTGAACACCAATAATGATTTGCGCGCGATGGGCGGAGAAAAAAAAATCGACGCTTCCAACCCCTTAAATTGTTCTAGTAGGTAATAACCCCTAATTTTTTTTTTTTAATAAGGAACATTTTTTTAAAAGCCCAAAAGTACTCGATTAATTAAATAGTATTAAATAACGAAAAAAAAATACTTAAAATACCGTTTGAATAAAATACAATAAAAGCGTTTAAAAAAAGTATTGAATACCAACAAAAGTATTTGATTGCCAAAATAATTTACAAGACTGATTACCTACAAACGGACGGACTCGGGGCGGCTCCAGAAATTCGTCTTGGAGGGTATGTGTAATTCACTTTCAGTTTTTTTTTTTTTTTTTTTGCTATAGAAATTATTATGAATAGAAACCACGTACGGGTTTAAAATAAAGCGATAATTTTGCCATTTCAATTATTTTCAAACGACCGACGATTACGGCGTATTTTCCGTGTTTGTGTGTCGATGGACGCTGAACAAAACGGTTTTTCTTTCATTTTCTGCAAAACCAATTTAAACGCACATGCTTTGTACACCTCCGTTAGATGGAATAATGGGCTATGTATGATATAGACCATTAATCTTGATGTATTTTATTAGAAAGTAAAGAAGAGCTCGGCGAGGCTCATTATGAGAAAGAAAATTTATGAATAAAAATGAAATAATAAAATGTATCGTTTAACACACGGTTAAATACGTACGGTTTCGTTTAAAAGACGTATTTTAGCTTTCCAATCTTTTGAATCGATGAGAAAATACTACGGCAGAGTTTATCACAAAACTGTGATTTGAAGTAAACATCGTACGTGTACTGCTAATACAGGTCACGAAAAATTAAAGTTATTACAGAAATACGTAATAAATGTACGGAAAAAATTTAAAAAATAAAAACCCAAAAACTGTTGAAAGTTGATCGTTCAATTTTATCTGTGGCGCATAAACGTTCATCTGAAACGGCTAAACAGAATAGCACCACGTGCATTTTACTTTGTTCTTTCGGATTTAGGCATGAAAACCAGGAAATTAAATTAAAACAAATATTAAGATTTTGTTTACACAACTAACTGTTAAACCAACTGTTTCGACTGCTTTTGTTTGAATTTTTTGATTCTTAGATAGGTACCTACTTACACGACTGGTCATAATTTTCAAATAACAAATACAAAGACGAAACGATTCTATACATTCACCAAATTATAAAATAATGTTAATTACGTAGGAATTATAAATACCACCTACTCGATGGTGATGATTCCCTCAAGCAAGAATAAAGAAAAAATAATCAACACAAGTAGTTTACCACACGTCTACCAAAACACCATTTACAAAACGATTCACGAAATTAAGCACAATAGTTAGACACCTCTTGTATTCACTTATAAAAAAATTAATAACGATAATTATTATTCGCGCAAAACAGTTTTTACTATTTTAAAAGTTATGTTTTGCGATATCAAACCGATAAATTGTACTAACACGGGAATAATTTTAAATAAAATAAAATTGAAAGTATGAGATGTTCTTAAAACATAAAGTTTCAAAAAATTTGTCTACACAAAACCCCTGTTGGTATCGAGTCCTCTTAAACTTGGTTAAACTGCAAGTTCGGTCGACTTAATTAACTTAAATTTAAGGAAACACAAACGACTTGCTTTAATTGTCAGTAAAAAAGCGTACCTATTTTAATCAACATTTCATTGTATTTTGATTACAATGCCTAACACAACCAGCATGTTTCAACCACCAATCTTCCCAGGCACCTCTTTCCCATTGGGCACTTTGGGCACGTGCCCAGGGCCCCGCGATCGATGGGGCCCCCTAGATCACCAACCGATAATCGATATTTATTAACATTAAATAAATTTATTTCGGGAAAAATCAAAGGATAATCGCTAAAATTTATAATAATAATACAATTATTGATGCGGGTTAGTTGTCCGACAGCTCGGTACACGCACAAACAATCAGACGCAGAAGAAGTAATTGACGATTTTGCCAATCTTAAATCTAGAAGGGTATTTCTTCAATAAAAATAGAATGTTCAACATTTCCGGTTGTTTTATAATTACTTATAAATTTATGTTATAAACTATCTACATTTAACACCGTTTAGATCTACATTTACTACCTATATTTATTGTGAAATTAAACAAAAAGTAATAATAATTTACAGTTAAATTAATCTACGAGACTCTTCTTTTTTACCACCTCACTATTTACCTGTTTTAATAAAATAGTGTTCTTCCCAAGTCGTGGGGGCCCCCATTATACCACAGGGCCTTAAAAGGGTGACTGAATCCTACCCCTCCTATCGACAACAGACAAAAATCCCGACAACGGCACTCGGGGGCGAACACAGGGAACAATTTCTGGGGGAGGGGGGGGATTTTGAAAAAAATTATCAAAATGGTTAATTTATTTGTAATTTGAAAGCACTTTCGGTAGGGGTCTGAACCCCTAAATCCCCCCTCGTTACTTGTAACTGACCGCTCTGAAACGTCAAACGGAATAACAATAGTAATTAAGCGCGACAAAACACAAACACTGACTTTGCAGACCGGTCGAAGACGACGACGACGACGACCACGTGCCGGAAGTCGTGCCGGAGCCGGAGGAAGTCATGACGCGCGCTGCGGTGGCGTTCCAAAGCAGAAAAACGTCGTCCGCGGGAACCACTGTACGGACAGCCCGATCCGCGGTAGCACTCTTCCGCCGAACCGTCACGCGCGTCACGTTCGGAACGAAGGACGAGCCCGGCGTCTACGGCGAGCGGCGACTGCGAAGTTCCGGGCGGCGACCACGCGCTCACACAACAGGCTGCGACGCGACAGCGGTCGACCCCTGTGACCCGCCGCGCGCGTTCGATTGAGCGCCGCCGCCGCCGCGACGACCGCAACCGACCGCGGCCGAACGGCTTTCCCCTTACACAGTACGACGCGACGATACGCGACGGCGCGCCGGAACCTGCCCTCCCCGCGAGTACGGTGGCGCGCAAGAGCCCCAAGTTCCTCACCACCGACACCGGTTGTGGGAAGGGAGGGGCGATTGCCCCGGGCCGAGCAATTGCCAATAGGTATTGGCGATTTTTAAGGGAAGATCGCCACCTCCACCCCCCTCGGGATCTTTTTTGTTGGCAATATTATGTTGATTTTACAATGTTTGGTCAATTTTTCGGATAAGTAGGTGTAGTATTTTTCCATGTCGTACTGCCATTGATTATACAATAGCCTATGATATAATCAACGCTATAACCTGTATAATAATAATTGTTCGATGATTTTTTTGGTAAATTTTATTCATTTTTTGAGTAAATATAGGTAGGCACGCAAAACTACCTATTAGGTATACTATAAAGTATACGAAAGTTGTCAAGAAAATGGCTTGACACTTTCACTCGTCGTCAGGACGTGTTGTTTGACGCTGTCGTACAAATAAAATTGGAGCCGATTTTGACAAATTTATAGTACCCATACTGGAACCAATTCTCACACCTGTTGTGTTTCCTTTGATTTTCGGTTTCGAGATTTGAAAATTTTACACAATCTAAACGACATTAATGTCTTTTTATATTCGGTTACACATTTTAGCTATATTTCGTATCGGTTTGCTTGTAATATATTGGCTTATAAACGTTTTTACAGTATTATTATTCTGGCGCCATTCAAATTCATCGAAATTTACTTGTATAAAGTTTTTATACGACTTTCGAGCGTGTTTTCGACCATGTTTGAGGTAAAAAAAAACTTTAAAAATTAGATTTCATAATTTACGATTGGATATTTTTCTCACTTACTTACGCTTATTTTAGATTCCGAGTGGAGTGAGGAAGCTATTGATTTTACAAAGACGTGTGTGCGTGTAAACAAATTTTGGAATTTTCTGACGATTTTTAGCTGTATTCTGAAAATATAATATTGAATTTCGATGGGTTTTTGATAAATTTTGTTGGGTTTTTGAGATTTTTTGGTAATACATAAGCGTAGGTTTAAAATAATTTTTTCATGTTATGAAAATTAAAAGGTTTATCGTGCTTCGGTGAGTGAATAGTGTAGGTACTGGCTACAGCATAAATCTGTACGTCTTTTTACTATAGCTGTTATGTTTTAGAAAAAAAAAAAAACGAAAGGAAGAAAGGAAATGAGTAAATTGAAAAAAGCAAAGATAGAAAATGAGTGCATTTTATAAAAAGGGATTAAATTCTAAGAATGGATAGAAAGAAAGGGAGTGAAATGTGAATTCAAGGTTTAAATTTATCCACTAGATGGCGTTTTGCTCGTATTTAATTTTCCTTATTGATCTACGGTTGTTATCACGGACTGTTATCCATCTCGATGCAACACAATTATACTTACCTTGGCAATAATTCCTGCAACCACCGGACAATTGATAATAAAGGAGGACTCGATGATAATTTCTGATAACTGATCAGATAACTCGCTCGAGACCGCGAACGGAACTTTCTGTATAGTTTCTAGTTGGAGTTTCGTGTTCGGAATTCCGATTTCCGACTTTTGCATTGCTGAAACATTAATTAAATAACAACTATAGTAAATTTATTACACGACTGTGAACGATCAACGTCTGCGTTGTGCGAGATGCGCCTCCTCTCGGCGGCCGTGACTACGATCGGTTTTGACGAGCCGTTTCGGACGGATTTTCTAGTTTCACTCGGGCAGAACGACGACCGGCGAGCTTTTGACGAAACCGCGTGAGACGAACTGAGTAAATCTTTCGCGTTTAAAAATAATTAACTTTTTTTTCATTTTAACGGCCACAGGATGTTTTAGATGTTTTAAATATCCGACCATGACGTATCGTCGGCAGAAACGTTGCTGCGACCGCGTCCTATTCGCTGGCCTCCGCGTACTTGACAGCAGTCCCGCGGCTTTCTTTCGTGTCGAACGAGCCAAACTGCCATGGCGCACGTGAGCGCGACGCTGACCGTCAGAAACATGGCCCGCCACCGTTACCTGATCTACCTGATCGTGTGGCTCTGCGTGTTTTTCCCAAGTGAGCACCCACCAATTGTTGTTACCAGGACCGGATTTGAACTTTCGGATGAACCCTTTTTTTTAGGCCCCCAAAAGAGTAAAAAGATAATACCCGTGTCTAAAAAGTTAAAAAAAAAAAATTTAAAACTTGCAAACTTGCTCATTATAACTAGGCAGGTATATTATCTAAAACGTGTTTAGATATTCAAGTTTGAAATACCTCTGTTCGTATATTATGCTTCACGTTCATATGTCACATTACAACTTTATACAATATTACATATTATTCAGTTGATTTTTTTTTTTTTTTTACTTATTTCCCGAACCGAGGGTCAAAAAGTTAAAACCCTCCGTCGAATCCGGTCCCGATTTTTACGTTACTCGTTGATGATGTGGCGCCTCTAATATTTGCACTCTCCGTTCGACAGTGTTGTATTACAAAATGTCCGATCGCCCGGCGCCCTACAAGAGAACGTCAAACATGTCGGAGAATGGTCACAGCCGGCCGGTCGCTCGGGTCGATTACCGGCGTTTGTCCAGAGTGTGCAACCCTCCCCAAACGATTGAACGAGGTGACGAAGGAAACATGGGTAATTGGTTAAAAAAGAAAAAAAAATTATAAATTTTCGATTCAATTGTTGTATTGATTCGTTTTGAGGCCAAATGATAATACTCTCGTTTTCCCAGGATTCCTGAACAACAGTCTCACAATCCAAGGAGTGATAATACTGACCCGTCACGGAGATCGTGGGCCAATGAACCACGTAAGAAACATGGCCAACATCGACTGTGACACAATACCCAATCAGCCGTATAGCGATTACTTGCATTTTTTACACGATATATTTTTCAACACATCGTTACAGTTCTTAGGACCCTTCCATGGATATCCATTACATCCGTCGCAAAACAATTGTTCCATAAGTCAGCTAACACCAGTGGGTGTATCCCAAATGCTACAGCTCGGCCGTGTCCTGCGGTCAGTGTACTTGCCTCTGCTGGACGTTTCCAGTCCCGACGACATCATCATATACAGCACTAAATATAGGCGTACGTTCCAGAGTGCTTTGGCGTTTGTGTACGCCAGACGCTTTTTCTAAAGTAACTTTTAAAGAAAGCGATAGTTACAGTTATTGTTTTGATCATTGTGCCTGTCTGAACGTGAACGCTGTATTTCTTAAAATCAAACAGTCTTCGGCCAAAAGATTGAAAAGTCGTAAGTCCGTACTAAAGGTATTGAAACATATGCACAACATTGTGCACCTCATGTACAATAGCGTACAAGTAGACCCGTATCTACTGAGAGACTCAATCATGACTTACGTATGCCATGGAGCGCCGCTGCCGTGCTATGGGAAAAGTTGTGTGACCACTGACGACGTGGGTCGCCTGTTTCATTATGTAAATTGGGATTTAGACAGGTATTCCAAGCATAGTTCACTACAAAAATATGGACTGCTTAAGTCGTATGGTTTTGCACTAAATGTGGCCATGAACTTATTAAAAATGGTTTCTGAAGGCAAGCCTCGTTTAGTCTTGTACTCTGGTCACGATTTGACCGCACAGTACTTATTGGCAGCGCTCGGAGTGCTCAACTCTGAAACAATGTCACCTTATTATGCTTCGCGATTAGTGTTTGAGGTGTACCGCAACAATACCGTCGACTCCGCGTACCCTGGCAAATACTTCTATTTCAGGGTAATTTTTAATGGTAAAGATGTGACCCGTTCAGTGGCGTTTTGCAACAGTGGCAGTAACATTGGTATTTGGCAATACCCTGTTTACTTATGTCCTATAGAGTCAGCCATCAGGTTCATACACGATGATTATTTCACTGCTTTCAACGCTTCTAACTACAAGGAAGCGTGCGGTATGCATCCCTGATCAAAAGTGATTAACAATGCGCCTGGTGAAAATGAAATAAGAATTGAATCTTCTACATTTACTATGGTTCTACTTATAACTATTAAGGATTGGTCAGTCTCGTTTTCATCCTCCACATGCTAGGATATTTTCATCTCTTATTCATACACAACATCCGTATTTTTACATCATAATATTTGATTTTAGACATCCTTATTTTTTTTTCTTCCTTTAAAAATCTAATCTAATTGAATTGTATATTTAATACTTTTTTTTAAAGCAATTAATTGTAAAAAATGTTAAAAACATGTTTTTTAATACAATTTTAAAATTAGATCAATGATTTTACACAAACCTTGCTAGTCAGTTTTTACTCGTACTTAAAGTTTCTTCTTGTATACAGTTCTGTGTATGATAAAAAAGGGCTATAAGCAATTTTTTTCAAATAAAACATGGCAGTTTTTGTCTTTTTTTCTACATTACCACCTGCCATCAAACAAAACTTGAACAATTTTTATAACATTAATTTTATAAATAAAATAAGCCAAAATATACTGTAATGGAGACACAAATATCATTATATTTTTTATATAATTTCCTGGTTCATTAAATTACTTTATTAATAATATTTTCTATGTTTTGTCCTTAAAAAGTGTGTCCTTGTATCATTCACATTCCTTTAGCCTAGCCCTGCCTTTTTTTTTTTTTTTACTTTTTTTTTGTAAATTTTTGATCTCTTTGTATGAAGATAATGATTTATTACATTATTGTGATTAGTCCATTTAAACTGTTAAAATAGTTATAAAACATGTGTATACTTTCATCTATTGAGTACTATAACTGTAATTAACACGTTAACCTTCATGTGCCCACTGCAAACTGGCATTTATACCAAAATGTATCTAAAAAACTAAAAATATTTAACAAATTCTACAAAGTTCATATTTTATTGCTAAATTTAGAATTTTTCACTCCAGTCTTTTGAGTTGCCATGGGTCATATTTTGGTGTGGTGATAACGATCAAGTAGTAATCTAATTTTTTAACATCTTAGTATGAACACTGGTGGCTGTGTGGTGATTAACGTGTTATGATGGATGTCATAGTATGTTTCTAGTCATTCTCTTGTCTTGTAATTTTTATTTTTTATGTTAAGTTTTTGATATTGTACCTTTATTTTGTTTGCAAGTTTTATACATCGGTGCATTGTGATGTTTTATATTTTATTCAAAGTAGATGATAAATGACAATATTATTTTCAGTAAATTGTAATAAATTATTTGTACTGTTACACAAAGTTTTTTTTTTACTTGGAAATTGTATCAGTTATTTATTATTGTTTTTATTGTCATTAATATGATTGTAAACGTTACAAAAAACAAAGTTTTCCAAAAAGTTTTTGATTTTAAAATTATAACAATTCATTCTAAAGATTGGTGTGAATCTGAATCAAGTAGAATAAATGCTCTAAAAATTAAATGTGATTGAAAATTTTTGACTTGAATCAACCAAACCAAAAATGTAAATTATGTTAATTTGTTGAAACTTGGACTCTGGTTGTAAGTTTTCCATTGTCTTAAAATGTAACGCTTAATCTTAGATGAACACTTTTGGTAACAAGTCAGTCATAATATTCTTACTTATTAAGTAATTTATTAAAGAATTTTAATAGTTCCAACAGATATATTAGATAAATAAATTATTATTGTCATTATTCATTATACACTTTGAAAACGAGTTAGGAAAATAGTTTTTTAAAGCACAATTATTATTGTTTGTACATTTTAATTGGGTTGTTAATAAATTGATGAAAATCAAAATTTAAAAGGTACAGGATACAAACTACAAAGAAGACTTCATTTTAAATCCAAATCTGTTTTTATAATTTATTTCAGTCCACACATTTTGATGTAGTGAGGGAACTTGCCAAACATGTTTTACGTTTAAAATACAGAGGGAAATTGCAAATATCTTTTGTTGTTGTGATAATAATTATTCTACATTGTTGTGTGTGCTGTCGGTAATAATAAATTGAAGCGTAACGTACAGTGAAACAACTCAATTCCCAGATGTTGTGAATTTACTGGATAAATATCATAAGTTTAAAGAACAAACCTAAGTTGATTGAAATATTTTAAAATTTAAAGCCAGTTCGTTGTTACACTACTGTTTTAGAAAATAATAAAAAATGAAATATTTTTTATAGAAATTTTGAATTTGTAAAATAATACACATTAATTTAATTATTTTTTTATATTTTCTAGGAAGCAAAATAACGTTTTTTTTTTTATTCTAAAATTAAAATTACATTTTTAAATATTACTTTTGTTCGAAAAATCAAAATTACATTGCTTTTTACAAGCCATAGAAAAGTTGTTAAGCTCTTCGAATACTTTTACAGAATCAATATTGGAACACTTTAAGCGTCTTTATTTTTATCTGGTTTATTAGTCTGATTTCTGGTACCATCCAGCTCCATTAAACGATTTTGTTTTTAGTTTGAACGACAGTAAATTTGTAACGAAAATAAATATCAATTTAGCAACCA
Organism: Hormaphis cornu; assembly: GCA_017140985.1. Classification (NCBI taxonomy): domain Eukaryota; kingdom Metazoa; phylum Arthropoda; class Insecta; order Hemiptera; family Hormaphididae; genus Hormaphis; species Hormaphis cornu. The sequence goes on from CM029358.1 coordinate 25,851,539, forward strand.
GAATTAGATTGTTATAATTTATTTTATATATAGAGACATTTTAAAGCCTTTTTATTCTAAGGTTTCTTTGACGTGTGAAAAGAATAGAAGATTACAATGATTGAAGGCCAAAATATTAGTCTTAGAATATTACTAAACAATTCCCAATAATATCTAACTACAACATTTTTTTGTATTATATATATATATATGTATTTTGTAGGTAAGTTTAACAGGAGTGTGGTGAGACCAACTATAGTTATGTGTTGTATGATTTGGAGTGTTGGGCGGTTGACAGGAAAATAGATCAGAGTGTAGTGGAAATGAGAATGCTTAGATTGATGTGTGGAGTAACAAGAGAAGATAAGAAACGAATATATAAGAACTAATATTGGTGTTGTGTTTGAATAGTGGATATGATGAGAGAAAATGGGCTGAGATGGTTTGGACATGTGATGAGGAGAGAAGCACTAAGAGCGGTTATAAAAATAAACATGGAAAAAAGAGGAGGTAGAGAAAGACCAAAGAAGATATGGATGAAAACAATTGAAAAAAATATGACGGGTGTTAACCTGTGTGCAAGGGATGTGAATGATCGTGATAATAGGAGAAATAGGACGAGGGTGGCCGACCCCAAATAATTAGGAGAAAGGCGAAAAAGAAGAAAAAGAGAAAAAAATATTTCTATGCGTTGCACTTGTACCTAACAATTATATAGTTAGAAATTCTACAAAACATTTTTTCAATACATATATTTTGTATTTAAAAAAATAAGTGGGAAAAATATACCATGAAATAAACACACATTGTGCGCTACGCTTAGAATCTATGTAAAAATGGGGTAGGTGCGTATATTTTTTAACGTATTTTTTCGTCCGATCAATCGAAGACTATTAATAATAATAATTATGTACCTACACTTTTCCGGGAAAGTTTCCCCACACTATTCGACGACCGTCTTCTTTGTGACGGCCATTCGTTTGGTTTTTTGAGAATTTTTAATTTAACATTCAAGTTCATAACACTTAGACGTCCACGACGTACAATTATCAAATACCATAAAGTATTAACGTACAAAATATGACTGACCGTAGTATTATTGTAATATCACGTAAAACACGACTCACAAAATTTAATGAAAAGTGTGCATTTTCTCGTCAAACGTCAGTTCCGCCGAGTGCGTATTTATTTATACGCGTCATGGGTACTAATATAATATCATTATTTATAAACAAGTATTTTTCATTTTGTCGTTTCTCGTTCTCGGAAAAGCGTGACAGTACGTACCTGCGTTGCGTTGAATTATAATATTACGATGTAGTTTTGTGTCGTGTTGGAGATGGAATACGTATAATTATTTATTATTATCATGTCGACCGTTTTTATCGAAACACTCGAACCCGTAATGGCGGTTTCAAAAATGTTGGGCCTATTAAATTTCTGCTGTACCGCCACGAAGGAAACTGGAATAATATTGTGTCCGCATACGAACTGGAGTCTGTTTTTGGAAACGATACGTACGTTCGTGTTCCTCGTGAGTTCCTATCATGTAATATTCAACATGAGTAGCAAACACATCATACTGGTGTTCAATACACTTCAATACTGGACGATAATAATAGCTGCGAGGAGATCGCAAAAAACGTTGATTCAGTGAGTATGACGAGATGTACGCTTCTAGAATAACGGGAAATTCCGTGTTTTCCCTTCGCTTGAAAAAAGAAAATTTTTAAACATGTCGAAGGTTCGAAATCGGTTTGCGCCTATCCATTCGAAAGACAAGAAAACATAATTAACGCTCTACAATAAATTTAGTGTGATTCGTGTTACACTGAATTGGCTATAGTTGTTGAGGTTATCAGATTTTTCCCTCAAAGTAACACAATATTTTTTCGATGACACTGTCGAGACCTGTACAATATTATCCCGTAGTTGTTCTACATCGAGCTGAAATTCGGCACACAGCTTTGTCAGTGCCGCAATTAGCCGTGTGTGTATGTGTGTATGGGGTGCCAAGGATGTACCCGAAACACACCTTTTCAAACGAGAGTCTAAAAATAGTGGGCCCCAAAACTCGAATGGCACCTGGGCACCCATTCATCTCTATTTTAAAAGCAAATTTCATTATTGCACAGCAAAATTGTTGTTACACACGAACAATACGTGGGTACCTATTAAAATTTAAAGTTTGAATTACCTATTCGGTATTTAATAACCCACACAAATTTTCGATTAGGAATTGAAATGTCGACGTTGATTTTACGAATAAAGCCTGTCCGGACGCCAAAAACCCTGCGGTACCCAATTGCCCGTCCTTAATCGCCGTGTTTCAGGTTCGTCAACGGCATCGTCGAGTTCGACCGCGAACTGCTGTCGTTCCGTTCGGCGATGCACGGCACCGCCGCCGCTGTAGGGTCGCGTGCCCCGAACAAGACGTTCTGGGCCGCCGCGTTCGCCGGTCTGTTCGGTTACTCTTGGGGCGTTCAGGCGAAAATGACCACAGCCAACTTCACGCTGGACTGGCTCCGACGGACCCGCGGGGCCGACCTGCTGTTCCACTCGCCCGTTGTGATCGTGCCGGCCGTGTTCGCGACCGCGTGCTTTTACCTGTACAACCTGGGCCACAGGTTCCGCGAGCTGAACGGGCTGTGCGAGCGGCTGCCACCCGGGCTGACGGATCCGACGGGCCGGTGGACGGACTCGGAGATGACCGTGTTCGCCGAGCGCGCCCGGCTGTTGCACGCCAGGCTGTGCGCACTGCTCCGGCTGTTCAGCGCGGCGCTCGGCCCGGCGCTGTTGGCGTTCTTCGCCACGACGTTTGCCATGTCGTTCGTCGACGTGTTCTTCATGGTGGTGTTCAAGGACGTCCGCGTCAAGTTGGGCCTCATGCCGTTCGTGTTCTACGCGCAGTACGTCGCGTTCACCCTGACGATACTGGGCGTCGCGACGTGGGCGATCGAAAAGGTGCAGCAGCGCGCGCCAAGTAGTTTTAGTGGGTAGATTTAGAACGGTTTTTGAATTTTTAGATCAAAATACTACTTATTATGGAAATTTTCACTGTCAGATCCGTGTATAACGCAGTTCTGTACAAAATTGTAGGGATCCCGGATTAAAAAAAAAAAAAAATACAGGACGTACTATCAAGTCATACTTATAGATATTCTATGTTCATTATGTGGAGGAGTTTTCATTATTAATCATTTAATCTTTAGGTAACATTTCTTTTTCCTAACATTTAACACGACAAAATAAATACAACATTCAATACTTGAAACAAAACTAATAAAAATAACCTAAATAAAAATTAAAAATAAAAATTGTAATAATAATTTTGTTATCATTTGATTTAGAAGATTATCTGCAATCATTCTAAAAATTTTGAAAAAAAAATTAGAACATTTTGTAAATTATGTAAAAATATACGGGACGGATTGTCGAGACATGAGACAAAAGTAATAATACTTACGAGACAAAAGTGTACTTTTGGACTTTTTGTCGGGACACCGGGACGCTTTGTTCAAATATGTGAAAAACCCCTATCGTATTATCGTGAGCTATAATTTATGTTTATAAATATTAATCATTGTTTAATTAATGTTTTCAGAAAATTGAAATAATATCTCGCCTAAAAATGATGAAAATCTCTGAAATGTCCGCTGATTCGAAGTTACAGGTACCTAAATCTCTGTGGAAATGATTTCGTATTAAAATTTCTCTTGCTCATGGTAGGTAGATACATAAAATATTTATACACTTACTTACATATTATTATACGTATAATATATTATATTTTTTTTATTGATATTTTCAAATTTTATACGTGAGTAGGAATATTTGATTAATTTAAAATCTATTTGAGAACGCTTAATTATATATTTGAAATATTGTAATACATTTTGCCAATAACTTATGTGAGTCGCGAAACTTTGAAATTTTTGAACTTGTTGATTTTCGCTGTTTTGTTTTTTTCCGAGTTTTTTAATGTAAATATTATACAACATTTAAATACCAACTTAAAAACGGATGTGAATAAAATTTTCAAAAATTGATACAATATTGGTTATTAACAACGTATTAACATCGTTAAGGTTTCACCATTTTTATTTTGGTTTTCGGCAATAACACCTCCGAAAATTACTGTTCAAATGAGTGGAAACTGTCAAACGTTTTTGAAATGGACAAACCTGAAACTTTATAAAAGTTTCAAACGGACCGATGCAGTTTTTAAGAAATTAATTCATTATTTAGTGAAATTTTGAAATATATAGGTATTGTTTGCTATGCATTTATTCACTATAAGATCTTTCATAAGTCATAATCGTTATTTTCGTAAGCAATGATTACATCGTAGATAACAAAATATCTAATATACTATAATATTACTATATAATATTTGTAAAACGACACATTAGCCCTTTCTAACCAACAACTCGCTTTACTCCGTTACGTACATAATTTTCTCTTTAAAATTAAAGTAACAGTTATTCTAGTTTTATACATACATTATTTCTTTACTAAAATTTAATACTAAAGAATTCGTTGGCGGTGTTCCATATCATACTACACATTGGCGTTTTACATAATATTTTAGATGTTTTAATTTTATCTCGCAATTTACCAATATGTCTACAAAATATGTTGAATTGGCTTTGGAAGTTTATCAAAATTCAAGGAAATCTATACTTAATTATTATATCTTTTGTTATCTTTAATTGATTTTGATTAACTACTCTTAGGACTCATTACGTAATTACAATTTTGAAAGAGTTTAGCGTGTTTAAAATATATTCGTATGAACTTTATTTGTTGGTATTAATTATTTTATGATATTTATAAATTTTTGAATTTAAAATCATACCTACTCCCATAAAAGACATACGACCTTTAGTAAATTTGAATAGGCGTTTTAATTTGTATTGTATCATATGTTCCTGTTTTTGACAATTTAAACTGTTTATCGTAATCTATTCATCAATAAAAAATATTTAAATTTTTTTTTGAAAATAATTAACTAGAGTGTCTATATCATAACATTTGTGGAAATTAAAGTATAATCATACGGTTCATACCATTAGTTTAACCAGTATGAAATGGTTCGTATAATACATACGTAAAGTATGATGTATTGTTTAATTTTCGTATTTTTATTTTATATTATTAAACAGAAATTCACTCACTTTGGCTATTTCCGTATTGTATAAGTTAATGATTATTTTGAAGTTTAAATTATTCATTTTCATTGATTAGGTTAAAATGTTCATGGCTCAAACATCACTTTACGATTCAAATGAGTTGTCAGCTTCTGGATTTTTTAACTTCAACTTGAAGGCAGCAATGTCAGTAAGTATTTAAATACATTTGAAGTTTATTATACATCAACTATTATAGAAAGTTAAATATTTTATACTGAGGTGCATATTATAATAAAACATATACCTATACGGAAATTTAAAAGAGTGTATACAGAGTATAATTTTGGAGCAAGAGACCAGGAGGTTGGCGATTCGAAGAGAGTAATGACAATCAGCGGAGACGTAGTAAAAGAGGTAGGAAGCTTTAAGTATCCTGTAGGATCTTTTGTAAAAAGGAACGGGAGCTTTATGTTTCATGTGAAACATCAGCGTCTCTGGTTTTTTATGTGATAAAACTTAAAAGAATTCCAATAAGACCAAAAGGTAAGTTTTACAGGAATATGGTAAGACCAACCATTGAACCATGTTATACGGTGTGGAGTGTCTGTCGGGTGGTTATCAGGAGAATAGAAAAAAGTATGAGTGTGGCGGGAATGAAAATGTTCAGATGGATGAGTGAAGTAACGAGAAATAATAAAATAAGAAACGAATATGTAAGAGGTAGTTGAACCAATAGTGGATACGATGAGAGAGAATAGACTGAGATGGTTTGGGCATGTGATGAGGATAGAGCAAACTGAAACGGTAACAGTGGTTGTGAAAATGAACGTTGAAGGAAAAAGAAATAGAGGAAGACCGAAGAAAAGATGGATGGACACAATTAAAAATGATATGAACGCTGTTTTGTGTGCGTGTAAGGGATGTGAATGATTACGACAAGTGGAGGTATGAGACAACGGTGGTTGACCCCGAATAGCTGGAAAGAAGGCAATGGATAAGAAAAAAAACAAGACTAAAGAAAATATGACTTATTATGAAATTTAATTCTGTACCTAATTAAAACTCAAACTAGGTACAAATACGAAATTGATTTGATTTTGTTTTATACATCTGTTACTTGTACATATTTTGTACATTTTTTCATCACCATTATATTTCTCAAATATTATTACAAAGAATATGGATTTTAATTGTTTGTTATGTCAATGATATATTTACAGATTATTGTGCTAATGGTAACTTGTATCACTACATTTATTCAAATGAAAGAGCATCCGATAATGGTTTATTTCAACAGAATTATGATACCCCAATTTCAAACCAAATAGTTTGATATTGATGTCGACTTATTCGGAAAATGTATCACATTTTATGTTGTTCATACTTATCGATTCACGGTAAAAGTAGGTACTCTAATTTTTTTCAAGTGGAACCTTGTACATTATGTTTCTCTGACAAATACTATTTTCGTTATCAAGGTTTAAACGCAAATTTTGTATAAACGTTTTGTATATTATATAATATTTAACTAAATAGGAAAAAAAAAATTTATAAAAAAAAATTTGTTTAATCTACATTTTTGAATCTTGGAATTTGTTTATTGCAATAAGTTCCACAAATAGTTATTTTTTTAAGATCACAATAGCTATTATTATATAACTTGTTATGCTTGAAATAAAATGCAATGATTAACTAACATGAAACAAAAAAGTTTATATTGGTTATAATCTAATGTCTGCCGAATTAAACTTGTCTCATCAGAACTAAGTTTCTGCAATTGTATTAAAACATTAACTATAAAATATATCATGATTGTTATCACTTATTTTTCATACTTTCTTCAAAGGTTTTATAAAATTGGTTTATGTAATGACTGCTTTTTACAAAAAAAAAAACTGAAACTGGCCACTAATATATTTAAAATATATCTTATAATAGCAAGAAAATCAGAAAAATTGATTATAAAAGGATTATAATATTATGGGAAATATTTTTACTAAAGTCTTTATTAAATAATTTTAGTTTTAGTTAGAACAACTTTAATTTTGTTATTAAAATCAATTTAACAACCAGAACAAAGACTTTTTAAGAGTTTTCATGCAAATTTATTGTTATGGATAAGATTATTCTAAATTTTTCCCAACCATTGATTTAAAACACGTTTTAGCTTGGGACGGCTTTTTGGTTATAACTTTAATTTTTGAGAATTTTAATTGAAGTTTTAAATTCTTAAAACTCACAGTATACTTAAGTATTTACGTATTAACCCGTCATAATTGTAAAACTGTACATACAACACGATTTACCAAGAAAAAGTGATCATTTTCTTGTCAGAAGTCAGTTCCGGTGAATGCATTTAGGCATTTATGTGTAACACTATTAATTTTTTTAAAACTCTAACCGTATAGTGGTTAAGTGCTATTGGAAATATGGTATGATAGTATTATGTCAACCGTTTTTATTGAAACACTTAAGCCCGTAATGGCCGTTTCAAAAGTTATCGGACTGTTAAACTTTTGCTGTGTTGCTACGGAGGAAACTGGAATTTTACGCATGCGTACAAACTGGACGTACTGTTTGTTTTTGGAAATGATACGTACATTTGTATTCGTTATATGTTCCTATCATGTAATTTGCAACGTGGGTAACAAATATATCTTGGTGCAGTTAAATGTACTTCAATACTGGATCATTATAATATTTGCGAGGAAATCGCAACAATTATTAATACGGTGAGTACGACAAGATGTGCTTCTAAAATAATTGAATTTATAAGTAGTCGATACTAGGATTCTTAATTTTTCCAAAACAGCAAACTTGTAAAAATTTAGTTTGATTCGATTTAGTTACTTTAAAAGGTCATTGAACTAGATTTTTAGTCATGAGATTGGCACCTCTTTTTCCACCCAAAATTTCAACAAATTTTTCTATATCGTTGCCGTAACCTTTGATCATTGACTTCTGAGATCGGACACAGGAACGCTTAAAGATCTTCTTCCACTGTTTTGATTTTCAGTCTTCAGATGCAAATCTGTTCTCAGCAGTTTAATAAATATAAATCACAAGCGGTATGCTTTACAAATTTTCACTCTTTCCGAACTAGGTAATTTTTGAAAATATTTATTTTTCAAGAAAACAACAACAATCGAAGTGACGATCAATTTCAAACAGCCATAAAATTATGAAAATTTAACTTGTAAAAACACCGCTCAGGTTCTTGCCTTTAATTCGACTCATCAGCGTGTTGGTTCTAAAACCGTCACCCAACAAATTGCTGCAGTTATGGAAATATAAAATTATGTTTTGAAAAATACTTAAGGTTTATAACTCTCTTCGTATTGTCATATTAGGTGTGTGAAAATAGTATTTACAGTTATACTATAACGAATGTAAATTGTTGTTTTAATATGTTGACTCAAATTTGAATTGACATATCACGTTATACGATCACTTAACGAGAAGTTCAAACGTATAGGATATTGTTTCTGATGAGAAAACAAGCTTTGAGCTTTAAGAAAAACTTTTTCGCTGAATATGTAGAATTTTTAAACATTTTTTTTTCTCTCCAAATTTTGGGATAATTTTACAATACGACAGATTTCGTTCGTGCGAAAAAATCTGATTTATGCAGTCGAGGGTTGAATGTTTTAACCCTCGTACAGGTCTTATATAATTTTTCTGGATAAACAATTCTCTCGAGTTTCAGGTTCATCAACGGTCTGGTCGAGTTTGACCGCGAACTGCTGCTGTTGCGTTCGACCATGCGGCATTATCCCGCTCGCGCGCGCGCGCTGAATAGAATTTTCTGGACCACTGTCGTCGTCGGGCTGTTGGGTTACTATTTGGGATTTCAAATTAAACTGGCCGCGTTCGCGTTGTACAACCAGTACAACGGTATCTACGCGGTGAACTATTTGTTTCACCCGCCGAGCCCGATCGTCTCCGCCGTTTTCTTGACGACGTGCTTTTACCTGTACAACCTGGGCAACAGATTCCTCGAGCTGAACTTGCTGTGCAAATGCCTGCCACCCGCGCTGACGGATCCGACGCACCGGTGGACGGACTCGGAGATGACCGTGTTCGCCGAGTGCGTCCGGCTGCTGCACGCCAAACTCTCCGAACTGCTCAGACTGTTTAGCTCGGCGCACGGTCTGGTGCTGTTGGCGTATTTCACCACGAGCTTTTCCATGACCTTTGTCGACCTGTTTTTCATGATAGTTTTCAAGGAGAGCTACGTCAAACTAGGCGTAATACCATTCGTGTTCTATGCGCAGTACGCCGTGTTCACCGTGATCGTCCTGGGCGTCACGACGTGGGTGATAAAAAAGGTTTAAAAACGGTCGTGTGGTGTCTCATTTTGGGCATGACTGCTATTTCCGAGGTTATACATCGCGTGATCAAGATGTTGCAAAGCCGACTTATGTGTTTGAAGAAAAATAATTTCTTGGGTTTTGGCGGGAGTGAAATGTCGCAACCGGCGTCTTCGTTGGTTTTTCAAGCGCACGTTTTCTTTTATTACTCGTGGTTCGATCAAGTAAACATCTGGGTTTTGCTGTGTGAGCGCATTACGAAAACGCCCGTTGTTCGTGCGGCTGGTCTCTTTCTTGGGGGTGACATAGAGTGACCTGCAGCGTGTCTTCTTCTTCTTCATCTTTTGCTCAACTATGCCACTCCACTTATGACACACATCCCTTACTCACACATTAACGACCCTCGTATATTTTTCAATTGTTTCCATCCATCCATCTCTTCTTGCGTCTTCTTCTATACATTTTTTTCCCTCAACGTTCATTTTCATAACCGCTCTTACTACTTCAGTTTCTCCTCCCCTCATCATATGTTCAAACCATTTCAGTCTATTTTCCCTCATCTTATCCACTGTTGATGCAACACCAGTACTTACTACATCTAACATATTTGTTTCTTATTCTATCTAGCGTAGAATAACCTACCCAAATCACGACTAAAAACGGTGAAACCTAAAAAAAACAACGATTTTACACGAACGTTTTAGTGACACCAGAATCTGCGCGATGACCACTTTAAACCCCTCTGTCGGCTCTGCCACGTCTTGTAGGTACACTACATGTGCTCTATTAGTGCACGAAACTGGAACCTGATGATTTTTTCAGATTTGTTCGCTTATATTGTTTCTATTATGTTTTCAGAAAAAAGATATCGTTTCACATCTGAGGATTATGAAAATCTCCGAAATGTCTCCACATTCAAAGTTACAGGTAAAACCTTTATATGTTTATACACATTTTAATTTTTAAAGTGAGAGAAATAACAAAAAAAAAGGTGGTCATAAAAATGCGTATTAATTTGATACAGGGTATCAAATGACGGTTCAAATTTTGGTTACAAATTTATTCGTGGAGAACAGAGTATTTTTGGTTAAGAGGTAGTATTTGTATAGTGTATATGTTGAAAGGTGGCCAGAGCGTGGCCAAGATGGTTTGGTAATACACTTTTGCAGTATTTAAAATGTAGACATATTTAGAAATATTTAACTGAACTTAAGAGTTTCTACGTAATTCAAATAGTGGAAGACCAAAAAAACTAGATTGTAAAATAAATGTATGAATCGTATATAGCATTGTTGGCATGTAATTGTTACTATTTTGTTTTTTACAAACAATAATTTCCCTGTTTATGGTAACATTTGAAATTTGTTGTAATGCAATTAAAATGTATTTTGATGTATTAATTATAAATACCCGTCGATTAGGTTATGATGTTTATGAATCAAATATCAATTTACGACTCAAACGAACTGTCAGCTTTCGGATTTTTTAATTTCAACATGGAGGTAGCAATGTCAGTAAGTATAAATTTATGTACATCGTATAGGTAATATTATATCAATGTTGATTTGTTTCTATTTCATATTAATGTGTAAACAATAAATATAATATGAAGATTCAGTTGTTACCTCGTTAAAGTTCACACCATAAACTTAATTTGAACATCGTTTATAAAACTAGTTGTTGCCTGTTACCTATACACAATGTTTTAACTAGGAAAATTAATGGAGGACATTATGCTTGAAATTCTCATTTCTACTTGAATACCAATTTTTCAGTCAGCTAAAAAAATGTATGTATGACATTTTTGTAGCGGGTTTATACCCGGCATTCAATTCTAGTTATACAACTGTCTCTATACATCATTAGGGTGAATTAAATTTAAAATAATACGATTTTCACCCAATATGTTTTTTAATTTTCTTTTATCAGCTACGTGTTTAATATTATGTTTCTAGATAATTGTATTGATGGTTACCTGTATCACTACATTCATTCAAATGAAAGAGCATCCGATCATGGTTTATTTTAACAAAATGATGGTGGCCATGTTTGAAACCGAATAGTTTTGTATTTATATCGATTAAATCGAAAAATTAATTTTATATAATACTTACACTGTTCTCTCAAATCACCAGTTTACAATAATTTTTTTTCAAGTGTTAAAAGCAGTGGCGAACGCAGGGGGGGGGGTTTTGGGGGTTGAAACCCCCCCCGAAATATATTATAGTACTGTTAAATTTTTATTTAAGTTTTAAATTACAAACTAATTATTATCAATTAAAAATATGAATAACTTTTCGAAAAATATCGTTTAATTCTATCACACTATTAAAAGCTATTAAATTATCTTATAAATTTAGATAGTAGAATACCATTTAGTGTATTAGACAATAATATAATATGATATATAGCAAATATGGTGTACAATAAACTTTGACCGGTCGTGCGACGTTGAGTGGCGTCGCTCATCACAAGCGTATTCACTCGTTTACGTGTAATGTTATATTTATTATTTAGAATTTTAGACCAACTAGTAATAAGTACCTAATAACAATATTGTTATCGCACATTTGCTCAGCCGGGTAATACAAATTGTTGTATCGGTATCTTGTCAGTCTTTCAAAGCTTTCAAAAGTGACACTGTGTTTATTTCCTTTTATTCTATTAAAATTTCAACATTCATGGTTGCGTTCATTTGTTTGGTTGGTATACTCCGCTAGCGAGAATGGAGCTTATTGTCGATATTGCGTCACATTTGCTTCAAAATCTGTTGGAAAAGGAGGTCATTAAAGCTCAAATTATTTTGTTCAAACTGCATTTCGGGAATGGAAGAAATCTCTAGAAAAATTTAGAGAACACCAGACGAAAAAGTATCACTTAGACGCAATGGAAGACGGGCAGAATTTTTGATTCTTGATCACAGAACCGTGACAATTACGAAGGAGGTCCAGAAGAATATTTTCGTCGATCTATCTTCGTTCCTTTTTTGGATAATTTTTTACAGCAACTAAGATTAAGATTCCTCGAGCATCGTGAACTGCTTTCAAAAATTCAGAATATACTGCCATTAAAGTGTTTAAAGCTGGATGCAAAAGAAATGCTCATGATGATTGAGATCATCACGGAGGTATGGCCTAATGATATAAAGGTATCCATTGAAGATTTTGTAGCTGAGTTTAAGATGTGGCAACGGTGAGTGTACATTATTTTAATTAGCTAAATTAGCTAAATTATTTTAATTACATTTTTAAACTAAAACACTTGTTATTTCAGATATTGTTCAAATATGTTAGTGAAAGCGCAACCAAAAACATTTATTGATACTCTAAATATTTGTGATTCAACGTTATATCCGACAATTCACCGCTGTTTAAAAATCGGTGCGACACTTCCCGTTTCAGTGGCTTCGGGTGAACGCTCTTTTTACTCTTCGTAGACTAAAATCGTACCTAAGAAATAAAACGGGTGAGGAACGACTTAACGGAATGGCATTGTTAAATGTGTACAGAGATGTGGAAGTGACAGGTGAAAAAATCATCGATGAAATGGCAAAAGTCCCAAGACGGCTTGATTTTATTTTGTAAAATATGATATATAATAATAATAATAATAATTATAAGCTATTAATTTAAATTTTATAGCTATTCAAAGATAATTAATTTTTTAAAACCCCCCCCAAAATTTTTTCCTGCGTTTGCCCCTGGTTAAAATTTATGTTATTATGAGAATTATGCTACATTTAAATGTTTTTTGTGGTTTTTATACAAGGAAAATAGCAATTGAAAAATAAGATTCTAGTTTCATTTTTCCAAATTATTTTTAATTCACTTTTATTATTTTGGTTTAATTTTAAAATATTATAAAAACTCGATTTAGTGTTTCGAATTCCTAAATATTAAAGTGCTTATAAAATTATAAAATAACATTAAACGTATTGTCATTTATTATTCTTGGCTCATTATCGATGACAAAAACTCAGTTTTCCTCAACATAATATCTCAATGTAATAATAAAGAAATTTTTTACTGTAAAACAATACTTATTTGGTTTAATTAGGTTGTGTATCTATTGCTATACTACGACATACAAGTACTGTATTAAACAGTTATTATTAATACTTGTATCTATATTATTAAATGTACCTATGGAAGATCAATTATATTAAAAAAATGTTTGTAACATAATACACATGTGGCATATTATATTAGATATATTTCGTTAAACTACAGAACAATTATAAATTGTGCTCACTAAAGATTTTGTAACAAAACTTTTTAGTTTTCGTTTAGTTTTTGAAATTAAGAATTAAAAGTTAAAACAACTTTAAATACCGTGATAATAATTTACGAAAATGAAAACTGTATTGTTCAACTACGTCAGTGTAGTAGGTACCTATTTGAGTTTTAAGTATTTATCAAATGATCGAAATATCGCTTATGTTAAGAACCTTCTTTTTCGAAGAAAATTCGGTCGGCTAAGTCACTAAAAGTAATAACTATTTGTCAAATGTTAGTTCCATTATTATTATTGATGAGCTTCGTGTTTATTTTCCATTATTTGACAGTATAATTTAAAATCGACAAACTTTTCATTATATTTAAGTCTTTTAGTTAGTTTATTCTTTTATTAAATAGTTGTGTTTGCGTGTACAAATTTTACCATTTACTGATCAGTTATAAAAACGTGTCGGGTATATTCTAGATATATAGTTATAAATAGTAAGTATTTTTTTAACCAACAGAAAATTTTAAATGAAAAAAAATATAACGCACGATTTTCGTTTCTTTGTGCTTATAATATTACGCTGATTCATAATACGGTAAACAGAAGCCAGAAACATATTTTTAATTTGAAAACTTATTGAAAAGTATTTTGTATTAGATATGTTTATCAATAAAAAATAATAATATTAGCTTCATTGTTTTACATATTGAAAGTGTTTATAAGCCACTTGAAAAATTTAAATAACAAACAATATTATTTAGTAAAAATATGTTTAACTTAATTCAAATTAATTGTACTACAATTTTTTACACGAGTTTTTCGTTAGCAATACATTCTTTGATTATTCAAGTTATGGAACCATTTTGATTTAAGTTTTTTCTTGTGATATTGTCTCCCAGAGTTGTTTTTTTATTTATGGAAATTGCTGTCAAAACAATTGACTTATAAAGTGAAAACAATTGTTTGTATTGATAAATCAAAACCAGTTATGATGATTTCTAAATGATTTCTCTTGGATTAATCCACTCTTACTGTACGTTTACAAATGAAACTGGACTAGTCATAGTCAAAACCTGATCTTATAAATTGCAAATAATTGTCATTACTTAGCTTTTTAAATTGTACGCATAAAAAAAAAAAAAAAACAAAAACCTCAGAATCTAAAACAATGCATTTTAGTATATTATGTTACTATACACAATTCAATATTGGATGGTACTTATAGTTGCAAGATCGGAAAAAAAGATGAACATGTAAGTAATGATAATATTATTAACAGATTTGCTCATTTTTTTTAATAAATATAATCTATACTGAATATATTCTACAAATTGTATACGTATGTAAATAATTTTTAACAACTCTAGACTCTAAACGTATTTTCATATTATTATTATTATTGATGGGTGTAGTGTTTTTACAATGATGTTTTTTTTTCGGTGATTATTTTTTCTGTTGGAAGGAGTTATCAGATTTTTAAAGTCAGTAACTGCCATGTTAGTTTTGGACAAATGCTACCGTACTTTACTTGAAGCGTTTTTTAAAAATTTTCATTATTTTTTTAGTCGTCGTACTTTAAAAACGAAAAAACGTTTGAAATGTTGCGTGATAACGTGTAAAATTCTATTTTTTCTTTCTTTTTCGGGTGATAAGAATGCTCTGATTTTACATGAAACGACAAAAGGGAATGCCTAAAAACGTAAAGACTACATATTCGAAAACTTCGTTGTCCACAGATCACAATAGGTAATCGTTATTTCTCCCAATTGAATATCAACATTTTATCAAGTAAAATCAAACATATCGCTGTCCCGAAACACTCGTACGAGATACCGGGGGGACACTTTGCAAAAAAGTGGTACCGGCAAATCCGGAACGTGTTGTGTTTTATATAAATAAAATTATTTAAATAATAATTATCTAGGTTCATAATTTTTTTATTTCCATTCATCTCATCTAGGTAAATTTAAAACAAGTACCTACATTTTTATCTCGGATGAATAAATAAAAAAAAAAAATTATTCCGTTTTTTAAAAATACATAGGTGTTTTATGATGGTAAACCGTCGAACATTTTTTCAAAAATTTTTATCGCTTACAACGTCGTTTGAAAAAAAATTGTTGTCCAAGTTATCATTTATCAGTTATTATATTCGTTCGATTTTCCGTGTTTCATTCAGCGTATAACGTTGTTTCGCTTTGTGCCATCATCGAATTTTCAAAAAAACTCGTCTATTTTTCAGCCGGACAAAAGCGACATTTTTTCAATCCGGACGGAGAATTCGCTCTTGTCCAGGTCGTACAATTTTCGACCAATTCGTCTCGTCGATCCGGACAGTCGATAATTATTCGTCCGCGTAGAACGCCGGACGTGTGTCGGCGACACCCTGTCTATCCGTAATGATCGGCGCAAACACCGAACCGCCCGAAAAAATGATCGCGGAAAAAATCGTTGTAAAAATGCCGAGAGGGTTTGTCGGCGACGGTACGCGCGGGCGGCGGGGGGACGGCCGGTTGCGACGGTCGGCGGGGTGGGACGCCGCAGGGACGAGAGGGATCGCGCGCGGCGGCTCACCTGCTCGGAGGCGGCTGCGTCGTGTGCCCCACTACGGCGTGGTGGTGGTGGTGGTGGTGGTGGTGGTTTCGTCTACCGCGACACTGCGGCGGTCGTCGCCGGTCCCGCGCGCCACATGCCCACCACATCAGTCGTTCCGTCTGTAGTCGGCTCCCGTCCGTCCTCTACTGCAGACTCGCGCGAACGGCACCGAAGTCGACCGAGAAACGTACAATTTTCCCGGAAATTTTCGTCGCGGGTACCTTCATCGACGGCGTATTCGAAAAAAACGATAATGCAAGATCGTCTGACCACGACGTGTTTGATGCAGGAAGGATCGGCCAACGAGGTGAGGACCGTCGTGTTTGAATCGATAGGGGAAATTTCGTAGGGGACGGAGGGGCCTTGCCCCCCCCCCCCTGCAGGTCGGTCTTAACCGCCCCCCCGATTTTTAAAAGCGCACGCAGAATAGCCGATCTCGGGAAGGGTGAAGGAGGGAGGGGAATTCCGATTGGAAATTTGCCGCCCGAAAATTTTGAATTTCGAATCTTAAAATTGCGCCCACGAGCCAGGCAATGCGCGCGCGAACGACTTCTCACGGGAAATA
Organism: Hormaphis cornu; assembly: GCA_017140985.1. Taxonomy (NCBI): domain Eukaryota; kingdom Metazoa; phylum Arthropoda; class Insecta; order Hemiptera; family Hormaphididae; genus Hormaphis; species Hormaphis cornu. Next base: position 25,868,344 of record CM029358.1, read on the forward strand.
ATTTATGAGGACTGTAGTTATTAATATCCATCAATTGACGTCTTACGGAGGAAACATCTTTTTTACGTTATATTTTTTGATTAGTTTTTATTGGAGACAAAAAGAATAACTGTATAATATCTATAGTGTTGTTAAATTTTTTTTTGCGATCATCATAATACAGTCGATTCGATTCAAATCGACATGTAAATACGTGCAGCGTGGTAGAAATGAATTAAATTAACTGACTGGAGTCGATCTCTTGCCCCACAAATAGGTTGGATATTATTATAATATGATATTTCACGTTCAATACCTTTACGTTTAAATTGTGTGTTGGCGAGTACACGTGTAAAAGTGTAGAAACGTGCAAGTTTTCCGGAAACTTCTTTTTAAATTCATTTCCACATCTGTACATTTTTGATTCAGAGCGTTTATTCATTTTTCATTAATGTTTTTTTTTTTCTTTTAACGCTTTATCGGGTCCAAATTAGTCCGACGTTTACATAGAAGCACATCCAAACGGGGCGCATTACTTTATTTGAAGTATTTTGTAAATCGTTATTAAAAATCGAAAAAGTTATAGAGAGTTTCAAGTCACTTGACTTGACTTTTTACACATCATTAGAAGAATAGGTATAATATTAAAATTTCTATTGATTTTGAAAATTGTTTAGCAAGTTTTAATTTTTCTACTCATTGAGCTCGCTCAACATCGTTGTTTTCGTTAGTATCATTGCTTTCGAATTTAGTATAAAACTTTCCGAAATCACCCAAAACTGTAACCTACTCTCTACTTTTTACATCTACCATGGTTTTTGAACCCAGATTTTAAAATTTATTTTTATTGCAAAGTTTTTCTAGTGAATCGACAAAATTACGTGATTGAAAAATCAAATAACAGATAATTTATTCAGTTTAGCGTACGTAATAATATGGTAAAATTTAATTTTGATTCGTTAATAGAACATATACTCGATAATTTACTTTCTGATCCTATACTATTATGCACTCCACCACTAGTATAACAATTAAATAAAAAATACAAACTATAATGTGCGTTTGACGTGAGCGCTAAACCGAAGACCTAAGATTTTAACCCGAGTGTTAGTTGTATTCTGTAGTAAATGGGCGTTTTCTATTGAAATCACAACAAGATGAAAGATCTGAAAAGGGATTAAAAGTAGTGTATGGCAAGCAAAAAAAGCGTTCCTAGTTAAGTATAAATAACTACCGATTTACGGTATAAACTTCAATACTAAATAAAAAAAGAAACATTATATTTTATAAGAACGACTCTTAAACCATCGAGATGAAAATTTAGTTTTTACATATTAATTTTTGTTTGCATAATTCGCGTACTCTTGTTAATCGATTTCCACGTCGTTTTTTCTGTAATCTCTGCGTTAATAGTAACCCTCGTTAAAAATCTGTTAACAATTTCGTCATTTTTGTCCGCGTGAAAACCGCATCAGGTCACACTTTCTCTTTGTTACGCACAACATTTTTTGTGTGCTGGTCAAGTATTTTTTGATATCGTGAAGAATGAATTTTGAAATTAGTTTTGTAGCTTCATATGCATTTATTTGATGGATGTTTGTGTACAGTTTTCAAAATTTTTTTGTGTAAAATGTAATTTTTATAGAACAATGAAAACTTGCAAAAATTATATAATACCATATTATGAGTTCCATAATTAGCTCAAAATTTTTTTAAATCTCTTGAACACGTATCAAATCTGTATCGTACCTAATTTGATATTATTTAAGCACATTTCGATCATAATTTTTTACGATCATTGTGTCAAAACCACGTATTTGCCGAAACGATTACCATTTTTTTCTTGGTTTTCGCATAGTTTTTTAATCGTAACTTTTTCAATTTGAAAACTTCAATTATACATGACATCTCAAAGTGCCACGCGGCAAAGCAGAGCTATCAGAAATCGGGTACGTGTGTAAATAGCGTTATTGAAAGAGTTGTCACGGTTTCATAATGATAAAAAAAAAACACACATCGTGTGAAAACCAATACGTTCTCCGCTATACACTCAGAATCTGAAAGACTCGATCGTCACCGATAATAATATGAGGTAGCAGATATATATTCGACGACAATATACGATTGTTCTGTATACCTGTACAATGTAATAGTGTTATAAAACGCGAACAACCCTTTCGCGCGACAAATTGGTGTGCGCGCAGCACCCTTTCGCCTCCGGCAGACGGTATTCTGCGAATTTGAATTCGCGAAGAATCCGCGTTCGAATCCTTTTATCATCATCATCACTGTTACTACGATGTTTATTATTATATCGAGACGATTGTTCAGAGGGTGTATTATTCCGGCTGCACCTCGAGCACAGCAGGAAACTGATGTTCCTGTGTCGACCAGATGTCGAATAGACCTCGACGCGTGGGCGACTTGAACGCGTTTGACTTAAAAACATTTTTGTTTTTAACACGAAACGTTCGACGAGGGCTTGTGGAGACTTAGCTCCCTGGTTATATGGTCTTAAGCCGCCTCCAACACTTTAAAAAAAAAAATACACAGAGTAGCCGTGTCATTGTTAAATAGAAAAATTAGCCATCCCAAATGTTGTAATTTCAGCTCATCAAATTGCGCCTACATAACTTTTTTTTACCTCGCGTTTTCCGTCGAAACTGGCGCGTTTTCTGCGTTCGGGCTTTTTTTTTTTTTCTTACAACCTCGTGGCAACGCGATGATAAAACGGCAGATGGTGCAACGGCCATATGCTCGCAGGGGTGCAGTAGCTGCACGCGCGTATTATTAATAACGTACTTAAATAGGTGCGTTTTTTATTCGATATTTTTTTAAATATATATATAGGTACCAGCTCTATACACGCCAGCTGTGCTACTTTCGCTCTTCGTCGGAAATTATAGACGCGGCCTAGAACCGAGGAAACGGCGCAAAATCATAACTGTAGATCGTGGAGAAAATTTTGTACGGTTTTCTTCTGGAAACCTCATTTAGTATAATTTGGATGAAACGTGTTGTCGATTGGTGACAAACATCGTTACAGTGCAATACAATTCCTTTGTATATATGGTATATATATATACGCGAAACTTTGTATTTTATTCAAAACAGAAACCAAAATTAAAAAAATACGCTTAAATTTTCGTGTTAAGCTGATATGGTTTGTAAAGCTATATCGTCATGCTAATTCCATGGCACGCAATGTCGTGTTCACTTGTACAGAGTAGTATGAGAACTATTATAAAATTATGACATTTCCGGTTTACATTTTTTGCGTGTACAAACATGCGTGTAAATAACTTCTTGTTCGATATCCGCTGCGCTTGTTCAATCGGTAGATAACTTACTTAATATAAAATATAAGTGATATCAGGGGTAGACCGACAATTTTAGGCCTGAGGTGCAACACATTTTTGCGTTTCTCATAAAGACACAATAAAGAAATTACCAACCTACCGAAAACTGATAAAGTGGGCCCAAAACATACAATACGAACGAGGTCCCGGGATGCAGTTTTGTTTTGACACCGCTGGGCAGTCCACCTCGCTAAGTGATGTGTTTCGTGTTTGAAAACATTTAAGAGAAACAGAAGGTGTTTTTCGTAACAAACTATTAAATAAGCTTACATCAGTGTCTTTATGCGACTTTGGAGTTCACCAGGAAAATCTGAAAAAATTCTATACGAGTTAAAAAAAAAAAAAATGAAACGTTTTATTAGTAAGACACATAGACGGATTACGATTTGCGCGTCCGAGGCCGTTGTACTCGTAAAAATAGAATTTTTATTATAATCGTGGGTTTCTATATCTTAAGCCGTTATCGTGTGACGAATATGGCTGTTATTGGCTAACTGAAGAAAAAAAATAAATACCAAAAAATGGTAGTGGGATAGGGGAACGTCTAAAATGTTCAACTTTGCTGAAAAGCAACAAACAGGAGAAACGGCAAAAGTACACGAAACAATTTTTCCCCGTTGTATACTGTCAAATATATTTAATCATTATATTAGACCGAAAAATATTAACTATTCAATGTTTGTACGATAATTAAATTATTGTTGTGTCGATCAATAAATTATCCAGATTGCTAAACCGTTTTAATCTGAATTGTTCCGGGCATAATTAAAGATTTAGCAAAAAAAAAAAAAAAAAAACACATTATAATAAGTTATACAGAACATACATATTGTGTTTGTATATACATTGTTTAGGGCTTGAATCATTTGTCCCGTCTTTGACAATGGAAGCGAAATTCAAATCAATTTGTATTTAAATTTAACTATAGTTTATTTATTTTCGATTTATTTCTAGAACTAAATTCATTTATTTATGAAGTTAATTTAATTTTGTACACGTAATTTTTAAAAGAATTAAAATGGTTTCGAATTTAAGAGTTATGTACTTTTTTTCGTACACAAATGCAATCTTTTTTTTTTTTTTTTTGATTAAAGTTATTAGTATTAGAATGAACTTTTTATCGCCACTAAACATGTGATATTTACAGATTTGTCATCCATAGATTCTTTTAATTCAATAAAGTTATACGTTTTAGTTATGGAAGTTTTATTTCTATTGTATATTTTTAGATTTTGTATTTTTTTACTTTTGGGGACATTAAAACGTTGGACAATCCCTTCGACATCATAATTGATTTGGCATGATCGAGTGTGTAGTTACGTCAAAAAGTTAGTCGATACCATATTCATAAATTGTTGTTGATAAAATATTATATTATGATATACTGTTGACGCTGAGCTGTTGTTACGTGTATAATCCCTTTACGAAAGGTTTAAACAAAACCATCGTCTCGTGGTAAACCGGAAGAGAAAAGGAACACTTCAGTATGTACCTATAGTTACCGTACCTAAAATGAAGTTCAAAAACACACGTGCATTTTATCCAATATTTTCGTAAACCGTATTAATTTATAGGTATTATATAGTATCTACTTAACGATATAATCATTTTATAATATAGTTATTTACCGGTCTTCTCTGATATTATAATATGTAGTTTTATTTTAATCTCTTAATCTCCCAACGTACGAGAGATACACGGTAAAAAAAAAAAAACACAAGTATTTTGATGGTGTATATTAAATAATAAAGACGTTTTATTTTATTTATTTTTTTTTATTACAGTTGATAGCCGTCCAAGAAGAATCAGGATCCGCCTTACCTGTCGACCTCTTTCGTGAGTATATACTCACATTATACTTTACCTATTATAATACGAGTATAACATTGCATAATATTTTGTCATCGTGTTGTTTGATTATAGTAAAATTGTGATTTAAATAGCATACGATTTATACTATACACCTAGAATTACGTAAACAGTAAAAATGTGAAATACTAAATTGGTTTTTAATCATTTTCTATTTAGGTAATATATACTATAGCCAGTATGTCTCCCACTACAGTTTCGACACACATTATTAATAGCATACATGGGCAAAAATTTGTGATACTTGTCGTCTATTGTTGATTGTGAATCGCCTAATGCGGTGGTTACCGGAATTTAAAATAATTGTTTTCTTACTAGATACCAGAGGTAGTTTTCGGAACATTTTCTCAATTTCTCTTTTGATATTACATTTATATTTTTATTGTTTCAAATATTGATAAAAAACACACAGACTAACCTCTTTGCTGTTTTAAGTCTTTAGAATACAATCTAAACGAGTAAAGCGCATAAGCAAAACTTTGGAAAGCGATTTACACGATTTTGACTTTAAGATATTTTTTAGTTTTGCGTTTTTGTTTTAATTTGTTTTTGGCTTTAACACCTCCAAAAATATTCAAATATGATTATTATTTTCACACATTATTAGAGTAGATGAATGTCATAAACATCACAAATTATTTCGATTATTTTACATCTAAAGTGTAAAGATCTTTATAGTTTAAACAAAACACGTTTATTATTTTTATACTTTACAACTTCTTAAAAATTATTCTCGGCATAAAATTATCTTTTGATTGCGTTTTCGTAACATGACGTAATACTCAATATGCAATGGCGTATCCAGTTTTTTTTGGGTGTTTAAATGCCCCCACATGAACTTTTTTAAATTATGTACATGGCGAAGAATTGATACATTTTTCAATAATTATTTTTTTTAAGATCACTTTTTCTGGTAATAGGATTGCACTGATCTTTTCAAAAAAATTTGTCTGATCGGGACAAAACTTTATTTTTTTATATTTTGTTTTTTTCCAGGGTGTTATTTACAATAGGTAATTGTACGTTTTTATTTCTATCGTAAGTTTTGTTACTTTTGTTAATTACTTCAAAAAAATATAATTTAAATGCATACATAAAATTAGGGTATCGATCAAGTTCAAACGTATACAAATTATAAAATATTGCTATGATTTCTGAACCAATCATAGAACTTTGACATTAACCATTTGTTGAGGATTAGATTCACCAAGCTTTCTCAAAACCATTTTCATATGAAACGATTAATGATTTCATTGAAAAAAAGCTGACAGAGATGTACCCACCATCTGCACAAAATCCCCTAACTTTTGACTGTCTGTCTACTATATTTTGAATATTAAATTACTGTACCGAAATATTTTTGATGAATCATAATATCATTATCCTCTATAGATTTGCACAAAAATTTAAAAATACAATTTATAATCCTACTGTACACATAAATTATCAATACTATTGACAATATTTATATTTAAATTTGATTTCAAATTATCCTATGTATATAATATATTTGTCTATGAGGACAAAAGTACTGTACATTATGCTTTTGAAAATAACGAAATATGCAAACATATGCTGAATTATTTACTCAGTATGAATTTAATGTGTACATAATAATATAGACAAGCGTCGTAATAAAACCGTACCTGTGACACAAATTTCTTAGAAATATTTTAGTTATACTTGGATGGTACTTAAAATGAAACATAAAATAATACAATATCCATTAAAGATTTTTTTAAAAAGATACACAGCCATAGTGTACAAAATATAAATGCGTACAAATTTTATATATATACATATTTAAACGGGTATTTAAAATATTGTAAGAGTCGCTTTAAACAACAATTATTTTACTAGTACCGTCTTGTACCAGAAAAGATAAGACACCAGAAATATTACGAGAGAATCTTTTTCTAAACAATTTTCATATGAATTGAAAACTACGCATGTTTTACGGATTACAAAACCGTGTTGAACAAAATAAAACGCACAAGGTTTGAGTATTTTTTTCACACAAACGTGCAACTTTCAAAAGAATTGTTAAAAACAAGCTTAAACGTATCGAATATGCAGTTGAAGGCAAAATAGTAGTTGGCATTTTTGAAGTCTAGGCTTTTTGTACTGAACACATTTACTTGAAAACACGTGCTAATAAAAAAAAACACGAAAACCAATAAAACCCGAGCTCTTAATGCAGCCGTAACATTACACAGAATATTACTTTCACAGAAGTCGCCGAACTCGTGGCCGGCTACATGGACTGCATGGAAGAGGCGCTCAGGTATCTGAAAGAAGTCGAAGAGTATCCCGAAGAGCACCCCGCGGTCCAAGGACTCCGCGACCACCTGTACCGTTCTCGGCAGAAACTCATGGACCAGGCGCTCATGTCGCAGGCTTGATACGGGCCCGCCGTTTTGTGCGAGAACTGTAAAATTCAAAATGTATAAACCGATCTTCCGCCGATGGAAATCCGTCGTGTTATCAAAAACGCATAGGTAAACCGGAATCGTTTCGAATTGTATACATTTCGAAAACATATACTCGAGGGAAACGACTCGGTTTTATTCCTGAACATTTTGTAAAAATAATGTATTTTATGTACGGGTATAGATAGGTAGCTGCTGCTGCTGCTGCGGCATTAGTCGTTTTGTGTATTAATTTTCGACAATGTCCGGCTCGAATTTTTTTATAATGCCACGTTTGCGACGTCTCGATATTTAATTTTTTTTTGATATCGGTAAACTCGTCAACGTATTCTTAAAAAATAACGAGTCTTAAGCGCAGGAGTCTGAGACGATATAAAAATCTAGTTTTTTTTTTACCATTTTTCCAGGAATTAATTACCTACGCCGTCGCGTATCTTTTTTGCGACGACGACGCAACGTTACACCGTCAAAATTAACATAACATTACCGGTCGCATGATACAGTATATAATTTTTACGTTTGATTGATTTATCGTTCGGTTCGGATTATGCCGTTGTCCGCCGGTTTTATTTTGAAATTAAATATCCACCAACCGCCCGGGGGTAGTAAATAATAATAATAATAATAATTATAAACATTTTTTCGTTTCGTTTTTTTGCGATTTTCGGACTCCAACGACCACACGTTAAGTCTGTTAAATATTCGCGTCGGTCCACAGTTGTACGCCGGATTCGATGCTGTTCATAAAAATAATAATAATAATAATAATGATAGTAAAAAAACGATCGTAAGTACGGTATTATTTTGAAAAACTAAACGTTTTGTATATTAACATATATTGTATATGTTCGGCCAAACTTCAAAAAACGTTTTTTAATACAACCCGTGGCGGTGACGAACGTGTAATTTATTTCGATTAATTGCTCCGCGGGAGACGCGGTCGCTGCCAGATAAATTCGTTCCCGTCGTTTTTTAGTTTTTTATTTCATCTTTATTTTCACACCGTTAGTGAGATCCAAATTCAAAACACAACACGTCGTATTGAGGCATACGTAATTTTGTTAAATTTTTTTTTATGTATTATTATTGTTCGCGCTGTACTCTTATATAGTTAGATAAGTGTAAATAACTACAGTTGTTCGCCGTCCTTCGAGGACGTCCTTATTATTATTATTACATATTTTGAAGTAAAATCTTTTATCTACAAACATTTTTTTTTTTACTTCGTTCATTAAAATTATTATTATGTCATACGATTTTTAAAAGGTGTATTTTTGTTACGTGCCACATTATTTTGTATGATATAAAATATAGAAAATAGAATTATTTGTTATCGAAATCGTTGAAAAGATGTTATTAATTTCATACCTTTCTCCTGCTACGTTATCTATGCCAAGCCTCATTGATTGTTTTGCTCAAGATAAATAGAGTTGCGTTACGCGAAAGTGGCGAAATGTTTTCGAAGAGCTTATTACATTTTCAGTCGGCTTTTCTCTTAAATTTTGTTAAGCGGAGAAGCCGGTGAAGCCATAAAGCTACAAATGGAGCCGTATGCTATAGTTGGTACTAAATTAATATTTTTGCAGAGTTTTGTATGGTAATTTTATCATTAAGTAGATTTCAATGGGTAAACAAATCTTGTTTACCGTACACTTTTTGTTTCTTTTTAATCCTATGTCGTTGTCAACGAGAAAAATAACGTTGCGGTCAGAATTAGCCGCTCAGACTTGATTCCGAAGTTACATCGATTTAAATTTGGCCAAATTTGCAGTATGTTCACCAACTTTTGTATCAATTTTGTAGAATTTAATCAAAAAAAAAAACCAACCACGGTGGTGCTATTTTCAAAAAATTCAATTCGTGATTACCCAATTAATTAACTAGTGCAGTAAAATCGCCCCTAACACCAATTTACATTACCTAAACTTTGAAGTCTATGTGACTGATGGTGCCATTATTTTTTCATCAAAAACTACTAGAAGACTGTAAGAACGGCCGATGATAATAGACAGGTAAGCTCGAGGATAAGCTAGTCAAAGTTTTAAATAATCTCAAGTGAGTTGAAACAGATGATAAAAAATATCACAAACAAGATACCTGAAAAAAAAAAAATCAATATAATATAGATTAAGGTGAATCATAGCGAGTAAAAAAAAATAATATAATCAAGAATGTAAGTATAAACGTCTTTAAACGAAAATCGTGAAAACCGATTTTTATAATGTTTTAACCGTAGAAAATTAATCATAAATGTACCTATTAATTTTTACAAGCATTTCGAAATTTAAAAAAAACATTATTTACACAATCGATTAAATTTCTTTATTTTATCCGTTTTAATAATGTGCACTTGTGCAGTGGAAACGTAACTGAAAAAAAAAAGGAGAATGCTTTACGAGTTCTTTAGGCGCCATGCTCTAGAACTGCTGCTTGAACACTGGCCAGAGATATTTTTATACTCGAATCGGCGAGTTAATTTTTTTTTGGTATTTAACTTAATGTCACAAAAAATATTGGCTTACATCAGAGGAAATAATAGTACTAGTTTTTGTAAACATTTTGTTGGATTATACTTACATAATACTTACATCGAGGTTAGGTTAGGTTAGATGTTTCTGAAAAAAAGTATTATTAAGTTAATTATATATTGTGTGTGTTTTCCGAGTTAGAAATAAAAATAATGGGATGTTATAGGTAATAAAAAGAAGATTGGTCCGGGGTATAAAATTCATTTAACGACCGGCTATGTATATTTATTGATTATTTAGAATACGTATTATACAGTCGTAAAGTCAGTTAACATACTTTAAAGTATCTATATATTACATATACGTTTTGAAATCTGATTAATTATTATTAATTATTATGACGGTAGACCGGCACGTCGAGATAGCCGTGTACAAAGTGTTTTATAATGTTTGGCCATCCCGATAAAAATCATAATGTTAATGTTATAAAAACGCGTTTAAAGGGTAAAACTCTATTCCGAGGATGGCTGTCGATTTTTATCGCGATACCGCACCCACCGGGAAGAGGACCTCAATTAAAACGAGTTCAACTGGTCGGATTTTCGTCTTAATTTCGCCAAGTCACCTACCTGGGTAAATCGATAACCCCTTCTCCTTTGGTTTTTAATTAGTCATCATTAATCACGTTATTAATAATGGGTGTACAGGGTAAATTTTTTCAGTCATAGTATTGACGCGAGATCGGCATTTTCGTTTTCGATTGAGACGCGAGTCAGTAGTATGCTGTTTTAGCAATTTTTCTGAACTTATTGCGTGATAGTTTTTCGTTTATTATTTTCAAATCGAAATATTACGAGAACGTATGAACAAAATGATTTTTTATGTCCTTAGGGAACACTACCTATAGAATGCGATAAACACGCGCGTCCTCATTGACAAAATATATCTTAGGATCTACATTAATATGTTTGTTATGTAGTCATGTTCACTCTACCAACATATTAATACAATAATTGAAAATAAACTTTCGTATTGGGGTTCTGCACAAAAAAAATATTATTATTTAATGTTCCGCGAAAAAAGTTTAAGAAACACCGATGTATGGATATGTTTGATACACGAGTTTTGAATAAAATCAGTAAAAAAAAAAAAAACATAATACATAATACTAAAAAGTTAGAATGCTACCGAAAAACCGGGTTGAGATAGTCACAACGGTAGGACTCGGTGGGTTGAGCTATGGAAACGTATTTAAAATCGATCCAGCGTACGAGTGACCCGCGCCCTAAGTCGTGATCTACTCCGAAACGGAGTCGCAAAACTTCTGACAAGTTTCCCATGTATCGTATAACACTGTAACCTTTAACTACTGCCTTTTTTCAAATTTCGTTTTCCACATCTAACATTGAAAAGTGTTATTAGATAGAGGCAACTATTTTACACGTCCGTCGGACGTTCATTTTTTCGTATGATTTAGAATTGATTTTTGTGTATTTTCTTCGTGTTTTGCTTATGCGTCGCAACACGGGGTGTGCGAGAGAGTCAAAAAAGTCACCCTATACGCACGTCTTTCTTACACGATACTTTTAGGAATTTCCGAGTAAACTCGCATATTATTATTATTAAGGGTGTGTCGAAATACGGGGATCATTAGCCAGCGCGTTTCAACCCCTTCGGCCCGCGCACCACCCGGCGCGTTATTAATTAGCCGAACAAACAAAACGAACGTTTAATAGTCGGATTTTCTTAACAACTATCACTATCGTAATTGGATACGGTGTACGTTGTGTACCTTAGCTTGTGCGCGTATTTTACACATTAATTTTGGACGCCCTTAAATGGCTAATATAATAAATCGAAAGATAAACGTTAATGCGAGGAGGAAGAGTACAAAAAAAAAAAAAAATACGATAACAATAATGGACGTTTGGATGACCGGGCGTTTTTTTATTTATTTATTTATTTTTTTTTTCATCGCTGTATTGACGCGAGCTGTTTTACGAGAACAAACGACGGTATAAGTGCAGGACGGATTCTTTAAAAGTAAATAAAAATTTTTTTTACTTTTATTATTAATTTGTATTCACCTACTCCTCTTTGTGAAATCGGTTGAAAAATACTAAGAAATCAAAGCTCATTGTGTCGATAGTAGTAAGTGCTCTCGGTTTTTATTTGATTTAAAAACGTTTTTGTTTTTTTTTTTTCTTTTGTAAATGCTCGTACACACATTTCTACAATAACGTTTACCGACGATTCCCGCTGAAATTTAACAAAATTGTGTTTTCAGAAGTCTGCAAATATTTATGAACATTAAGTATTGATTTTTTTTTTTTTTTTTTGTTCAAAACGATTCGATGAACTTGGATTTATTTCGAATTGTTTAATCGACTTAACGTTTAACTAGATGATAAGTGATCCACTCATTATTTGCGTTAACTGTTAACTCTTAACTCGGTTAAAGCGATCTGGTTAATTTAAGGTAAAAATTATCATTAACTTACCAAGACTTGTTTAGAACAAAATTTGCCACTAATTAAAATTAACGCGAACATATTGATAAATTCTTTCGGTTTCAATATTTTTTTTTTTTGATTAAAAAGATATAATATTTTTTTTTTTTAATACCCATGTTCAGGTAACCACTATATTGTAGTGCGGGAAATTAGGTAGGGTGCCGGTGAGTGGGAAAAATATGTTATTCCTCAGCACCGCAATTATTTTGTTTTAACTTACCGTTGACCGCAATAAACGATACTCTCTATGAAGGCCAAATGCAGACTTTGACGATCTCGGCGGATTAAACACCACATCGAACACTTGTTGTTAATTTATATTCTTTTAGTATTGACCGAGTGTTTGGAGTCAGTGGTAGTAAATATAAATGAATTAAGTCAAAACACTGGGAATTCTGTTCGGTAATTATTATTACACAAGTAAACACGTCTCAGAGCGGGGCGGAAGAGAGCGTTAAAAATGACAAATTGAGACTCGTGCGCGCGGAGATGTCGTCACAAGCGTCACAATTTACGCACCGTCGATCGAAGGAGGTTTAGGGCGATTGTTCTGGTAAATTCGTGTGGGAGACTCACAGTGCGTCCATACTGTACGTCATGTCTGTGAGCCGTATTGGTTAACAGTGCCGCGTCTTTATTAAAACCGTGTTAAGGGTGTGAAATTTCGATATAAAATAGTAACTATCATGTTACTATACGAAATCTTGTGAAGATACTATTGTCGGTATTGAATACTTTTTGAAATGTTTTTACTGTATTTTATTTAAACAGTATTTCAAATACTTTTTTTCGTTATTTAATATAATATTTATTTAATCGCAAACTTTTAATAAATATTATACCAACACGATGAATATAATCTTGAACTTTGTTAACGTGGGACATTATTATATTACACAATTATTGATATTATAATGTGTATAAATTTTACTATAAGTTTTTATTTTAAAACCAACAGTTAATATTAACGCGATGAATAAGACGAAATAAAATACCATGAATATCGTTTTGAGGAGTAACGTATTTTTTTTAAAATTATTATTTGAGACAACAGTATTTAATAAAATAAAAAAAATACGATCCCGAGTCTGCGGATCAAAAACTTAGAGCTGGAGTTTTACAGACACATAAAAGCTGTATATCGTCGATTTATGGTGGCTTGTAATATGAATAACCTAATAAAAACATCTGTTTGAGATTTTGATTGGAACGAAGGAGCTGCTTGATATTATATTATATTTTTTATTATTCAGCTGCTGCTGCCGCCGTATAGAGAGTGCCGTGCGGGGCGATCATTAGCCAGAGACGAGGGATTCGTTACGATTAGGACGTATATAATATCCTACCGGATGAAAAAATAAATACCGTCTGACGAAAGTAGGAGAAAAAAAAATTAAACCGGCAACTTAAACTGGGTATATATACTCGCGGTGGCTGTACAGGCCATACTATACATAATAGCTGTTATAATAATATGCATACACCTATATTATGTACGAGAAATACGCGTTTTTTGTGAGCGTTCACGTTTCTTCGTGTATTTAAATGTTTTAATTTTCGGTTTTATATCTACTCGAGCACACAGTCAAGAGTGTAAGATTTTTTTCCCAAACGTAATAAAATGATTAAATATACCAACCGAAAGAAAAATGACGGTATTACCGAATGATCTTGTCTGACGATACGTGCCAGAAAATTTTTTTTTTTTTATTGTAACCTAAACTTATAAGTCGATTGACATAACGCTTGTCAATACAATATCACGCAGGCATAATACCATAAGCATGATAGACATATAACACGTACATTTTTTCCTTTAAAAAAAAGTATATATTTTTATACACATATACGGGCTAAGGCTATAGAAATTAAAAACAGTAGAAGATTATATTCTTTAAATGTTTGTCTTCAATATGTTGAACACAAAACGTTTCTTATAATATTTTATTTACAGATCGGAGTTTACTGCACGCTATTTTATTTATAACAAAAAGAACACCTTGATATTTTTTCTAATTAATTGATCATTTTACCGCAATGTATTGGCGAAGAACAGTGGCGCAACTACGGGGGTGCTATGGGGTGCTGAAGCACCCCCAACTTCTTTTTTAGCACCCCCAACTTTATTTTGAGCACTCCCAAGTCCCAGGCAGTGGCGCAACTACGGGGGGTGCTATGGGGTGCTGAAGCACCCCCAACTTCTTTTTTAGCACCCCCAA
>CM029358.1:25883189-25990744 GCA_017140985.1 Hormaphis cornu
GATTTGAGCTCTAGTTGCGCCACTGGCGAAGAATGAAACTATAAATAAAAAAATAATCAAATATTATGATCGATTGCGATAAAAAGGAAACACCGAACATCAAAAGTCTACCTCTCCTTTTTCGCCGTTTATTGAAAACTGTTGTGACTGATGTTTTCCAATTTATAAAGTTTGCTGGGAAAGCAGTTACTTAATAATACGTCACTGTTATAACACTTATAACGATCGATCCTTTTCAACGTGGAAAACTTTGCCTTGCCAAACGCCTTGCCATACTAACGTTCCGGCGATGATTAATGGTTTCTGAACGTAGTTGATTATATTACCTACGAATGATAGTAAATAAGACTATAATTTATAATACATAATCATTATAATTTATAAAACAAACGTTCAGATATCATGGTACACCTACTAAAGAGTATCGCGTGTTCAAATCACATATTCTACGAAGTTTAGTCTCGGGCACGCTACCGTTCTGATGTGCTTTTAAGGATTTGTATAAATTAAAATCCGAAAAATTTTGATTTAAATGTGCTCGAAAATAATATACGGAAAAAAACAAGGTCGTAATATCTAGTTTAATGATTTGGCGTCCAAATAAAATTAAAGACAATTTGATTTTTATCTTATATTATTTGAACTGACGACAAATTTTTCTCTTCACCACCATTAAGGCTATGTTATTATTATTATGGCGTTTTTATTTCAAGTGTTACTTATAATAGAAGTTGGTTAAACTATGTGTATCAGCATACCGTTCACTAGTCGTGAGAACGAAATAGAAAAAAAATTAATAATCACGCGTTGTATTAGATTAAGGACTTTTTAAGATATGACGATTGTTAAGGTCAATTAACAAACTTAGTTAAAATACAAAAAAAAATTTCTGTTTTTTGGTCAATCGTATTATGGATTAATAAATATTAAATATAATTATTATTATTGTTTATTTATTTTAATCAGTGGCTATTTGTTTTTATGTATTTGTTTTACATTCAATTTTTTTTTGTCCGTCATCAATATTATTGGGATGGTAAAATTGTTCTGATAATTACCGGTGATTTCTCTAAAGATAAGTGAATGATGTGACGTGAAATTTTATTTTATGAGTTTCTTAAATTATTAATTATTTCAAAATTATCAACGATATATTCGAACAGAAAAATGTCGCGATATCTGGAAGTGCTCAAAGTGATTCGATTTTTCACATGACGTTAGAACGAATGAAACTAACATACAATCAAAATCAGAACTCATTTTGATAATTTTCGAGCAAAACAAAATTTCAGTATTTGTCACTCTTCGTAGTTATTGTTTCATAGCATCTATAATTTTCAGTATAATGCCCTCAAATACAATCGGAACAACATATTCTTCTATGTAGTGTGGTTTAAATGTTTCAAAATTTGGTCTAGGTGAACATCCCAGTTTATAAAGTTTAAACGTTTTCCATCATAGTTCACACTTCTCATTGACAAGAAGTCCTTCAAAATTTTTTCAAAAGTGTATTTATTTATGTTTGAAAACTTACTGAAATGGATGAAGTTCAATCGTAATATAAATTTCCAAACTTTTTGATACTTTTTTTTAGCTAAATACCTATAGAAATTAAATACATACAGTTTTATTTGTAAAATACGTCCAAAATCGCATAACCTATCAATAATTCTTGTAAACATCAATCTATCGTTTATTTTAATCGGTTTTTAACAAGGTTTTACGAGAAGAACGTCGGACGTGACAAATTATCTGCGTCTAAAACGTTATTAATTCATTATTAATAACGTGTTTCACATTGCTAGGCAATATGCAAATAATAAAATTACAAGGATCACAATTTATGTTGGTTTAACCGTTTGTGACGTGATCTACCACGCTTTTACGAAACACGCGCGCGCATGTGTGTGTGTGTGTGTGTTTGTACATAATAATTATTATCTCATGTGTAGTTCGGTAATAACTGAAGGATTATCAAGTAGGGTTCTACATTCTTGTGTAAACGGTACGTTTGCTTTTTCCCCTCCGCGAGTTTGCCGTGTACCTATAATGTAAAATTATCACAAATGCGCAATGAAATTAAGTGGCTGGACTAGATATAAAGCGAAGTTATTTATGTAAAATCGATGGCCAAGAAAATTCTAAGTCTGACCTGTACACGTTTGGAATCAATTTACGTTGTACGGGTAAACGGTTCAATCGTGTTTCAGGTGCTTGTCGTTTGTGTTCAAACTATGTCGTAAATTAATGGAAACGCGTCAATAGCTTAATATTAAATTGACCATACAGCGATCGAAATGTTTGGACGAGTCTCCGTTTTATTACACCTAGAGTACCCGGCAAATAATTAACCGTCATTCGTAGTCCGGACGCGATGAATCGGTAGGAATAGACGAAAAGATCGTGAAAAAAAGTTATAAAGTATCGTATCTCGGAAGACAGTGTAAAAAAAAAAATGAGTTAATTTTCCATATAAATTGACACCTTTTAAACGATAACTTTAACAAATGGCACTTATAACCTATACGTAAAAATATTTATCAGGTATCAATGTATTTTTTGGTTTATTTGTCAATAGGTAGTTGAACAGTCCAAAACAATATCATATAGTATAATATTCCATATATTATAAATAACGACCAAGTTTATTTTGCTTTTTAATGTACTTAGAATTCATGAAAATTTACATAATATACAAGTTACAGGTTTATCGATTTTGAAAGTTGTTTCAATACCCTTGTCAGTCAGGTATAAACCTAAAATAATGTTTTTTAAAAAATGCGTACAAAACTAAAAAAGCAGTAGAAGAAACTTTTGTTTTCTTTGGTTGTCAAAAGAAACGACTACACGTTTTTTTTTTACACCACTGAAATGGACGCTTTTCAATTATTACCATATATCAACGGTTTTAACAGTGAAAAAACTTTTATTAAAGGCGTATTGCGTAATATTTCCTTTTAAAAATGCATTACCTAAAATACAGCTAGCTATGAAAATAATTTAACTGAACGTCGTAGAAGGGAATGAAAATAATTTTAACTTTTAACGATCAATTTTTCAAATCCAGTGTTCCATGAAAAAATTTTGAATATGTGTTTGAACGTGAAATAAAAATGTATAAATAAATTTTTGAACACAATTCCAAGACGCAACACACAAGTACAATCAACGATAGTACAAGCTACGCGTACAGCGGGAGCATCAAGAGTCAAGACACTGTAAAAAAGTATTTTATAAGAAATTATATAAATTTTTTTTTTTACCGTAGGGCACGTTGTTTTGGAAAATATTAGTTTATTTATTAACTTTACACTTTACACGTAATTTTGCACAGGAAATAAAAACAATGTTACCTACGGTTTCTTTCACAAAAATGTTCAACAAAATTGTACCGGAATACTATATATGTTGTTGATTAGCATTTATTTCAAGTGTACACGTGGGTGGTCATAATTTTAAATTTTTACAACAAAACTGCTAGTGCAAATGTAATGGATTATATGGCAATAAGGAAATACATATACGAGTATCTCGTGATTTTTAGTTTTTTACGCTATCCTCCACATATTATATTAAAATATCAATATCTGTCTATTATAATATTGCTGTGAAACATAAGCCACAAATGTTCAAAATAAATTGGAATTGGAAGCCATGCAGATATGTGCACGGGAAGAGGACTATTGAAAATTAAATGGACAGAAACGAAACGTTTCACAAATTTGAAGCAACAAATCAAACTTCTGATAAAATAATTTTGTTATTTACGATCAGAGAATATAGCGGGAAAACGTGTGACTACTTATTGAGGTATAGCCCGTTTATGGCACATATATTTGAGGGAAGGATAAATGGACATAAAATAAGAGCAATACCAAGAAAGGCGTATTAAGAAGAAATGACAAAGAAGCGGGATCTAATGGATAGGCAGACATGAAAATATTGGCCATAAATATGATATGAATGAATGGATGACGAGATTTGTAAATGACAAGGCAAGTATACATAAGTTCAAAATAGTATTAAAATATTATTTCATCGGAACGCTGGGTAAAAATTGATTCAGTGACTTTGAATTAAATCCACGAAAACGATGTAATATATTCTAAATTATGTACAAAAATAAATTATCCTCATTAATTTACATTCGTTGTACTCGTAAAACGAACATTTTTTATTTTATTTGGCCGTATATGTATATGAAATCAAATTTTTACGTTATTGTTGCTAATTCGGCTGATCAGTCATTTGAATAATTCAAACAATAACCACGATCACGTTCTTTTATTTAACCGCTTTTTCCGTTCCCCAATTTCAATACGAGTTGTATGTTGTATTTATCGAATAACGAATTATAAAACACCTCTTTAAACTCAATAGCTTATACATATCTCCTTGTATTATAATATAATAAATAATATTTTAGTCATACGCGATAACTTAAAAAAAATATCATAATATGTAAGTTTTAAAAAAGAATGCAGAGACAGCGAGTCTGTCGTAGTGATCGTGAGAGAGCGTAAAAACCGTTTGGAAACCTTGTCAGTTCACCCCACGGTTATACGAGGGGCATTTTTTTTTTTGTGTGTGTACCTCTAAGACGATTTGGTATTTTATACACAGATTTTAACGAAATAATTTTTGTTTTTACTGTCGGTTTATTACACAGGTATGCCGTAATAACAACGTTGTTCGTTATTAAACAGACATAAAGTAGGGTGAACATACATTTAAATAACACACATGTATAATTGGGTGTATTGAAACCGCTTATACGACGTATAAAGTTGTTCAATCGTCATATATTATGTGTCAGATATTGTTATAATAATGATTATATTAATACGATACATTATTATTATAATAACTTTGGGTGTTTTCGTTTGGTGAATTAACACATATTCTATTTTACGACGTAAAACGTTTACGCGGTATCCGAGAGTTAAATAATGACAGTAATACACGGATATGAAAACGCTTTGGACGGATGTTTAATATTTTGTGTTATTCGAAACAAAATAATATTCCGTTTTGTCGCATCTATAAATCTACCCAAATTCTCTAACAGAGAAACCAATCAAACTAACTGTCAATGTGTACGTTTAGTTTCGATTGTACATCTGTAATTTCAGTTAATTCGATTGTTTGCATTGAACGCCCGTGATATCTTTATATTATATTGTTTCCAAAAGGTTTTCATAAATAAATAGAGTAATCGTGAGGTGATCGATTCTAAATCAAACATTTTGAGAAAATAAAAAAACTATAAATTCAAGCGATTGGGATTTTGGGTCAAAATAATGTTGATAAAATCTGTCATTTAAACGTTATGAACTCTTCGTAATACAACGCATTGTTCATTTTATCATCGGTCGCAGGTGATCTAACCTGCATATACTCTTCGACGTGTTTTTCCATGTTTTGTTTTGACTTAAGTACTTTACTTTATAGGAAAAAGTTTGTTTTCTCGTCACTGTGCGGCTAAAATATTCTAAATCGTGTTTTTGTCATAGTTTACTATTTTGTAAAAAATTATTGAATTACATATATAAAAGGCCATCCATTTGTTTTGATGTTTAATCGACAAACTAAAATACGTATCAAATTTTAGTATTAACGGAAAACCGCATCCAAATGGCGTTTGATCATTTTAAGTAATGTATAGCATTTTTAACATTTTTTACTTTTTGGACCACAATACAAGCAATAATTAATATTCAAATTTCAAATATCGAATAACATGCCGTTCGGGACCAATCACGTCCTATCAAAATTTGAGGCGCTTATTTAACGCGGTATTTGAAGACCGGAAATAATATAGTATTCAATTTCCCGAAAAATTGTTTTTGGCAAAAATATTTAAAAATTTGTTTAAAAAACGCTTTTTAAAACCAATTTACATTTCTCGAATTTAAAAAATGTATCTACACTTTAGATAAAACACGACTCTGTTTCGATTGACCGACAGTAATTTGTTTACGATACCGCTTAATAATACGCCGGAGGACCACCGTCGCAGTCGTCTAATTGATCGCTCGTCCGGGTGTGCACCGGTCCGATCGCCGCCGCCGCCGCCGCAGACGGTTTAATGGACCAGACGGCGATACAATAATTATTACTGACGTGTTAATTATTATTATTATTGTTTTAGACGAGATTTGGAGAAGAAGAAAGAGCTGGATGTGAACATCGGACGAGATAGCGACCCGTGTCGAATATAATTTGGATAATATTGGTTTACTGGATGGGAAAAAATGGTCTTTGGCATTTGACTGCATTGAAACCGTTTTTAACGATTTTTAACGTTTTGAAAAACTGTTTGCTAAACGTGTTTCATAAAATCACAATATAATTGTGTCCTATATCGTGTTTGAAATATTCATGAAATATTTCAAGATTAAAAAGAAAAAAACGCTATTCATTTGTCACTATAGTGGAATGGTCATTAATTTGGATGGGTTCAATATTTGAATTAAATATTATCTACTATGGTCAAACTGAGAGTTACACATTACTCGTTAAACTATAAATTTAAATGTTTTATATTTAACTCATAAAGAGACAAAAATGCATATGATTTTAAATGAATTGATTAATTGTAAAAAAAAGAGCTATTTCCAAACATAAAGGAACAACGTTTCTGTATAAAAACTTTCATGATAGTTTTTTTGATTTATACATTTTTTTAACCCAATGGTTCGACACAGTTATATTTTTCGTTATCTTGTTTGTGTTAAAAAAAAAAAATCACAATATGTTTACCCTAAAAAATATGCTGAGTACCATTTTTGTCTTGTAATTTTACCGCGTCATCAGTTTCAAAAAACTAATGTGTTTAAAAAAGGTACTATTACGGTTTTATTTGTTTGTACACATCAAAAAAGAGGTATTCAAATCGGCAAACTCCCGCTAAAACACCAGTATCGCGTCTTTCTGATCAAAAATTTTAGCCTACAGGACACGGACAGGAAACGTCTTTATCGTTTTATCGACAACGCGGTTTTGAACCAGGTGGTTTGTTTGATTTATTCTCATAATAATATGAATTATTTGCCGCATGTGTGTGAATATCGAGTGCGGTCGTGTACCCGGAGGCGGGGGACGCAAAACAAACATTTTAACAACTGTATTACCTACCTACCTATTCGGTTTGATTGGGATCGCACGTACGCTGTAATAATTATACTGTACCGGCAATCAGTAATACAAATAAATTACGAGACCTAAAAAATGGCCAAAATGAGACCGCTGTGTGTGTTATGATAAAACAAGATTATTTTTTATCCGAACTATGTAGGTATTATTTGTATAAAAAAAAATTCTAGGTCGGGCGGAAAGCTTGGAAGAGTATAGCTACTCCGTTTTGGTTTGGATGTTGTGGTTTGACGTTTACGCATATTAGATCTGTTTACGAAAATTACTATTCTAAATTTTAATATTTATAATTGACCTAAAATTTTTTTTAAACTATCATACAGGTCGTTTCGAATTTATCCGTTCCAATAACGTTTGCATGTTTTTAGTTTAACCATCCAAACGTCGTGACGCGTGCAAATTTTAATTTGTTGGGAGCGATTTTGACATTTATGCCGTCTTTGGATCATAAATCGAAAGGCCAAAAAATTTCAAGTTGTTCAGCTAAAAGTTTTGAAAACAATTTTGGCGTTTGAACCCTAAAAATATGATTGTACATTTTATGAATGTTTCAGATAAAGTATCACCTTGGTCCCCTTTTCGTACTTTTTTGCGATACAGTTCTTTCCTAAAGCAAACCTTTTAAAAAAATACTATTAATTAATTGTGATATTCATGACCAAACAATAGCGTTACTATTCTAAATATTTGGTCATGAATTTTTTCAAAATTTTTTATAAAAATGTTCATCCCTTATTTAAAGAAAACATTTATGTTTTTTCTCGGAAAGTATCCAAGTTTTGAAAGTTTTAGTTTTTTATTTCTCTAGTATAATATCATCTCTTCGGATGATTAATTATTTATTTCCTTATTCATTGATAATATCTTCATAATAAGCATATTTTATTAAAACTATTATAATTTTATTTTGATGTTCAATTAAAATGCATAAAAATCGAATTTATGTTCAAGATCTTCCACTCAAAACTATTCTAGGTACTAGCGTGTAAAAGAACAAAGTATAAAACGCGCAAAATGCTGTAGGTTGGCACAATTTTTATTTATAGTAATGAAAGCACGATAAAATAATAATATACGGTTGTATAAGATAGAAATCAATTTTGTTTTAAAAAAATATAGGTTAAACATTTTAAAAGTTTAACTACGATTCAGAGTGTGCGAAGTCAACGTGAAACGTGACAAAAAAAAAAAAATAAATAAATAAAAACAATGTTTCTGAAATGAGTTAACGGCTAACTGTAATGTTTGTGAACATAAACGTGTATCAACTGTACCTATACTGGAAACAAAATTAAAATAGTATGTCTAACGTATTTCTTATGGTCATTTTTGAAAATTTCGTAGTAATTCTTAATGTAGATGAATTATTTATTTACGTTGACAATTTATTGACATAATTTATACTTGTCATTTTCTTAAAAAAACTCAAAAACACTCTTATTTTCTTGGCCTACTTTATTGTAACCTTCAGACTTTTAAAATAGCCATTACACTATTACATAAGTGTATGACTTTTGTTGCATTCCCATTTGGAAATAAAACACGTGCTATTTTACTACCTAACTATTATACACTATTATAATATATTTGAGTAACCGAATATGTAATAATAAAAATATATATAAAAATTAACCTATGATACAAATTAGTTACAGTTAATCAAGATCATTCAATCTAACCTAACCTTCCCTTCACATGATTATTTTTTTTTATATAAACTAGATATTTTCCAACATAGATCGCTGCAAGATGAGGTAGTCGTCATTCATTTGTTGGCGTTGAAAATTTTTAGTTTAGTTGTAAATACTTTGAAGGAACTTGTAAAAATCATATGACCTTATGAATGAGACACTTGAATTTTACACGCGTTTGTAATTTTTTATGATAACAAAAATTGCGATGAATAGACAATTAACCAAATGTTAATTGTCAAATTGTCAAAAAAAAAAAAACAATTAATAAAAAGTTTTTGCCCTTACTGAACAAAATTGAGGTGTCTTGGCTGATGAAATCGAACAAAATTAAATGCCAGAATCAAAAATCTTAAAAAAATTATTGAATTATAAAAAACATTTATGGTGCTGATATTATTGGTAAATTTTTTTTTTCGCTGGACGTATTAGACTATCTCACCCAGAATCGTTTTTTCGAAGCTAATGATTTTTCATTATTTTCAGACACTAAATAAAAGTTTTGAACTACAATTCCCAAAAAATTGTTCAACTCATAGAAGTGAACCACTTTAAGGCGTAGTCAACTTACTGCTAAGTAAACAACTTTACGCACCTGACCCAGAATTTACTGAAGAATTTTTCTTCCATTTTTTTTTAATATAATGTTTTTCTTTCTTTCCTTTCTTAAAATGAATTCATTTTCTTTCCTTCGTTCCTTTCTTTTGTCTTAATTCCATGACAAGATTGAGATAATGAATTACCTATTCGATCAGTAAGAAAACATTTTTCAACCACTTATTTTATACTTATTTACAGATATTAAGTGTTTATAAAAATACACAAAAAAACTCAAATCAAAACAAAACACATTCAAAATGATAATGTAAGAGTTTGTCGTTGGCACGTGTCTTGATTTTCGTCATTGCTACGCTATATAAGTTTTTGCCTGACACGCTAAATAACGATTGTTTGAAGGCTTTATATATTTTATTATCCAAACAATTCGAATCCCAACACCGCAACGGGTCGATCAATATTTGCCAATTTATTTTCATACCCTGTCAGTTGAGCGAAACTCAAATAAGCCATGACGTTTTTCAAATATACCCATTTAAAGAAAATTGCTTTTCTTTCGCCGTTCCGCGAGTGCAAATGCTATTATGTAGTGAATTTATAATAAACGCGGAATTGTTTTATATTTCCCGATAATATAATATTATGTCGGAACGAGATTACGATTTGTTTTTATCTGCGGTAAATAGCCAAACGTTCCTAATAATTTCAAATTAACAATGGTGAAAACAGTAATATCGAAAAATGTATAAAAAAAAAAAAAAAAAATTAATTTTAAATGAAAACATTTTAGAGAGTATCTAATGGACGGTCATGAGAGTTGGGAAAGTCAAAATCAGCAAAAACATTTTCACTGTCGAGTTGATACCTAGAAATTATAATTTTATAGAAATCAAGAGAGATTAATTACCTATTATAAATTGAAAACAAAAAACATTTTAAAACAAAAATGTTTTGTGGATGTGTATTACAATCCGTAATTAATATGAAATTACTGTTTTAACTTTTGATTCTTGATTCTATAAAATACACCAGTGTATTTCATCATCAGTGTATTAAAATAATTCAAATATGTTTAGCGATGATAACCACTGTTGAACTGTGAAAATGTTGACTCTGAAAAGACCTACTGGTTTTAGTAACCAGACAGTTTTCTGAAAAGTTTTCTCAAAAATATAACTTTTTTTAAGTGTCGCTAAAATTATTGTTTTTTTTTTTTTTTTTATTACATCGTGACTATCCGTAAACTACCACAGCTGGTGTATAAACGAACGCCCGAAGATCATACAAGTAAAATAATTGCAAGTTATGACCAATCGTAAAATATTATTCATTTACGTATCTTGTATAATTGAATTTAGCCCATTTTATCTATTTGTTATGTTGTCATAAGGCGAGCAAAAAAGATTATCGCGTATCTCAAACATCTGTTTTTCTGCAAAGAACGCGTCAAGCAAAACCAACTTACAATAGTCCTCATTTGTAATCATTATTCGTTTCTTGTTAAATGATAATTACTTAAATCACAATGACTTTAAAATCAGTTGTTACAATTTGATAATCATCTATGTCTTTCGTAAATGAATACTTTGTCTGGATAAAAACCAAAATACAAGTATAAAACATTTAAAAAACAATTGTGTGGAGAGCGTCTATTTTTGGTTTTTTCCTACGCACAACTTTACGTACGTCTTGTGCAATCGTGCATCGATTTTATAGTAAATTGTATTGTACATTATTATAATGAAATAAATGGTCATGGTGATATACATACAACCAAAGAACAACAATACTTACCAAAAGTGACCACTTTATTTATGATCAAATAATTTGTAAGAGACAAAAAAAATGTTAAAAATATTATGTGTGCACAACACCAAAATAAGATCATTGAAATGGATGATAAAATCATAATAACTTATTGTGGTATCATTATCATCTTATAAAGTTTTCGGTATTGTTGTTCTGAAATTAATATAAAGTATGACCTTTCAAAAAATTTAAATTTTTGAGGAACAAAAAGTTCTAAGATGACCGTTTAAGACGTAAATTAATATACTTACACAAAAGTGCAAACAGCTATGTATCTTTTAAAATACATGTGGCTATTGATTTGTTTTATGAAATTAATAGATTTATAGGTTTTTTTAAATGCATAAAAAAAGTATTTCAGCTAAAGTTTAAAAGTATATAAATATCAGAAGAATTTGTCTCTAGTTTTTTTTTTTTTTAGGCGTATCACTCACTTAGCATTTTGGTTAAAGTTTTAATTTCTTTTAAAGCAGATGCATTGCAAAATATTAAAAAAAAATTTTAAGTATGATTTAGGAACAAAATTATTAAAACTCTGTAAAACTTTCTTTTATGAGCTTTTTATGTATTTAAAGTACCTGACGTATTTTTAAAGATGCTTTACCGAAAATGATAATTTAAAGCCGTTTTCAAATGTATCCTAATGCGAATTGCTAAGAACTGGTGTACAACAATTTATATAATTTAATTTTGTAACAGAAAGCTGACGTACATACATTACTATATCTTTGACCTAACTCCTAAATAAGTCGCCCGACAGTTACTATACTTAATGGTAAATGGATTATTGTAAAATTTTCGATCCGCGAATGGTCTCAAAATACTATTATTTTTCATTAAGTTCTTGGCAAAAAGTATTTTATATAAATTTATAACCATTAATGAGCACTTTACTTACTATAAGAGAAGGTACGAACAAAAAGTTTAGATCAACTACTTTATTAGAAACACTCGAACAGATAAACTTAACTATAGATTCAGTCGTTTGATTATATAGTTGAAACCTACACGTACAATTTAAAGGTGAAATTTTGGCATTGTGTTTGTCAAGATCCATGTACAGAAATACAATTTATGGCGTTGTAACTTTTGAGTTACAGACTATATAGTCTTCGAGTCGCTCAACAATTTAGAATGTATTGACCACAAATAATTAATAACAAAATTAAAAACTTGCCGAGTTATGGATTAAAAACAATGAAAGTAGACGTTACTAGGGGGATTTTCACACTGTTTTTTATGGATTTTACTCGTACAAATTTCGAGAAAAAAAATGATTTGAAATGATTGCATGTAAGATATTTTAAAGAAAAAAAAAAATGTGTTTTTAAATATTGCGAAAGGCGATAAATTCAAAAATTAAATCCTTGAATTTTCGCAATAATTATTACAATATTATCAAACCCGTTTCGTTGATTTGCATGCGAATCATTTACATTATTACAAACGAACTATATGCGCATCCGAGCGTTATTTATAGCGAACACTCGAGCTTAGACCGGGAGTCACTAAATACGATTAAGTCGTACAACGTGGATGATAATCACAGAGATAATGGCCCGAAACTCAACAATATGACAATAATTATTATCGACGAAACGAGACTCGAGGATAGAGGAACTCGGTTTTGCTCGAACGAATTTGCATAATGTTATTAGCAATATTCAAAGTAATCACTACACCAACAAACATAACCAAACTGGACAAACGGGGCAGGAGCGAACGCGGTATTTCTATTGAGTTTATACACAAAACACGGTTGCGGGGGAAGGATAAAAGGATTATCTCGATACCTAATTATTTAGCCACAGTTCGAAGTAATAACTAAAAAACGCGCAATGTACGAATTTTGTGTGTGTTTAAAAATCAACTTTTATAAATTTCAGTTAGGTACGTTCCGTGCGAATTCGTCGGTTAGGTTCGCGCAATCGGAGTTTACTATAGTTACGTGCGACAGTGAAAAAAGGAAATTTTTATGTTCTGCAGAATATTGTACACCTCATTTTTCTTTATTTATGATTTACTATCGTAAAAATATATATTTCTTTAGTATCAACGTTTTGTAGATCCTATTGAAATCGTGGCGACCAAAATGTATCTCTATAGTGAGCTCTGCTGAAAAACGTTATTTTCGTATGCAAGGACGTAAAATATGTGGTGGCCAGGGGTAGCGGTTTTGAATCTGTAGGGGAATAATGTCGTTACCGAAACGATTTGTGTTGAATTCAAAAAAACGTTTAGAAAATATGAGGTTGGACACATTTCAAATCGATTACGGTCGAGAAACATTAAAATTGGACTCCGATAGTCGGAAACGAGATCGCGAAAACGTTTTGTGCGATTTTAATTAATAGGATTGAAAACATATTATGATACGCGGAGGCTATTTGACAGTGGCTAGTACACGTTTAATACATCGTTCGTCACATAATGTAGCTAAAAGATCATAGTTATATTTTATAAGTATTGTTTTTTTTACCGTATACAAATATAAAACGCCCCTTACAAAACAGTAACCGATCCGAAACCGCAGACCTACCGTCAAATACTCCGACAAATTGCCGCTACCGACCCGATCGAGGCTCGTTACTGCTTCTTTTAGATTTTGAGCGGAGCAGCGAGGAAGCTGTTGATTTCACAAATATGTGTTTTTTTTTTTTTCACAATTTTTTTTTTTTTTTGTTTCTTAAATACGATTTTCGATTTGCATATTTCTTGTTTCCGGGTGTCTTCCGCAAGTCATATAGTATGTTTCGCACGGTTCTCTAAGAATATACCTACCCGTTTTCCACGCGTTTCTCGGGCTCATTGTGCGCGGCCCGACCGCAGGTGCTCGGGGACAAATCGACCACGTGCAGTGTGCACGCACGTAGAAGAAACGCGGCGACGTCGGCAGCTGCTGGCGATGGCCGCGGGAAGAAAAGAAGAAAAAAACAATATTTTTAATATTATTATTTTTGTTATTATCGCGGCTCGGTCGCGCAAAGTCGGTGGGAACCATGTCGTCGGTTTTATAATAATATATATATATATTTATATTATTGTCGTTTTTAGACTCGTAACGGTTTTTGCTGGGCGCCTCACGGACTTCCGAATTCGACGACAACTGCCGATCACAATCTATATATATAAAAATGAAAGTATGTTTGTATGTTCCCTATGATCTCGAAAACCGTTTGACCGATTTTGATGAATTCTTTTGTAATACATTCCTTAAAGGTCTGGGAAGGTTTCTAGCACAAAAAGTTCTGAGTAATTTGTAAGGAGGGCCGTGTAGCCAGCAAGGAACTAAAAGCATGCGTTAACTATATGGAAACTATATGGTCCGCTATATGGAATTAATTTACTAAGCTTTAACCGACTAAATCCCGGGCAACGCCGGGTCGGGACAGCTAGTTATTTATATTATATTGTTGTGCAGACGAAAACGTTCGAGTTCGTCTCGTTTGATGGAAGTGAACAGCGACAGTGGATGTTTACGCGGTTGCCTAGAAGAATCTAGGGGAAAAAATACGTCTCGGATAAAAAACGAGAAGAACAGAAAACGTCAAAAAAATGAATGACACAAAAAAGGTGTTAGGAATTTTGTTTGGAAAAAATTATAATTGTGTTTTACTTTTAAGTTTGAACAGTCAAATTTTTTATAGTGTCCTTTTTCTTTATCTGGTGCTTTATACTCTTTATAGAGAAAAAACCGAAAACTATTATAAGAGTTGTCACCACCATCACTAAATCTCTCCGTTTCTCTTGATCCTGGGCTAATTATCTCCATTCACGCACTCCCAATTCGTCAAGTTATTCTATCACTGTATTTAGCCATTTTTTTCTTGGTCTTTTTTCCGTCGGCTTCATAGTGTATCTAAACAATAATAATAATAATTGTTAAAATTAAAACAAAAACCGATATTGCAAAAGTATAAAATTCATGTGTCACTATGTACGTGGTAGTATAGTACACAGTATATTAGGTAATTTTAAATAATTGAACTTTGTAGAAACGTTCCCGATACAGCTTGTAATCAATACCAAAAAAGTTATTTAAAAAATGATGTGTTTTACGAAAATGTGTACGTTATTCGCAAGGCTGGGCAAGTTAACAATTTTTTTTCAACTCATTAAGTTAATTAAAAAAATCGAAAAGTCAATAGTTGAGTTGGGAGTTCATTTTTAAATATATTAAATTAAATTTTAACAAAAAAAAAAAAAATTAACTGAATTCAATGCAAAAATAATGGTTCATATTTTTAACTCGCATAGTTTTGTACTTAGTATGACATTTCCTAAGTTTCAAAATTTTTTTTTCATATTTTCATTGGAAATTTATTTCAACCCTAAAAAAAAAAAATTAGTTATTCCATAGTTACTTAAAGTTAACACGTTAAATTCATAAAGAATTAACTAATGAATTTAAAAGTTAACGAGAAAAAATAAGTTAATAAGTTAATTAATTTCACTTTTTAACTTTTAAAGAGTTAATGCCCATCCTTGGTTATTTGTACTTAATCATATACGTAACAAATTCGAATGTTTTGTGTGTGGTGGAATGATATTTTGGTAATAGGCATGTGCGTTGGAGTTCGAAAAATACCATACTCGAATACACTGTTGAGGGGGAAAAAAACATAAACGAAAAAAATCTCAACATAATAATATAACATTATATGTGTGGAATTTTTAACGTTACATACACACGGTGATTGATAAACACGGGTTAATTATTATATCCGTTTCACGAGGGACTATAAATAGTTTTCAAAAGATCGAGACGAAAAAAAAAAATATGAAAAACAAAACGATTTTAAATAACTTTGTGTGGAGTACACGAAACAGGTGAAAAAAAATTGATACAGCATTAATGTATCAACCCGGACGGGGAAAACATTTTCGTTCAAAATAGTGCCTGTCAAAGAGGGCTCCTACTTATAATAATTATTGTACTGTATATAAAATAATCGTAAATACGCGGTTTGTTATACTTATAGTATTGGTAAAACATTGACGTGTGTTGAAAAAAAAAACACGATTCAGACGGTCGGGCGTGTCGAAAGAGACCCGAATATTGAAAATAAATAATAATTTAAAATTGAAAAAAAAATAACCAAAACCAAACAATCAATTGACGATAGTCATGTGGCAATTAAATATTTACGATACAAAATGATAATAATTATACACGCACGCAGCAGCTCAAAGGTAGGTGGGTAGTTGTTATTACAGCTATTCAATAATTGCAGCTTATTCGTGCAGGTTTTTGTGTTTGTTTAATTTTTTTTTTTTTTTTTAATAAACTGCGGACAAGCACAACGTAATTTATCGTATAAACGCGTTAAATAATGATAGGCTATTAGAATACTTAACTTCGTCATTTTGAATTCACTAAGAAATCGTTTTCGAACTGTAGAAAAAATTTTGTTTTTACATAAAAAATAAGCACCTACGAATATCATGATATTGGAGTTGGTAATTGGTATTTATAAACTAAAAGTATATTAACAAATACTTTTTATTATATTTTGCCTCTGTAACATTTTGATTAATGTTTATAACACAGTGATTATAAATATATATTCATACTACAGTATATAACAGCAATAACAACAGCAGCTTGAGCAGCAGAAGCGGTTAAAAATTCACTCAAAGTTGTTCATCAGGGCACAAGTCTTATAAGTACAACATTTTTGCTACGTTAATGTTCGCAAGTTATTAAATTTACCCGTTAACGATTTATAATAAGAATAATTAAGGTAACGTGATATTGTTATGTTAAACAATTATCGCCTACTAATAATATTATTACCTAAAGATTAAAATTAAATTGCTTTAAAACACTAGAATAATGTTCATAC
Source organism: Hormaphis cornu (assembly GCA_017140985.1). Classification (NCBI taxonomy): domain Eukaryota; kingdom Metazoa; phylum Arthropoda; class Insecta; order Hemiptera; family Hormaphididae; genus Hormaphis; species Hormaphis cornu. Next base: position 25,900,249 of record CM029358.1, read on the forward strand.
GTACTATTTGAATTGATATTGTATAATATTTAAAGTATATTTCAGTGGACACGAGGAAGACCTGATGGTGAATTCAAATCTGTTCTTATAATTTTGTATTTTTTTTTTTTTTTCGTTACGCTATCTGTGCGCGCCGTCGTATACTGGTGGAACTATTATAGCGTGATGGAATTTTAGTAAAAAAAAAAAAAAAATCTAATTAACGGATGGACGAAAATTGAAAACGTGAAACATTTAGGGTGTACGAAAAATATCGTATAACCTCATCGTGAAATTAAATCCGTTTTATTTGTTTTTCCAATGCAGTCCGACGTATCTGCTACCTACTGGTTTTAAATGATGGATTTTAAGCGAATAAGTGAACAAAAAAAAAAAAAAACATCCCCCCGAGAGACATACGCCCCTTAAGCGACGCATTACAAAAAACATATCTCATGAAAACGTTATTAATCGACACGCTCGTGAGCCCGTCTACGACGCGAACACAGACGTCAGCCCGGAGCGCGGTCCGTTGACGTTCGGACGTTTCTCCGGAATCGTCCGGCATGGGACGGAACACAAGGGTGCATGTACCCCCGCGGAGATCGCAGTTCGGGCACGCAGTAAATTGGATGTTTGGTTAAGTGAAACGTTTACACTAGTCCGATAAAAAAATGTTGACAAATGAATACCGAAGAGACGGGTAAAAAAAAAATAGAATACCTTCGAGAACCGATTCCAACAATTAATATGGTAATAATGTTATACTACTATTGATGGGGTCCGGCGGATATTCAACGTGCGCGGTCCGGAGAAAATTCGTTTTACAGGCCAACCCCGAAAACGTATGTTCGAAATGTTACGCGTAAAATATAAATATACAATCGGAACCGTCTCGAAAAAGGGGAATCATTTTTCACTGCTAAAATTGAATTTTTAAACTGTTATGCAATAGCGTTTGAAAATTTCATGGTGAAATATTTCAAACGACCGAGACTCGTCCACGATTTAACTGAGAGTTGAAAATTTCATGAACTGAAAAAGTTTTGAAATATTTTAATAATACATATATAAATTTTTGAAGTATTGCATGAAATATTTCATAATGAAAAGAAACAATTCATGGGTCATTAAAGTGTGGCTGGTTACTAATTTGGGCCGGTTAAAAATTTGAATTGAATGTTACATGTTACAATCGAATTGAGAGTTACGTAATTATTACATTGTTTATTTTAAAGTTTTATATTTAACTCATGATGAGATTAAATTTTTTAAAATTTTCATCGTGATCGAACTTCATTCATCCACGATAATTAGCATGAATTTCAATTAATTGATTAGTTTCTAAGAGTTAGTACCAAAAACTAATACACCTAACAAAACAAATTCAATATAAAAACGTTTATTATAAAATTTTTGGTTTTGAATATTTTTTAATCTATAGTATGACAAATTTAATGTTTTGATTGGTTAATAACGTTTAGAGATTCTGAATTGAAATTTATATGCTTTACAAATTTATAGATACCTACTAGCAATATTTGAATTTTGGATTATTATTTTTAGAATAACAAAAAAATTTAAAAATGCTTGAAATTAAGTACCATATCGGTTCGACAACGTTTTTATATTATCAGATATATATATATATCGTATATCGTTTATGGCAATCATCGTTATAAGTTCATACTCGTGATTTTAAATTTGAACGTTTTATAAAATAAAACGTGAACACAATGATAAATGCAATTTTTTAGACAAAATATATAAGTACCATGCCTTTTCACTACGTGTACCTATGATACATTATTTATAAAAAAACGATAATATCGCTGGATACAAAATACGAATTAAAGCATTATTGATACACTTGACTATACATTAAAAAAATTTTGTTCGTATTGTTAAAGGTCTTTAACACAAACGTTATTATATCTACAAGATATATTCTTCTGGATATTATTATTCAAATTCAAAGTGGAACAGAAAACGCGTATCTTATTGCTTTATTTGAATTTCATATGGGTCACTTTAAATACAAAAATCAAAATAATAGATATGAAACGTAGCGAGAAACGTATTGTTCTTACATCGATGTTTGTCTTTTAGGTAACATAATTTCTTATATTCAAAAAGAACTTTAAAATCAAAAAAAAAAAAAAAAAAACCTGGATCTCTTTAGGTCGCGTGGGTAGTTTGACGGAGTAGATATTATGCTTTAAATGGGTCACTGGTTAGGTTAGATGTGATTTAAACGTATTATTTAATACGTGAAAGCAACGATAAATCATTGCCTTCGAAAAAACGATTCTGAGAGAGCTCAGTTTTCTAGATACGTCCTGGTAAATTATTCAAGAATTTCAAATTTCAATAATAAGCTCAAAAATTTTCGAAATCACTTAAAACTTTTATTAAATCTGTATCTTACCTATTTCAATATTATGTAAAAGTTTCAGCTTTGTTTTTTTTTTTTTTGATAATGGACCCATGAAGTGTGAATGGTTTTATTTTAATTATACCAAAGTACTTTGTAAAACAAAATTAACACGTCTTTATCTTTTGGTAATGATCTGTTTAGATTTTATTTTTTGTGTGATTATGATCTCGTTAATTATATTGTATTTGAACTGTAACCATATAATCTAAACGTTTAATTTATAATGACTAAAACAATGTTCTACGTTTATTTGGTTTAATACTGTTTTCAAAACAAAATCTTTATGAGATTGAAAATTAACGTACCTTTTTCAACTTCTTGTTCGTGTCCAATATTTTCAAATGCTCGAAAAATGATTTCGTATTGAGAAATCAAGACAAAAGAGAAAGATATGGTTATGATGTTGAAACTAAAAATAATTCAATAACGACACATAGTATACTTTGAGAAATTGGAAACGGTGAGTTTGGCATTATATAACATTATCATCGCTTTTATTATTGTCAAAATGGAATTCGTGAACAATCAATCTTTATTTTGTATTAATGTGTATAAGAAAATATTCACTTTCATATTATAATACGATGTACAATTATTAAAAGATTCACTGAAAAATTAGTTTTTGATTAAAAAAACGAATTTCCACTTCGTGAACAACTAATAAACTGAACCAACCGATTTTTTTATTGAACTCGACACCATTTTTTCCCATTATTTTCCATTTTATCCTTCTTATTATAACGGTTGTCTTGGAATTTCAAAATTTATTATTCAGTTGCATTTTGTATTCCTACTGCTTTGTATTTTAATAAAATATAATTATACACATTTTACAAAACGTGATGTTCGTAACATATTATTTTATACTTCCTTAAAATAACAATTTATCGTAAATAAGTTAAACCTAGAAAACTAAATACATACGAATATGCATGTAATATTTCTGATGTATAATTTAATATTGTATTTCTAACAAATATCACCAAAGTATTTCTATTGTTTTTTTTCTTGTGTCATATTTTTAATCGGTTCTTGAAATTCTGTTAATAATTTATAAATAACAATATATCATCAACTCTGATTATGTTTTTCTTTAAGGTGTTGTATGTGCAGGTTTTAGAAAAGGTACGTTACACATTTTAAATATAATTTATACCCCAAACGTATTACGTAATGAATCGTCAACTTTTTTTTTTAAACAAGAATTGTTTTTTTTTTTTTTTTGATTTGTCAAAGTGCTTTTGAAAAATCATAAAAATGTAATAAAGAGTTGAATAAATAATAATATTCTTACGTTGGCAGTCACGTGTTTTATGGTTTTACTGACTTTCATATAATCTTATATGAATTGAAGCCAAGAAAATACCAGTTAGCCTAACCTAACCATACGTGCGTATCATAGATAATATTAGTTTTGGGTAAAACAATATTATTTAAACAAAATAAAACAGACAATTTGATAAAACCGTTGAAATTCGCATAAAAAACATTTTATCTTTGAAAACAAATTCAATCATTGGACGTACAAAAGTATTTTTATTTTTGTTTTAAATATTTAGAGCAACATAATTTTAAAACTATTATTGTTAAAACTTGGGTAAACCTTTAAAAATGAAAAACATTGTATTCGATCATTATTAAAGTTTCATAACTCAGTTTTAAGTATAATAACTGGTGCAAGTTACTTAAGTAATATTTTTAATGTTAATTACTGTATATATTACTGTTTTAAAATAAATTCTTCATAACATTATGTTTTATATAATTTTTTTGTAGTGACAGTTATTTGAATAACTGTTAAGATTACTAACGTGCATAAAGAATATAATGTGATTACGTAGAGTCCAATTTTTGCCATTCATTTGGTGGTTGATCTCTTTGTATTTGTGTTTTCAGGGTTAAAAGAACGATACAATTCAAATAAAAGAAACTAGATTTTTATTACCTCATAATTCATAATAAATATAGTATTAATCACAATTCTATAATAGGTATTTTTGGTTATTATAAAATGGTATATGCTGTAAGTTTTGAAAATTCAATCATTAAAACCGAAGATTGTGCTTATATTGTATGTATAACATTTTTTTTTCTATTTTGTAATATACCTTTTGTCTACTCAACTACAAAAAATGTATGAAAATTATAAAAATGTGTATTACAATTAGGGATAAGGTTTTAATTTTGAATAAGTGACATAAAAGCTCTCGTCAAGTTGCACAGTTATGTTTGGTATGCTGAAAATGATTAAAGTAGATCAACGTAGTATTTTTTTTGCATTAATATTTTTACTATTTCTAACAAATCATTGAAACTAAATAAACAAATCGTATGTATTTGAATTATGGTAACCTTTTGATTCTCCTTTCCTTCATTGTTTCCGATTTTCAATCAAAAATAGCTAAAAACTAACAATACAAAGCCATTTAAAATTATTTAAAAAATTTTTGATACACTTAAATGTGGTGTAAACGTATTTCGCCGTGTTTTAAGTAAGTAGAATATTTACACATCAAAATTGCTTGAAAAAAAAAATATTTCTTTCGTGATATGGTCGTATAAATTTGATAAACACTATAAGAATAATAATTAGGTTTGTTTTGAAAGATAAATGTATGACGTTTCTCAACATTTACAGCTTTTTTATCGATCTATTCAATAATCAGGCAATAAACACAATATTTTTTTGTTCGTGCTTTACGGTGAAGATGGTATGTGTTATATATTATGGTTCAGACATTTATCATTCCCAGTCGATATTCCGGTTACGTTAGAAATTTTAAATTTATTATTTATAACGATATTGCGTTTCTACGACATTGTTGTATAATATATTATGACAAACATATACTTTTTATAATATGTTGTTTGTAGCATATTATTTGTGTCTTTTATGTACATGCTGAATTAACGATGCCTTGTGTTGACATAATATTATATTATATGTACAAACACATAATCATAAGCTAAAAGCGTGTAAATAAAATATTTCTTTTGAAAAATTGTTCGCGGAACACCCTTTGAAGACATTTCTGCCGTTTGGTTTATTTCTGGTCTCCATTTTTTTTATTTTCTTATGAAAACTAGACATTGTATAACAGTTGTATTGATTTTTTTAAATACTTTTAGCCTTCCTTGACTATGGGTTCGTTGATAAGAAAAAAAATTGCTGAGTTGTTACAAGCTTAAAAAGAAATCTAAACTTCTTTAGTCAACACAGTTGCGTCCATCTTAAACTCCTTTTGTTCTGTTGTGTTTACACTGAAAGCGCTTTGCACGACTCATGAGACATTTTTCTCTTAAGATGTCAAACGATTCTGGAATAAAAACACGATACCCAGCATATTTTAAATATGCAATCTAGAGTTATTATTATTTTAACGCGAATAGATTTAAAAAAGTTATATTGCAGGATGTATCGATGATAGTTTACAGTACGTCAATAACACGACGAAGAAGGTCGACCGACTTTTATTTTCCGAACGCTGACCACGGTTAAAGGTAGATTACAAACGTATAAACACAAATTTAAAAAAAACAACCCACTTCAAAAAACGAAAACAGCACTAAAAAGTATTGAATGAATGCAATCGTTGGCTTTTTTCGGAGTCTGTACCGTCCGACGTACATAATTAAAAACAAACTGCGCACTCGACAATGCGATTTCCTGCCGATCACGGTGCGTGCACTAAAATTCAAATACTCATCAACCGTCTGCACGTCTCCGTTCTCGCCGGTAGCAATAAAGTTTATTCGTGAAATTATTTTCACGCACGTGTTGAACGGCACACACCAAAAACAATCACCTTTTTATTTTCGACGCCAAATGTATCGTGATTTACCATTAATGGTATTTAGAATTCCTATATAGTTATCGATGCACGAGTATTATACGCAAACACAACACACAGCACAATACAAAACAGGTGTTGTCTCATAATATTTTCTATATACATTATTGTATTAACGCGAGTGTTATACAATTCTTTTCTTGTTCCTCCGGCCTGTTCGGCTGTGGCGCGGCGTTCGGCCACGTGGTCGTATCCGCTGTGTATTCTTTTCTTTTCCATTTCGTTTTTCTACTCCCCGTCCGCGGCACACGACGTCCGTTCCGACGGATTTAATTGAATTGCGAGCACTTCGCCGTTTCCGCGATGTCGGACGTCGCGGCACCCAAAAACCACAATGAAACCGGGCACGCCGCGGTAGCTACTACTATACTACACACGACCGCAAATTTTATTATTATTACTACGGGTATTGTGTATTATAATACGCGTGTTCGTCTTTCCCGCGTTTGTGCGTAACAATATTATTTATTTTTTTTTCCTCATTTTTTTTTCTATTCTTTTTTTCTTACCCCATTATAATAATAGTGCGATCGGTGTTGAAATCCGCTTAACCACAATGATTACAAAGCCCGGAGTGAACCGCCGCTGTCTACGGCCGCGGGGACTGATTTAACGTTTTTGTCCGACGAGATGATACTGTTATTGTTGTCGTCGTCGTCGTCGTTGTTGTTGTGGTGGTGGTGGTGTTTTTGTGTTTCGCTCATACGGCAGCGCAAAAACCAGCGGTCCAGTATATCAGTGCACAGCCGCGCGGAGTACGCGAAACGGTACTCTACTTATATGTTTGTTTTTTCAGAATTTTTAAACATCGAACCGATGGAAAAACGTGAAAATCAAGGCTTCACAGTCTGTAAAATGTTCAAAACCGAGACATAAGTTAAAATGAAAAAAAAAAAAAATAAATATAATCTTTGTTCCGTGTCCGTAACGGTTTGTTTTCCTTAGGGTTCAATTCCCCGAACACGCGTTTTTCACACCGATTAAAAATAATATTACATATTATACATATATGAAGCCAGATCGAGTGTTTGTCGTGCAGATTGGTGCCCGTTAACAATATCATCCCGAGGTACAAGCGGCGACGTAACGTACTGATGTGTGATGATGTTTGATGATGGTTTTAGCTTATATAATGAGAAAATCTGTTGACAACAGGCTGCACGAGTGAGATCAATCATTGAAATAATTATCGAATGCACCTAAGCAGAAGTCAAACAGATATTATAATACGCGTTATGAGTGTTGAAAAGAAGAGGTTGACGTTACCCAAAGAAACTGGAGAGTAACCACAAAAAACGCGAAGGCGAAGTTAATAGCTCAAAGAATTTAGCGCTTTTCGTACAAGGCAAAAGTGAAATCGGATGAAATAGAAAGCAGCGACGGGACCAATAGGAAAGTTTTACGCGAGCAGTGGTTGACAGATGGGTAGAAGAGAGTCTGTTTGTCGCGGAAATGAGAAATTTTAGATGGGCGTGTGAAGTGATGGAGAAGTTAAAACGAGGAAAGTAAGGAGGAGTGTTGGCTTATTTTTATTCGATGGTTAAAAATGTAAAAAAGTTAGTCGGTTTGAGCCCGCGGTGAGGAGAAACAAAATTGGGAAGCAGTGGAAGAGTGGTCGTGTAAACTGCCGTTAAATGAAACGAAAAAGATGGATTGTTAGATACGGTTGAGAATGATATGAGGCTGAGGGATGCTGGTGTGTGTGTGAACGATTTTGGATGATCGAGACGAACGGAATGAAAAGGTTGCCGACCACGAATAGTCGGAAGAAAGACGAACGAGTATGGATGAACTGCACTCATCTAGCCCTTCGCTGTCGTGATTTACGATAGGTTGGCAAGAGCGTGGGGCACGGAGAGCTCCGCGGTTCGGGAACCCTGGAAGTCCCTTAGGCACAGCTCATCATAGAAAAATATTTTAAAATCAAAAAATGTTTTCTTCTCCCTCTTCTTCGAGCACCTGAAACCGTCATGAACCGTAATCAATCGATAGTAAAACTCGAACGAGTACCTATTGTGGTAAAAGAACACATTCTCAATATTCCTAACCTCTTTCAGCCCTGAGGCCCCCACAAGAGTTCTAGCCGGCCCTGTAGCAGAACGTATCGTCGTTGTTGTTGTAGTTTACGCGTGGGAGGTGGACGAAAACACAATTGAAATTAGTACACCTACGAACAACAACAACAACCGATTGCGAGTGGATCGTGAGAGAGGAGGACCTCCGGCCGCGTAGCCTCGGTCCCGGTCGCACGTTAATTATTATTATTAATACACGCTCGAGAGATGACCGCGCGTCTGCGGTACGTCATCGACTCGTCGCGGACTATCCATAAATCACAGGGCCCCGAAACGACCGGATGATTTATCGGACGACTTCTCGTCGGTGGACGACGTGTCCGTGAACTTGCGTACGATTTATTACGATACGCTAACGATGACGATAATAGCTGTATTATTACTACACACAACGTCATAATAACGCTATCGTTTAAACGTACCTACACCGCATATTGTTATAAAAGTATCATATAATCGTCGTAATCGTTCTATTATTGTTAACATTATTTTTTACTTGTTCGCCGCCACCGGCGAATGTGCCGTACAGTCGTTGTTTTCATTTAAATAACAATAAAATTAATAACAGTGACAATCTTTGTGCGAGCACCTAACGAACGCCTCGGGGAGGTTCGATTCGTATACAGGATTTCATTTAACTTCAATTGCCTGTCACGAGATTCCGTGTTTGAATCTTGGTAAAATTTCATAAAGTGTTTTGTGTCCCAAAATAATGGGCTGAAAGTTGCGTACACAAACCATATAATACTTGACGTCATTGAGACGGTTTGTAGTTATTATAATTTTGCGCGCTTTGAAAGTCGAACCCGCACCGAGAACTTGGAAATTAAATCCGGTCAGAGTGCTATAATTAAATTAATCATACGTTTATAGCGTGCTAGCGCGAACGTTAGCGAAATCGTTTGACGATCTTGAATTACGCCAAAAAGAGTATTCAAAAACAAAAAGGAACGACAAAACGCAAACCGTATAAAAACGAGTAAAACGTGGGCTTATTTAACATCAAAAAGTTCTTACTAGAATTTTTCTAAATTATTCGAAGTAACGTTTTTAATTTTTGATTAACGGTTTTTGTTTTCTTGCTCGTTATAAACGCACGAATATCATTACTGTTTATGTATAAAGTCGTTTATTTAATTACGGATTTTGTGGTGCTAATTTAAATCGAGTCATTCAAAAAAAAGTAGAAAGAACTCGTTTAGTAAAAAAAAATACCTTAAAACATTAAACTGTAACAAAACTGTACGCGATAGAACTTTTTGATCTTCAAAAAAAGTAGAAATCATAAATTAACTGGTAAAGATTAAGCCAGAAAAATATATATTTAATAAAATAAACTATTTCAATAACAAACCGTATATAATACTACTTATTTTATGTTTTTCACTGTTTATTTGATTTTACCAACTAAAACCCTTTAATAGCGTAGAAATTGTTTGCATGGATGAAACTTTTAAAATAATAATCCGTCATTTTCTCGCGTATCGTTCTATTCGCTATCTATAACGATTAAAAAAATTATCGATTTCTTTGTTTTTATAATTTGAACATTTTGAATAATTCTTTATATTACCATGTTTCGCACAATTATATCATTTAACTAAAAGGTTTTCAATGGGTGATTGAATTTTTAAACAGAAATAAACTTGTCTCGCATCAGTGCTTAGAAAGGACAAGGGGGAACGGAATGAAAATAAGTTTTTTATTTTTTTAAATTTTTTTTTCACACTAAATTTTAATTTTGTACCTTTATCGGTCTAGTACAAGCTTATCAAAATATAAAATATGTTTTTTATTCAATTGCGTTTTCGTACTATTTTTCTCCAAGCCAATAGCACTGGTTGTACAATCCGTTTTTTATAGGTTCAACTGAAATTAAAAAATGCGATTGTTTCATCATTATAACTATATAATATAAAACCACAATATAAATACTTTCCTCGTCACTTGACGATTCCGAACTACTCGAACGTATGCAGTTTGTAACTCTCGTCTGTAGTTACAATACGGTTGTCAAAGAACGTTTCAATAGTGTATACCTCCTATACATATAAATCCGTCGGGATTGTGCAAACTGCCGTTTTCGACATGATGATATAAAAAGGCCCACCGGGACAAAGCGTATCATTACCGTCGAATATAATAATATCTTTTAAAAAACAATATGGCGTAGGAATAATTGAACTCCGTGACGGCAATTACGATGCGTTCAACAAAATTTGAATATTCGAACTTGAATAGTATAGAGTTTATTCAAATTGTTTGGCGTAATACGTAATACGTCTACGCTTTTGTACATTTGAATACAACGGACTCGGTGGCCAAAATAATATTATACTTGTCACTGCAAATCTATTAACGTGGTTCGACGCACACACGCCATATCAGCTGGTAAATAATATATTTTTCAAGTATTATACGTTTAAACACTCGTCAATATACACATGTCAATTAAATGGCGCACACTTGGGACCAAGAGAAGAAGTGCTTTTTAAAATCAATACTCTTAGGTACCCAATCGAGTATGGAAAAAAATAGTATAAAAATAAGAATACGAAGATAATATAGAAACAGTATTATTATATGTAGAATAATGATTTCAAGAAATTGGAATTTTTTCGATGTGTTTATCAATTATATCGTGTGAGAATTTCGGCGAATAATTTTTGGAGGAATCGTGGCCAAAAATCATAGTCATCATGCGACTAAATAACAATATAAAAATAACCGGCCCGAGATATTGTGTAGTAAACGCGATTCTCGAATAATGTTTACTGTGCAGTATGGAAAAATATCATATAGGATTTGAAGGGAATAACTAAACTGCTAATTAAAATCCATACGAAACAATTGCAAAAATAGACGAAAGTATTGAAACATTCAAAATCGGTTTAGATATCATTCGTGCGTTATGCACCTGGCTCTACGACGTGTACGAATTTCTTTCAATCAGAGCACATTTAAATATCGCGTAATTTTATTTTTGGATCTCAAAAATGATTAAGTTTAAACAAAAAACCTATTCGATTTTGTCATTTTTACTGGGTTTTTAGTTTTTGGATTACCCATATCTTTAAAACCCATACAGATCTGATCACTCTGGATTCACAAGTACTCGTACTAACCTAACACTATTGTAACGTTATAGATACTAGTTTTCTCTGAAAAAAAAAAATATTTGATAAACATTTATGCGCATAAATGAAGTAACACCGCCGCTGCAGTGGTTCGTATTATTATTGATTTATCCGGGAAACGACACGTCGCGCTCGCAAAAAATATTTTTACGCGCAACTCTGCCGCAGTTGTTTCGTGCAGAATTTTGTACTACAAAATAATATCATTATTATAGACGTTTTGCTAGCGATGAGACGTAAACCTTAGTATACGCAACGCTGGCATTTAATCAGCTTAAAAGTTAAACGTTAAGTGACAATCTAAACTGGTAAGTCTATTAACGAGTACAGATTTTATTCGAAGTAGGTATAATAATATGTCTACATTATTATCATAGGTGTTGAAAAAAATTCCAATAGCATTTGTAAATAATTCAAACATTACGTACAATTTATACGCTCGTTTGAATATAATCAATTGCTTTGCCGTCCGAGAACCACTAATTTACATGAAACTCGCTTTGGTATAATGTTTAAACTGCACAACTTCTCAGTTGTTAACTATGGAGGTGAATCTACGAACGGAATGCATTTCAAACGATTCGGATGTAACGCATTTGTGCTGTACTCGATTTTCGAGGTTCGATTTGTAAGGAGTGGTGCGAAATATAATACATTACAAATATACAACATTTTTGGGGTGGTTGGGAGATAAGTAGTAGAACAAAGTTGTATCGTAGCGTTATAATTCCATACTAACGTCGAGTACTATTTTTTTTAACAGACTTCAAAAAATTATGAGCTTCCCTATTGAAATGTATGTTTTTTTCGTATGTTCGTTTAGAACAACATCAATATTTATATTAAAATTGGCTACCCCGTGCATGTATGTGCGCAATGGCTGAGTTGCAAATGACGCATGGTATGAACTATGTGAACGCAAGTAGTAATAACAGTGTAATAAAAATCATGAAATAAAAAAAAAAATTAACAAAAAATAAAACAAAAATAAAAAAACGCACTAAAAAGTATGGTATAATTGAATGGAAAAAGAAATGTTTCGACTTTTTTCGGAGTGGGAACCGTCAAACGTGTTATAAGAATACCGATAAAAATAAAATTTAAAAGAAACCCAATTAACAATTATTAAAACACGTATAAAAAAATTAAATGAGAACAAATTTACTACAAATACTTTTTGAAATTTGTGCCGCGTCGTAATCGGCTTTTTGGACGGCACCGACTCGTTTAATTTTTTGTGGTATTTTTTATTTTTATAGTCGGTTTTATTCTTTTGTTGAAAACTATAACAATAAGCGTGATTTGTGGTGTGCCGAGAAGACATCTGTCCAACCCCTTTCCCCCACCTTGGAAAATATGGAATTCGAGATGAATATCGAAAGGCGTGAACATTTAGGGATACAAATCACGCACATTCAATATTTTTGCGAAAAAAATTCGAAAATTTTGATTTGGGTTGAATTTCTCGGTTTTGGATGATACGTTACGTTCGACGGCAGTTTTCGCTCGTTGAGATTCATCTTCCGTCCGGTCGTATTACGCGGCCCGTCTGCGATTTTAAGGACTTCATTGTGTCTTGTGGCGGACGTCAAACAAAAGGAATCCGGTTTGGGTGGTGAAAAAGCTAAGAAAAAAAAAAAAATTGGCTTACACGTCGTTACAAATAGTATACGTTTTTTTATGCGACGACGAGAGGTAAATACGTATCACACTAATTAGAGCTGATGGTGTATTTTTCAGAAATTATATGGTGATTACGTCCATAAATTATTGTTATTATTATTATTTTATTACACACTGATGGTCCGTGTTTACATTCCTCTCATCACGAGCGGGAGCCCTTCAGCCTCGTTAAAATTTCGCAAAATCGGCTATCGTCTTGATACAGCGATCCGTCAAATTGTTTTCCTTTACACGGGTATTCAACGTTCGCGACGCTGCCCCAAAAAAAAAGAGTTTGGAAAAAATACGATATGATTTTGTTCGAATTGACGCGAGAAAAAAAAAACCGTGCGGACAAGATAATTTATTGAAGATAGCACCTAGTTAAAATACTTGTGAACGTTAACAACGTGTCATAAAACAATCGTGCACGTTTAATGACGAACGTAAAAATAAATTGAAACCGTTTTAACGATACAAAATTCGGTGATACGCACTAATACACGTTTCCGAGGTTTTGTTACTTTAGGACGTGTTATTGTGCGGTTGAGTGTAGGGTTTTTTTTTTTTTTTTAAATCTTTTTAGTAAATTATTTACACGCAATAGAGAACAGTCAAAAGCTTTCATGTTATTACCCATTTAAAAGGCTGTACATTTTAATGCTATTTTGTGAATAGTATTTTGAATGCATAAATAAAAATGTATCGTTAATATATAAATACGTTTTATCACGAGTTGGTTTTTAGTAGGCATATAAATTGTATATACCTATACTTTATACGCGTTGGAACAATTTTAGTACGAAAATGTAAGGACTGTAGGTTTTCATTTAGTATCCAGGAAGAATATTTATTGTTTCAAACCGTATTTTAATCAAGGGTTCTATTTTACAAACAATTCGTTACATTTTAAGACCAGTTATCATTCTAACGTAACCAAGGTTAACAGACTAATTAACAAACTAAAATGCTAAAAGTTACGTTAATTTTCACTTCTGGCTTAACGGAATAATTTCATACCTATTACAATTTACTTAACAATTAACCGATTTTATTTTTACTTAATTTTTGAAATGTTCGTATCACGTTAATTTGAATTTCGCCTTCGTTGTCTGATACATACAAAAGGAAGGTACAGCACAAAATGAAATATTAATAACGTACTCTATATATTGTAAATTTTTATTTTTTGTTAAAATACATTTAATTCATTTAATCGAAGTTGATATTTTATATCCGTTTAACTGATTAGTTTAAAAATTTCATCATGTAATAACTCATGGGCACGTCGCTAAAACAAACAAAATTTGAAAAAAAAAAATCACTTACTTGTCGTGCATTATTAATACGCTTAACGTGTAAACAAAAGGCGAATAAACTCGTTAATTTTGCAACAGGATGATCGTTATACGGTGACTATAAAAAGTTTTTTTTTATTTTTATACAATCAAATTTTAACAACTATTTTAATCGATTATTTACCCTCATTCCTACTCTAAAACCTGAACGGTCGGGGAAAATATATACACTTAAGTTGTTACAATTTATTACCAAGCACAGGGTTCAAATAAATTGCACATTATTCGGGTAAAAAGGAAATATACCCGCACAACATTGCTGAAAATGTACATCTATTTCCGATGTTGGATGCAAAATAATGACTTTGAAATTCGCACAATGTGATTTAAGGAAATCGGTAGGTCCCTCTCCGAGGAAAAATGCCCTCGAGCGCATTTAATAAATCGCGTTTGTTTCGATCAGTCGAACTTGTATGTACTCGTATGTTTGAGGGCTATGGAAAAAAAATAAACTTTTTCTCCGCAATAAACGTGGTATGGATTTAACGGCCTGCAGCAGCTTAATTTAATTTAATTTTTACAAACCAATTGAACGCGCCACGAGAATGAAAATTTTCGCTATAACATCAAATAATGAATCCAATAACTTTATTTGACTCCTATGAAATAGGTAGCTAGTAGTATTATAGTTGACTAAAAAAATTATTTAAAAAAAAATGTCTCGAATTGAAATCTGCATAAGAAAACAACTAAATAACAAATATACAAGAGAAATACAAAATAAATATGAATCACAAATTCATATTTTACAATGTATGTTGACAATTATAAATCCACGTGAAAGACAAACTTGTAGTTATTTTAAAAAAAAAAAAAACATAATCGTAAAAACCATACATTTATCGCTACGCTCGCTAAGAATCTAAAAACGAAATAGACGGAAAATAATTTTCCATGACCGCCCGACATGTACCTGTTAGGAGAAAATCGTATAAAATCAAACTAACAAGTTATGAAATAAACAACAAAATTATGGAAGAAATAATGTTTAAAAATAGATAGAAAATTGTTAAATCGAAACTTTTTGAATGCATTGGAAATCGAGTTATTAAGGTTATTGTAACACGTCAAAGTAAAATAATTATACTTGTACTAATATGTGAAAAATGTAACACTTACTATGTTTCGTGTTCCGATTTATTTAAACGAAAAAAATCTAATTGTTGTAACCCTGGGGTAATGATATTCTTAGTCAATTGTTATGTCTTATTTAACTCAACGTTTTGAAGAATCTGATCTCCAAAACTTTGCATTCTATATTCAATACAATTGAAGGTAACGTGACGTCGTTGAAAAAACAATTTCATTTCAACCGACCAAATACTGCGTTCTCCAATAATTGGATTATATGATATTTTAAAAAAAATCGTCTAGGCCAATTCATAAAAACAAATCACGTGGAATACGAGAGCGCACAATGAGCCACTCGATTATAACTACTGTTCGGCACTTGAAATGTGCGTCGTGCGCACACCTACCTGCGTAACAAGGACCGCACAAAAACGTACAATAATAATATTGTTCGGCCACCGAGCACCCGAAAACACTTATACGTGGCACCACAGACGGTGGAAAAACATGTGTATCGAACACACCGCCTGTTGATTTAGTAGGCAAGTCGTATATTATGCGTAAATTAAACACACACACACAATAATAGCATTCGTCTTACGACCCAAAGACGACGGCGGAACAATCGGATCGTTTTACTGAAGGGCTGTTATTCGTGACGTGTGAAATTAAAAATACAAAAAGGGTTTGGGGGTACGAGCTGCGACCGCGATAACGCGCGGGAACATCGTTCGGGCGAGTTCTGATTTTAGACGTCGATAAAATGTGATGATACGAAACAAATGATGGTCCGATGACTGTATACGCGCGCAGTGTGGAATGTGAGATTTCGGAAGAAATAATGAATACAAATTCATAAAACGTGAAGTCGCGTCTGAGCAAGATGCGCGCACACATCAATATAGGGTGGTTTTTTTTTTTTTTGGACATCCATTTTTATGACCTGCAAGTATGATGTATTTGTTGTTTTTTTATTTGTGTAGCGTGTACAGAGTATCTGTTCTACTTCAAAACATTTGAGCGCGAAGATTACGTAACTAAATTTCCTATGGGTATACATTAGTCTTTGGGATTTATTAAATCAGTCCTTTCTACAAAACGTTTACATTTTCATTATTTCCCACGAAAAAATGATAGAAAGAAAAATATAAGAGACATAACAACGGTCCTCCAAGCACTCTATATTTGCTCTTCTATTTACGCATCGATTCTAGTCTAATAATTACGGTTCCACATCAATCATAAAAAATCTACAAAAAACGATCTTACATGGAACAATTCTTGTAACCCCGATCGTTGAAATATTCGATATCCGTATAGGACAAAAATAACGAGATAAAAAGTAAAAAGTAAAGAAAGTTCTTACTTTTTACTTAATGGACAAGTTCTATAGTTTTAAATGAACATTACTACACACTTTGCTTGAAACTTCTCTCATTTTTTTCGAAACATTTAAATCAAGGACTTTATTTGGTATTTTGACTAATAAAAATTATGTTTTCGTGTTAAAAAAGCCCCATACTTCACGTACGACGTAGTACGTACTCTGTATTGTATTCTATTACATATTTTCAACTTCAATTTTTTATAGTTTGCTACACACTATAATGATATATTATATGATATATGAACAAAAAATACCTACAACAGTTTTAAATTATGATTGAAAAAAACATGTAATTTTCATAAAAACAAACAAGATTATAAATTTTTTTTTGTTTTGAGCTTCGTAAGAAAATCAAATTTTGAACTGATATATTAAATTATATTGAACTGATATACCATTAAATTATATTTATGCATAGTAGTGACAAACAAATAACATTTTTACTTTACAGACAAATTGTTTTAACAAATTGTCTCACTTCGTTAAAATTTCATACATTTATCTGTTTAGAAATTAACCTTAAACAATAAAATTGGTTTCTATGCACTTATTACAAACTACGATGCGAAGAAGATAACGAATCAAACACCATCTATGCTTTCTTCGTTATTTTCCGGAGAAATAATATTTAACTTACAAATATCGCCTTGTGTTAACCTGACAATACCAGTCTGTTGAGAGTGGAATTTTCAGTACAGACATTATAAGTTCCAAATAAAAAGTATCATTTAGGTAACCTTAGTTTAGTTATTTTTTTTACCAAGTTGTATACTCTGATCAACTAATTTTGATAGTTGCATCAACTATGAAAATAAGTAGAATTAACTAAATTTTATAGTCGGATCGACTAATCTATAATTTCAAGTGTTTGTTATAACTTTCAATTTTGTTCCGAACTAAGTTAAAAATATTTGGTTAACTTGATTTACTCGAGTCAAAAAGGTTTTTTCTATCAACTACTAATGCCCATCTCACGGTTGTAAGTATCATAAAAAGTACCCTATAGGTACAACGGGATCGATCCGTATCGAGTGCATGCCCGGGTGTATTGTATGTGTTTTGAGTGCTGTTTGAAGGTCTCGCTTCCGATAAAAAGTGTAGTCTGGAAATGATAGCTTGACAGCCATAAAAGGACGTCGACAAACGATATGTTTTGACATCGCACGTTTTTAATCCGCTAGGCGAATGGGTTTTCTCGTGGGAAATTATGTGAGCTGTTCACTTCGAGTATTATAATATTTAATATCGTACGAGCAGTTTTCGGTGTAATGGAAAATATAATCGATCGACTATTTTGTTTTGAAACCTACGCGTTACCACGGTTTTAAACGCTAAACGACATTTTCTGCCTACAATAATTCTGAAATGCTTATGACGACGTTTTCACACTGTAGAGACAAACATGAAACACGTAAAATATAATACTTTTCAGTATAAACTTGAAAGAATTTAACTGAGTAAATACACTAGTTTTAATACGTATATTTTTTTGACGTTACATAATGCTTAATTTTCACTAAATAATGATAACATGATATTATTATGTGTACAAAATACCTGTGCGTGATATGCGTGTTGTTTGTATTTTACTTGTTACCGTATATTATACGTATATTATACCATAGAATGTAACTTAGCGCAATATTCATTTTCAATTCGATTAAATTTTTTGTACGAGAAATACACATAAATACAGATAAAAGAAGCTATTCCAAACAGAACGTGATACAATTTTACCAAATAGAATACATTTTTCCCACTTAAACAGTTCAAACGACACTTTTTTGTTTTCTACGTATAAACTTAGGCTATTTCATTTTGTATGCCCCCTTTACGAGTCTTACCGTCCGCCGATCCGTATCTTAGTTATGTTTAAAGACACATCGAGACGATGTTATAATATTTTGTGGATCACCTGTTTTATACCTACATGCAGGCTTGTTCGTCTAGTCATACTTCTGGCATGTTACGTGGGATCGACAGATGTGTGACCGTTTTTTAAATTTTTTATTTATTTTTTTTTTTTTGTTTTTTTTTTGGTGGATTTTCATCCGAAACAGATGCACAACGTCTCGTCGTCGCGGTTCCACTTACCGGCTGACGTGCATACGCGATCCGCCGCCCGAGTGTGTTATCGCGTGCGTTATAAATATCCCTCAGTCTCGGTTAATAACAACGGAGCACGTCTAGCCAGAGAAATTAAAAAAAAATATAATTATAATTAAACTAAAACCTATAAAACCATCCTGAGTACCCACGGACTATGAATCTCGTTGTCGTTTGGCCGAAAAATGGTTTCATAGACATCGACGGTCTATTGTCGAATGTCAGTCATTGATAATGTCAATGGGAGGTCTGTGTTGAGCATGGGAATTTCCAAAAAAAGATAATTTAAACGCGTATTGAACGTAAAAAAAAAAAAAGGAGCGCCGGGATCAGTCTAGGTCGCGTGGGTAGTTTGACGGGGTAGCGACTACGCTTTGGGCGGGTCACTAGTTTAGAAGTTGTGGTTTAAACGCATTATTTAATTTCTGAAAGCAATGATAAATCATTGCCTTCAAAAATACGATTCTGAGCGAGCTCAGTTGTCTAGTATGTGTCGTGGTAAAAACAAATTTAACAATAAATACTCTTGTCAAATCTGTATCTTTTCTGTTTTATTATTGTGTAAAAATTTCAGCTTGGTCCAATCTTTTGTTTAATTTTGTTGCATATTACACATTCATACATGTCGTGTTACATATTAATTTGTAAATTAATACGTAACATGTTATTTTGATTACTCGAAAATGTTAATTATAATATTCTGGTATACATGTTAACGTTTATAGTGAATTTCGTCGGTTATTTGGTCCGACTACGCGCATTTTACCGAACACAAAATGTGTTGAAACAAACAATTTAAAAAAAAAGTGTTGTTTTTAACTTTAGTTCGTATTCGAATGGAATATGCATATATTATTAATAACGTTTTAAAAGATATATTCAACACGTACCTACGTACAAATATCCATATTATACGGCCACTACAATATATAGGTATTACACACGGTATTGTATTATTATCCAACAAATGATTTATTGGTATCGGCGTTAAAAAAAAAATTTAATAAAAATAAACTGTTATGAATTATTCACTGAAGTTTTTCACCACAAAAAAAAACCGACAACGGTGGATAAAAAAAAAAAAACATCTGTGATGCCCGCATTTTTCAATAAATCATAATATTATCCCGGAATAATAATGGGTTTTGAGTGGCGTACGAGCTGCATATACGTTAAACACTTGAATAGTTACTGATCCTGTAGATAATATATAATTTATAACATCATAATCGTTTCATACTATCGTCGAGCTTTGTGTACTGCAAGTCAAAACGTCGGAATACATTAACAAGCAATAAAGGTGAATCGTATCATCGTACCGGACAACGCGTGCTTGTTTAACTTTGATTCGCTGTTCATAATCGTTTCAATTGATTCGTGGCACTATAATGTTTTGCGAACATAACGCAAACATAATGGAAAACAATGGATTTAAATCAGTTTCAGTCGTATAAAAATCGACGTGTTTATTTTAAAAGAAAGGTGTGTATATACCGTATAGATTATACGCATAACATACTGATAAGTTTTGTTCAGTCGCAATAAGTCAATGAATCGTGTAGCTTTTTGACTATAGTTCAAATGTATGAATACATCAATTTTTTACTACAAAACATGGTGAACAATTTAAATTACAGTTTTGCAAAAACTTACTGTTTTTTTTTTTTTTGTATTTATAGCCATTAGAATTAATCAAAATATCGAATGAAATAAAAATTTAGGAAAAAAATATATCGTATGATATCATACATGAGAAGTATTGATAAATCAAAAATATGAATTTCAAACAAATCGTATGTTTTCTAGTGTCAAATTTGAATTTTAGATTTAAAAAAAAATCAATAACTACGATACGTAAAAATATCGACCAAGTGTAAATCTAAGGTCGAGCCGCACTTAATATTTTAGTTGAATTGAACTTGGGCTAAAACAGCGAAATAAAAATTGTTCACGTCGTTAAACACAAACGAATAGTACGATATATATTCTTACGACAACATTGATAAAAACTCAACATCTGAATAAGTTATAATCGACAGTAAATTTTGCATGTGATTAGGATACGAGTTGGTTTCTTTGTACACCACGGACGGAGTCGTTTCTGGAAATTCTCTCTCCTCTGTGCGTAGAACGTATTTCAGGATAGAATGTAATTCGACCGTAAGACACCTACTTTATTTCAACCAAAATGCAAATCGACCACATATTAGTTAACGTCTGAAAAGTCATAGAGCTACCGGCGTGCACGTATATTTCCCATTCGTTTTGTATGATAATATTATGCGCAGTGTGTGTTGCCTGACGATTGAAAAACGTTGTTTTATTTCTTTCATCCGCAGGTATTTTCATTACTCGAAGTCGAGAACTCGACTCGGGTACACCCTATCGGTCGTTAAACGAAACGATAAAACGTGTTTGTGTTGGAGTTCAGTTTTGAAATCGCTTCGGACGCGCACAGAAGGTGGAGGAAACCCAGGGGTGGAGGAGGACGAGGAGGAGGAGTGTATTATGATAATATTGATAATAATTTCGGACTCGGTAGTAACTAGGCCGCGAATGTGTTTGCCGTGCGCGAGGCGGCGGTGACGACGGGGAAATAATTGACCGCGAGCCGAACAAACGCCCCCGCGAGGGACCGGAGTGGATGATTTATTTATCAATTTCACACCTTAGAATCCACGCGAGATCGTTAACACTTTAGTGTTTTTTTTTTTTTTTTTGGCCACGGGACATTTTTAAAACACACATTTTTTAATCGCCTACTTAGATAAAAGATTTACGGGACCGCGCACGGATAATAATAATAATATGTTCTCGAGTCGTATTGTTATAAATAATATAACGCTTTCGGACTCGTAATTCAACCGAACGTGTATCTCCTACCCCGAAGTCTTCCATCATCGAAATCCAAAATATTCTATCGATAAATTAATAATAATAACAGCAACCGCGTCTCTGCCGTAGGTACCGCGAGAGATCGTTTGTAAACAATGAACGCGCGCGTTTCATCGGCTTCATCGTTGCATAATGTACGAGTATTGTGGGTACCTACGAAAAAATTCTTCGGGTTCTTTTCAATATTTTATATAACACTATTCGGTTTCGTCCCAGAAGTCTTTGTGGGGGGAACACTTCACCGCTCATCGAATGGTTTTACTCGTTTAGGTAACTACGTTTGTTCGATTTCACGACAGTCTCACATACACTTACTATTTCTACACAAAGTTTTCGTTCTTTCTTACCGCGCCACAATATTAACTGTACAACATTTGTTTTGTACAATTAAGAACTCTGCCTGGACTAATGCAAAATATATTCAATTAACAAATGTCACTAAGCTTCATCTTACAAAACATTTAAAATTAATTAAAAGTAAGCAAACCAAGTCAATACGACACGTTGTTCAAAAACAATAATTTTCTACCAGTGTATTTGAGATTCGCGTTTTAGACATATGAACGTGGTTTAAAGAGAAAAGTTTGATAATTACTCTCACGATACAAAAATAATGCTTTATGCTTTTTGTATGTTACGAAATAAATTCCGTTGAAAAAAAAATGTTTATGATGTTTTGAAAATTATTATTAAACCGTACCAAGCTCCTAAACACGATACTAATGCTGAACCTACGTATATTACGTAGAGGTATAGAGATTGTATTTATATTTCTATTTTGAGGAAAATATACCGTATCATTGATCTCATGGTACTCCACTTTAACCTGTCGTAGTTTTTTTAATCTATTGATTGTTAATTTTTTTATGCTATTGCAAACATCTTTCGTGTTCATTATAACTATACGTACCTACCTAATTTTCATTCAAAAAATTTTATCGATTTGAATTTATGTTGAATCTATAGTGTTTTTTTTTTTTTTTTTCTAAACTCATTGAAGTAAAAATGATTGAAAAAACCTTTTAGTAACGGTATTCTTATTCCGGTACCTGAGTAATTACTCGCCTATTGGAACACAAGTCATGCGTGTAATTAAGATACCGAGTGCCATCAATTATGTACGGAATATATTTTAAAATGAAATGGTCTTCAATGTATAACGTGTCACGCGTTTGTTTCGAAAAAAAATATTTTACGAATAACAAAATACGCGTGGAAATAATAATAATAGATTTGAACAACTTTCCTGTGTTTAAAAACGGTCGACTAAGAACCGACCTGGCCGCGTTCTAAACCGTCAACACCAAAACAAATCACACGTCAATAATATTTCTAGTGTGCGAAAATTTTGAGTAGATATCCATACAGGTATTATATATTAGTCAACTAAACCACGTGAAAAAAATGTTGAGGCGAAAAACATGAAATAACTATCGAGAATATACGAGTATATATAAATAAACGAAATAATTTAATATTAAGAAATAGAAATTAGCCGGAAAAAATCAACAGGAAAAACATTTTGATAAAAAAATATCGGGAGAAAATCATTGCGAAAAAATATATAAGGACTTAATATGCAGGAAAAGAAAGAAGAGAATGAGTAACTATAAGATGATTACAATTCATCTCTGTTGTCTTGGAGTCTTAACTAGTGAACTAAGAAATTATTTTATCGAATCTTTTATTCGTTCGGAATCGCTGTTATCCGGTTACTGATCGCAATCTACAAAGTATAACCAGGACGGTTTTGAACGAGATCACACAAGAATACAAAATAAAAACCACTATGCCACTGCCTCCATTCGAATTTTTCAGTCTGTAAAAAAAAAAACAAACAAACGACAGATTAACAATGATGAAATATGTTTTTTTTTTTTTTTTTTGTCGTTGCACTAGTGCTCTTGGGAAAACGATTTGATTTTTGTACGACACAATAATAAATTTTACCTTTTTATAGCGTATGTTTACCTCGGCCGCTTTCTACCTTTTAACTTTTACTATTTAATCGTAGTATTTTCGTAGCCGATCCCTTGTTGCCGAAAGTAGCAATAAAAAAGCAGTTAAAGCCCGAATTTGAAGACAACCGTGATTATTTACGGCGAATTAAACAGCGATAATTTACACAACGGTTTTACGGTTTTTTTCCCCGATCCTTTTGTTTTGACGTGGACCCGACATTATAGAGGACCCGATAAAAATCGTCACATGACCTAAACGTCTCGGTACATGTCTCGTGTATTACTTTAAAAAAATCATCCTATTATCGTCGTTTTCCGATCAATTTTGGCCACCCAACCGAAACGAAAAACCATTTATTAATGATATCGTGACGACAATAGTTGTAATGCAGCTCGTAAAGTGTATTTCAGTTAAGGTATCCGTTTCAAGTATGAAATCTAATAACAAATACAGTCGAACTATCTCTGTAGATTTTCAATATGAATGGTATTTGCAAAAGTTTGTTTATAATTATAATATTCAGAAGTAATATTAATCATTATATTTCCGTAAATAAAATACTCATCGTTTGTAAAATGCAAGATAATGCATTAGCGTTTAATATCGTATTTACCTAATTCCTATCAACCCTTGAAAAAAATCTATGTAAATTGTACACTGACATAATTTATTAATAAGAAATTTTTAAAAAAATATCGCCCTAAAATTTATACAAATAAACAACACCCACGATTTATATACATATTATTTTTCATGACAACTATCTGACAATATTATAAGTTTTTTTCCGAGCTTAGTAGGTAATACCTATTTTGTGGTAGACTTTCTTTTTTTGGAGCAACAAATATTATTTTAATTCTAGCGGACCCATGTTCTGTTGATCCTAGATTAAGTTTATATCTCGGTTGAGTTGACGTTAAATTTCAGATATCTGTACAAGTTTACCATAAAAAAGGGCTTCTGACGTTTGCGAAAATTATTTTGAATAAGTTTTACAAAACACTTTGATTCAGGAAGTTGTATAGAAAGTAACTGATTTTTTTACCTAACTCTTAAAACGACGCTAACAGTTAATAATATCAAACTAGATACTTGGTCTGTGGAATCAAGACAGAAACCTAATAGTAGTAAAAATCATGGAGTAATATTGGGAGTACTTTTGGACTAATACGATTTAAATAAGTAAACCTAATTTAGTTTTGTGTCGATTTTTGAAATACTTAGTCTACAATGGTTCGCAAGTCAATTCAGTGGTGGATGTGACAGAGTAAACAACTTTCTTTGCCTGAAATACTTAAAACAACATAAAAATTAATTTTTTAAAAATTTCTGATAAAATTAAATACTTGTTTAAAAATCCGCCACCTATTCGGATGACTTCTACATCGACAACTGAGTCATTAATTTAAGAAAAAAAAAACTTAATTCTGTTACTAGTCAAAATAATGTTGATTACCGTAAAACGATCTTTTTACACCCGTTAGATAATATTCCGGACTCGATTACGATATTTGTGTTCGAACAAAACTGAAATAGAAGTATGCAATACAAATGATGTTCTAGTTGACCAGTGTACAAATGGCTACTTCAATGAATAAAATGTTAAGTTAATTAACAATCGATAACAAAAAATTATTATAATGGTTTTCATTTTTTACATTCGAACCGACAGCTGCAAAGGCAGCTGCACTTGTGGTAAGATTACTACTGCCTCCACCACCGTGGCAATAATAGCGACAAATTTATATTACATCACCACTGAGATACCCCACTGGCGGTGCATCATGTACAATGCGAAAACTAAAGAAAAAGAAGGCATTGGCCAAGAACTCGGCAATGTTCAAACGGTTAACGGATTTTCGTACATACTTTGAAAGCTACGTTTTAAAAATTAAAAACGTGTTAATTTCCTGGCCCTTTAACTGCAGGATAGTACAACATAATAAATTATGCGACGCGTGGTGCGACGTAAAAACGCGATGCAATTATTATTTTTATTTTTATTTTTATAGTAAAAGGTAGGTATTAAACGCCGAGTAGTTGGGACAGGACCGAAATTTGCGTGTACATACTGGTCGCGTTTTATAATAGGTATAGATACGTAGAATACACCAACCCGTGTTGTATAGTATAATGTTTATTTGAATTTTTTTTGTTTTTCCTGTTGTGTATATTATAGTATTACGAGCAAAACATAGAAATAAAAAAACCCGAGCAACTTCGCGTATTTTCCGTACTATATAGTAGGAGGTAGTAATAGTATTAATATGCGTCGTCGTCGTTAATGTTTACGAGCCGTCAGGCCGAGCATATTCTCGTCTCGGTAAATAAAACCGAGAAATAACAATACCTAACCATAATAATATGCACACGTACAGTTATAATAATATGTGACGACGATCGTATTATATTATATTATTATGTCAACTTCGGAGACCGGAGTATGTTATTATTAGGTATTATGTTATTATTTTCGTTGCTGTGTAATAATTATGCAATACAATTTCATATAGTCTAGCGAAATGATGGGGTAAAAACGGTTTTCTGCAGATCGGTTTATCGTAAAACGACGTTTAGACGAACGTGAAGCCCCGAGAATATTATACATGTTATATTATAATATTATTATACTACATCCGCAGCTGCAACCGCGTGGATTGTTGTGTTTCTCGTGATGTTATTAATTCGGTCAAGTTGATCGGCCATCGAGTTCATTTTTCGAGTTGATTATTTAATGATGACGATAATTTAATGTATTTATTTTTTCTCCAATATTTCCTCTAGACCTAGTAAGAATGGGAGTTGATGTATGGAGAGAATTAACTCGTGATTAAGAAAAATGGAGGGATTCAGTCATGGCGGTGAAAACACTAAAAATGTCTGTCATTCTTGTTGCTGAGACATGGTCGAGTCTGAAATTTTAAAACGTGGCTGTAAACGAAATAGTAAAGTTAAAAAATAGTGTTAATGTTTAAAATTTTAATACGTACGTTCAAACTTCCAGCAATGATTGTTATAGAACTAAAATTTTAGAAATGTATGTAACTGACCAAGTATAACTAGTTATAAGGTACCTACAAGCCGAGTACTGAACATTGTTCTTTACGGATTCCTAGCGCGTGACAAAAATGATGCATTTAATGAGAATAAAAATAAAAACGTGATAGCACCGAAACCTGCATGTAATACAAAACTGAAGGCGTGTTATTGTGTAGAATTCCTTGGAAGTCGGTATAATACGAGCTACATAATGGTTCGGTAAATTTTCGAGTGGTTTCAGACACTGTATAAAAGGTGCTTTTATTACGTGGGTATATTATTTTGATACAAAAGCAACTGGGATTGTAATGCGTTTACTCGCATTTTGTTCGCCCAATGACCCGTGACGATTTTAAAATGTTGAAGAAAGAGAAGAAAAAAATGAATTCACTATCGTTTCTGTATTGTTGTGTACATTTTACAATACAGAATAATATACAACAAGTAAGTTACACACCTTGTACAAACCGCAGACGTAGTTTTTGAGGAGCACGGTGATGTCGATAATCATTGTAGAAAAAAAAAAAAAAATAGTGGTCACTGGAACATAATATCTTAACAGTTTTACTGCTGTGTTTGCGGAGGATTTTATTTCTTGTGCGCCATCATTGAATGTTGTGAATTTTTTGGAAAAAATAAACAAACCTAGGCAAATATTTTGCAATGTTCAGATGCTAATATATTTTCTCCCCTAATATAAATGATATTTTTATGCGCGAGAATACTAATTTATTGATTTTTCTAGTAAATTGTGGAGTTTCTAGCATAACGGCAAATCATTTTCGACGCACATAGAATACAGACCAACTATGTCTTAAAAGTGTTTTAAATGACGTTATTAATTTACTTTATATTAGACAACATTTTTTAAACACAAAATATTTATAAACATAGGTATATAATCAAAAACGTATATTATTATATTAATTTTATTGGAATAAAAATTAAAATCATTCAACCGTTATTTTTTACTATCTGGAAATTTATGGCGTTGTTTTATTTGCTGCACGTCTCATTAGAAGTTGTTAAACTATTAACAAACTTGATTCACATTATAAACACCCCTTTTTATTAGATACAATTAGTCATTGTACACAAATGGTTTGTTTTGTATTTTAACAGAAATATCTTTGTTAGTTGAGTACCGACTGAAGTTGTATCAAAATTGGAACAAAATATACCTACTTAATGGAATGAAAGTTTTTATTTTCTTATGCCTCAATTGGTTAGCCAATAGTCTCTGAAAGTATATTAAGTCTTAAAGCTTAGTGAAATTCGATTAACTTATATAATATTATTGATTAATATATCTGACGGCTATATCGGTATTGCATTTGAAACAAATCGGAATTCGTCATTTTAGATCAATAGAGGAGAAGAACAATGATTTAAATATTTCTACCGTTTCTCATAATAACTAATCAGACTTAGCATGAAAAGAAATTGATATCTGTATTTGACCTCGGTTGCTTGTTGTGGGTACTCGTTTTTAGTAGTTCAGTCAATTTAACGGTAAAACTTTTTTTTTACATTTTCGTTGACCGTGCGAATTAAGCAAAACTAAAAAGACACATACGCACGAGAGAGATAGACGATTAAGACGTAGTACTAATATCTTTTAATTACAGTAATAATAATAATAATGATGATGAATAGGTAAAACATATTATTCAAAGCACCTGTGTTACTCCTGATACCGCCCGAGATGAATCTAACAGGTGTGGAGAGTTACAAACCAGATTCTTTCGGATAGTATTAATACAACAAATTCTCCGGTTTTTTTTTTTTTTTCCGTTTTGGAATAGAAATAAAATCATGTATTAAGGTGTTCAATAAGTGTAAAGGTATCTTAGCGCACAGTATGTACACAATTTATATCTAGAAATGATTTTATCCCCCAAAAAAAAAAAATTACACACATTTATGCTCAAATAGTGATTTCAATAATAAATTAGTTGTTTTAAAAAAACGTGTTCTTCTTCTTCTGACGACACGGTTTTGTTAAGTATGCATGAAACCTTGTCGGTATGCCCTGTGCGCGATAAGTTAACTAACTGTGCGTCGACAATTCGTTTAAAGCGTAAAATATGACTTTTTTGTACACGCATTAAGCATTTTTTTTTTGTCGATCGTCCGATATTGTTATTCCGAACAACGATTTATCGCCGTTTCGTCGCCCCACGACTACCAATAGTTTGTGTAAAATCTTGCGATCATTACAATACTGTATATTATATGGCATCGGATCTCCGTTTAGTTACGAAATTCTCGCGGTACAATAACATTACCATCGTATAATGCGTCGGGAGCGGTAAAGAAAAAAAATAAAAAACCACTCGACGGCAATGTACGTCGCGCGGCGAAGAACGTATAAATAATTTGTCTCTAATATTTGTTTTGTTTTGTTTTGTTTTGTTTTTTTTTTTTGACGATTTATAGCTCTCAATTTTGTTTTATTGCCACGGACCGCTGCAAGATAACCGCGGCGATCGGCCGACGCGAAAACAATTGTTTTGAAAAAGAAGAAAAACTTTCCGTCACAAAAAATCGTACAACAATAAGACGAACGATGTTATTTCGATCCGAGATCAACCGAGATCCGCGTGGCGAAGTACTAACGTCGTATATTATATCGCGTTTATTAACACTTTGTCGAGTAATTTAGCCATAAATCTCTGGACTGTTGTCGGATACCTACTACGTACCTAAGAGTTCTGAGGCGCCTTCGGCGACAATAAATTACCGCAAACACAAAAGGGGCTCCTCGACGGCGGCGTTCTTTTCTCTTGGTCTACCGTCGATGTACAAACTCGGCTGGTTCGTGTTTCGGTTTTATCTTTCTATCGGTCGAGTTTTTTTTTATTTATGCCGTATAGTTTCACTTTACGCTGCTTTTAAACGAATTTCACGTAAATTGTAAGTAAAAAAAAATAATAATAAAAAAATAATTTTGTTATTCTTTATGGATTTCAGCGTTAGTTTGGCTAATTATTTATTTATTTATTTTCATGTTTACTACATCTTCTTCGATTTTCAATCAAATATTTGTGATCGGCCATCGTTGTTTTAACTAAATATGTACGCATATAAAAGAGATTAAAGGTATACTCGTATATCTACTAAGTTATTAAAATGTATTACGACGGATCGTTTTAGTAAATACAAAACTTGCTAGGACATAATCATGTTAATATTAAAAAACTCAAATCTTTATGTTCAAATTATTACACCTCGTATCATAAAATGTTATTGAGAAATGTATACCAATATTATGTTGATACTCAATAATATTGTCAGAATCTTTTAGAATGATCAGCACGTTCTCAAATGAATAGAATTGATTCATCGACTTGTACCCGATGTTAAAGAATTATTAAAAATTTTCGTATTAGTTAAACTAAGAACTCGATTTACATAAAGTCTATGCAATGTACATGAAATATAATTAAATTTATATGTTTATACAATATACCAAGTATAGAAATGCATAATGTCATAGATTAATAACCATTAAGATATTTTATATTAATTATTATCAACGGTTTTTTTTTTTAGTATAACAAAAACACGGTCAAAGGGATTTCAACAGCTGAAATTCACTTTTCACGCTTAATTATAATTTCTTCTTCTAACAATTACACAAGTGCATTTCATAATTTAAACGAAAAATTAATTATTCTAAATCATAATATTCTTAAATCATTATAAGATTTTAATTTGCCATAGATATTTAACACTTAATCTCCAAAATCGAATACCTACCGAATACGGTATACGGTATTATAGTATTAGTTTGATTAAATGAAATTATATACGTTATTTACACGATTATTGTCATACGATTTTCAAGATTAGTATTAGCCGTGATCAATAAACGTAGCTATTTGATGTTTGAACAATATGAATTCATGTACCTAATCATTGTTCAAAAAATGTATCATATTTAGGACTTTAAAGAAACATTTTGTAATCCTATTCGAATACATCTTCTGTTCAAAGTTTAGTAAAACTAATATTATTTATTTGTGCGACACGTGTTACTTTACGAATGTGAGGGACTTGAGAGGGATCGATAAAAATACTTAAATGAATGTGCTTAATGTATTATATAATTTACTAATAGTACCTACGTATTAAACAAGTTATTTTTATTTTTATTGAAGAATCACACAATTTCGTGTACAAGATCTCAAAAAAGTAAATTATTCGAGGTTCCAACAGCTGCCACCCGATGATATCTGTAGTTTGAATCTTTTTGTAATCGGCTTTAGCAGTATTTGAGTTTATACTGAAAAAAAAAAACGAAACTCAGTGATATCACGCGAGTCGTTACAGCCGCAAAAACAAAAACAAAATACCTACTGACACACGCGAATGAGTTATAAATCATTGGACCGGTGTCCAATAGTAGATAAAAAGTGCTAAAAAGTCACGGATTGCAACTAATAAATAACAAGGTATATATAGCTGCAAAAGAAGAAACTAAAAACATGTTTTTAAAATTTCGCAATCATTTTAAAATATTTTTCACCCAAAATAAAGCGTTAATTTTAGTAAGCTGGTATTCAGTGATTTATTAATAAGTTATAAGTTATAAAATTTTTAAATCCAAAAATATAAATATTCAAAATTTCCAATAGTGCTCCTAACAACTCAAAAATCAAAATATTTACACATCACGGTGATAATAAAAAACGGACATAAAAACAAAATCCAAACCTCCTCCAAATATTTTTTCAGTAATAAACAGCTAATATTGAAGTTTTGTAACATATTAGTTTTTGCATATATTGTTTAGTAAAACAATACTTTTTAGTTTGGAATCTTGAAATTCTAATTTATATTAAAACTAAATACTTTTCTATGTTAAGTTAAATGATTTTGAAATTTGTTTTACGCAGCATTTGTTTATAATTATTTTGTTTTTGTCTTATATCTTTACGATACGTGATGATGTCTTTGATCAAAATTTCTCCGACATTTTTTTTTATTTATTGAAATGTTTACACATTATTGGACTATATAAATGCAGTTTAATTGACATTAAAATTTTGACCATTTTTAAGCTATAATTTTCAATTTCTTATTGGTTTTACTTACCATGTAAAGTAAAAAGTTTTTAGATTTGTATTGTTTTTACAATGATGTTTTGTTTTTTTTTTCTGTGATCAAAAGTTCTAGAAGAGAAACTGCTCCAATTTTATCGTATTTTAACATTAAAAAAAGATATTTGATCTGAGGTGGTACAATATTTGAAGCTTTTTTTGAAATGTTGATTATTTTTTAAGTTCTGAGGAAAAAAAGAAAACGGCCAAGCTTTTTCAACAAACTGAAAATCTTACATAATACTAAAATAGGAAAGATACAGATTTTATAAAAGTTTTTATTGTTAAATTTGTTTTACTAGAACGTAAACTAGACAACTGAGCCCGCTCAGAATCGTATTTTCAAAGGGAATGATTTATCGTTGCTTTCAGAATTTGAGTAATGCGTTTAAACCACAACTTATAAACTAGTGACCCACTTAAAGAGTAGTCGCTACCCCGTCAATCTATTCACGTTACCTGGACATATCCCTGTTTTTTTTTTTATTTTAATGTCAAAACTTTAACACAGCCATCAAAAAATTTAAAATTGTTTTAAGGTAGTTAAACATTTTTATATTATAATTACTTTTCAGTCACCATTAAAATTTGTCTTAACTTATTGGAGTATTCACACTTAATTGTAAAACGGACGTAAACATTTAAAACAATTTTGACAACTTTTATTCTTAATATAGAAATTTAAATTATATAATTTGTAATTTAAAATACGTAAAATACGCTCATGTATATGCACGCTCAGAATTTAATTTCACAAAAAATTTAAGGTTGTTTACAAAATTAAACATATAGCATAAAATTTCAACATTTTAAGCCAGTGAACCATTCATATTAGTGAATTACTCCACCACTAAGACCATTATTTTTAGGTATTGCATATGGGTTTGACTTACATTACTTCACTCAATTCCTTTAATTATTTTTTAGCACATCAAAAATCTACAATAAGCTGTATTTTTTTTTAAATTGCTGACCGCGATGATGGATACGGAAAACCTGCTCATATTTCGGACGGAAATCGTAAAACACAAGTGGTTTAGGTTGCAGCTGTCAAAACAAAAGAAATAACCCAACGCAAATGGTAGAGTAATAAATCTATCGCACTTACAAAGCATTATAAATTATGAATTTGACGTGTACGTTGGCATGCAGTTTGAAACTGGTTTGGTTATAAACCTAGTTTTTTGAACTTTTAAAATATCTAAATTGTGTGTAAAATCTAGATAATAATATAAAAACATATGGCTGTAATAAAATTAAATATGGTCATAGTAATTAATTCAAAACATTAAACCAGACATGAAAAAAATATTTAAATAAAAGACTATGTCAAGTCTGTCTCCGTTTTTATTTGTGTGCAGTAGACTACTTTCAAAAAATTAATTTGGAATGAGCTCAGTGAGTTGATGAATGAACTCATCAAGTTATAAATCCTGAATTTAGTGTTCTATTTAATAGTGTCACATAACATAAAATGTATAGATTGGAACAAGTTTGATAATTGTTTGTACTAAATGTATGACTATTTTATAAACTTTGACACGAGTTGTTTTTAAATAACTAAACAAATACTTTTTTATGAAACAATATTTAGTTACAAAAATTATTTTATTTAATTTAATGTTATTTATTAACTATCCAAAAATCTGGAAAAAATATAAGCTAACGTTAAAATACAATATTGCACCCGGAAATCATTAAGGTTTAAATATTGTATCGAGTTTATTGTTTTTAACGTTTGTCCAAATCGGAAAAAAAAACCCACTGACGTATTAGAACTTTAAAAGTACGTCGCGGAGGTGCTATTATTTAAAAATCTATAATAATACGATGTTGTATTGATCAAAAATTTAATAGTTTTATCATTTTATAGTGTCGTTTATCGTTATAATTCAGGTAAATAGTTTTAGAATGAATGTCTACGTGTGAATATTTAACGTGTTGAACGTTTGAACTGTGTGCCTACCTATAAAATGTAATGAAGTATAATAGTAATATTTCATGTGGGTTATAAATGAAAAAAAAAACGTCATCAAATCTACATAGTTTGGTAGTTTTTCAATATTTCAATTACCTAGTGTGAACGCGTTTATTGAAATACTCATTCATTTCCTTGTCACACCCCCTCATCCGATTTCTTAAAGTAATTTCGAGTTATTTTCATACGTTTCACCCGGGTCACCCCGGGTCGTCCGTGATACGGTTATTCGAATCACGGTAAATAGCACAGAGACGTACTTTTATTTATTTGATAGATCTAATCGACGTAATGCCTGTACGTATGAAGAAAAAAAAAATCCTCAGAAATATTATAATATTTAATATTATCGGTAAAATAATGTGATCGTAAAAAAATAAATAAATAAAATACCACCGCGGCGGGCACCGTGACAAATTGTCACGCACCATTAGACCCTCGGGGGTCTGGTCTGGTGTCGTCTTCGTCATCGTCGGCGGTGGTGGTCATTTGAATATTCAAATATCTCCATTAATAATACAATATTATAACATAACAATTTTAATGCACTCGGACGTTTTGACGATAAAATAAAAAAAAAAAAAAAAACAGAATTACGAATAGAGTAGATATGTGATAGAAAAAAAAAAAAAAATGAGTTTTTACATTAAAAAGCGAACACGGTGTTGCAGAGATGTCAAATCGTAGTATAATTATTATAGCGTTTAATATTCTATTATGATATCTTGCAGATCAGAGGTACGTCAAAAATTCAAAATTTATAGTTTTGTGTTTAATAATACGCGCGTGGAATACTTTGTTTTTTTATATCGTAAAATGCTTAAACATGTTTTTTAATGCCCGAGACTTGTGTGTTTATGTACGTCATTTACAATTTATTTTTAACAAAATGTAAAATTATCATAAAAACATAGTAGTCAATTTTCGCGATGGACGAAATTTTTCTGAATTTTATCACTCTAACAGGTATGCTTTTAATATTTTCCGTTTTTTGTTTACCGGTAAATTATTTTCTTTTTGTAATAATTAAGAAAAATAATTATCATAACTACAGTGGTAATTTACTGTGTCTACTAAACATTAAACCAATAAAAGTAAGTGTTTTTTTTCCGGGAAATGTTTATTAAAAGGTGTTTCTAAAAATGTATACTGTTTAAAGCTTGATAACCAGTACATTTTTGGATGCTAGATAAATTTGAAGTTAACGCTTACAAAATTTTAAAAATGTTCTCACTGTAACGCATTTAAAAGAGATTTGTAATTAAAGTATTTAACCAGAGTTTTTACACCAAGTATAAAATTTTGACTGTATAACAATCACTCCAAACTATTTGATAAAGAAAATATTTACCCAAGTATAGTTATGAATCAGTTTTAATACCTAAATGAGAAATATTTTGTTTTATAACATTGTACGCTTATACGTTTTTACGCAGTTAGAGTTAAATTCTACGATAATTAATTAATTATTTCATGAAAATAACATTTGTATTTTCTAAGTATAATTTCACAAAATGTTTATGCTTGATTTGTTGCGATATGAATAATTTTGATAAAAATATGCTCAAGCAAGCTTCCGAAAAAACAAATGGTTATCTGACATGCTGTAATCAATCAATTGAACACAGTAATATACAAGAGATAAGTTTAACATTTGTTATTTTTTTTTTTTTGGTTTATAAACTAATAACAATTTTTAACTACACGTTTTGATGATTTTAAAAATCTAATAGGGTCCACTTAACAACAAATAGTTACTAAAGAACATTTATTTTTATTTTTAAAACTTGGTGTTTGACCTATTTTTAATATCACCTCATCAATTGTGCTTATTGTAAATATATTTTATACAGATTGTACAAAAAAAAAAAAATAAATATGTTAAATAACTTGGTGAAATTGTGTTCATAAAGATCGGTTTTATTTATTATAATTAGGATCACCACCAAAAATGTATTTTTATAATTTTTCAATATTTGTACTGCAGAAAAGGCTGTTTAAAGAATGATTTTTGATAAATAATTTTCTATGTATTTGTGGATTTAATAGGACAATTTAGAACAATAATAATTAATTAAAAGTACATTAAGTAATAACCAATTCAGAATTGTTCTAGAAATATATTTTGTGATCTATAAAAAACAAATCGGTCAAGTGATTTTTTTAATTGCAATAAGTTTGTTAGTTAATCTCATTGAATGATTGTTTTGAAACAGTTACATACGCATTTAATTGGAAAATTTAATCATCAGTGTAATAACGTATAATCGATAAACAGTTATTCTATTAAAAATAAAAATGATATCGTATATTATAATAATTATGTACACCTATAAGTTATTTTAGAAAGAGATTATCGATTACAACGGACAATTATATATTGTCCGGTAAAAAGGATTGGATTTTCGGATGGTACTCGAAAATTATTCATACTCTGCCAAATGTTAAATCGTGGTTTAAAAACGTCCTCTCTTCGTAACGTATACAAATCAAACCGTTATCTCAGACCTCAGCTTATATACATCAAGCCGACTTCATGGGCGCATTCACCTGGAATAGTTGGGCGTAATCAAAATCTTCGTATAATTTATGAGTACCTACCTAACCTAACATTACAACGTCGGAATACATATACAAACTATAGGTACCTACATCTTTTATTTTTTAGTAGATAAGATTATTATATAGTTATAAATTACGATTCTATCAAATTTCACATAATTATTTACTATATTATACCTACCTGCACTCGAAACAAAATCTATAATCGCAACGATATCATCAAGTCGGACGACACCCGCCGTGCGCGGTTCCCGGGATTCGGTCGACCGAGAAACGATGCTGCAGTGTTCCACTGGTTCAACGATCTCGGTCACAAACGTCACGATAACCCTGCACATTCCCTGCCCAAAACCCGTGTCGTTACTCGAGCAAATTGGGCACTGCAGGGTACCTCGTATAAAACATATCAAAGATATACGAGTAAATGTGACAGCAGGTGCAATTTTTCATTAGCAAACTTGATAAAACAGAGAAATTTTATTCTTCGATAACTCATATAAATGGAATTTATATAAACAGAAATTTTTTATGGAAAACAATGCTCTATACGTACAATCATTTTTGCGAAGTTTAATTTTTTTTCGCTATCTGAGTCATATGGTCATACAGTAAAAAGACCATTTCGATGAAACCGTTGCGAAACTGTGCGTAAAAAATGTGTCATAACCGAAAAATTTCTATAACATTAATTGTATTGAGTCGAATATTCAAACTTACACGTCGACTAACGAAAGAATAATAATAATAATTATTATTACACGAGCGCAGGTTTAATTTTCATCGCATGACCGTCTATCGCCACGCTCGTTATTTATTGCTTGTTGGGCTATCAGATATTATCCATTTGATGCGTAGCGTTCCGCAGATGGTCCTCGATGAAATAATAAAAACAATTATTATTATCACGTTCGTTTTTATCGAAATCGCATCAAGATTTTTGTTGATACTGATTCGGTCGGAGGAAAAACGTCATCGGTATGTGCGTTCGGTTTACATTATATTATGCGCGTCCAAATCTTGCGATCGTTTCGAGTACGAGTGCACTGGAGAACCCGGATGTCACACGTTAAACGCAAAAATCGTCTTGAAGCTCAGGGTCGAAAAAATCGTCAATTTTTGGTAGATCTAGTATGTAAGGTACTACTCTTAGGGGTTCAGTATTTCGGATGGAGTAAGTAATATGAATAGGTATTATGGAAATCGAAAAACGATTCTTCTAAAGTACTCGTATTTCGTCAGGTAATAGAATGAAATTACCGACCGAATTTGCAGGTATAGCCGTTTCGGCTCGGTAACAATAATATTGCAAGCGAACCGTTCTGTCGACTGGTATGATAAAAAATAAGCCCTTCTTCCAGAAACTATAGTTTGACGTGCATCGATTGAAAAATGTTAACGGGTTTTTGTTCTTTAAACGTCATACGTATATATTTTATTATATAAAGGTATAAGGGTTGTAAGGGAAGTGGCGCGTTTTAAAATCCGCCTCCGAGCAGCGAAAACGACACCGCTTTGAGGCCTCAGCACGAACCGATAATACGGTTGTACGGCGATCGCCTCGTAGATTTCTCAATCACGTACCCTTTGACGCTGGCCGACCCGAAGTCGGCAGCTGGGTCCGTCAGTCCGCGTTTCCGCACGTGCTTCGTAAAATAATAACCTCGCCCAAATTTTTCGTTTTGTCGAAAACGAATACGTTAATAATGGATTATTGTTGTTGTCGTGCCAAACACACGTGCGGCGCGCGTGGAAATCGAACCGGTTCGTCGTGTCGCGTGCCGACATGTGTTCCGACGGGCCGGGGAGGCGACGGCCGGAAGACGGTGCTCCCGCGGGGGTCGTTGACCAACCTACTTCCGCGGTCGGCAAGGTGGGGGATGGGGAGGGGTGCTCAAAATACAAACAACGATAAAAAAATAATTATAATAATATCGCAATAATAATAATAATAATATTAACCGTACGAACGCACATTGGTGATATTACGCATGGGCATATTACAAAGCGTTTGGGGGACAGCACGCGCCAGCAGGAAAAAAAAAAAAAAAAAAAACGTAAAAGTACGTAAGCGAAACCCGAGTCGATGCCGCGCAGCTGCCTCCTCGCCGCTCGTTCCAGCAGGCAGCACCTGGACTCTTCGCCGGCGGTGTCCGACGCGAGGAGGAGGCAGCAGATGGCACGTTCCGAAGACGCCGCGTAGTAGTCGTTCGTGAAAACGCGGAACAAGAACTCACCGGATCCCGTATCCGTATCCGGTGCGACGCGTTCCCGTCCGCCTATTTTCAAAAGTGTCAGAATGGTCGAACAACTTCTTTGAAACTACTCACACTATTTGTACCCACAAATGTCTGTAAGTTCGTCGATTGAGTAAAACCTATTTACAATGTGAAAATATTTCGATAACAACACGTGTTACAAACTTTAATCGTTTGACAAGAGTTAAAAATTAAAAGGAAAGAAATAAGTAAACAAAGGTTGGTAGGTACCTAGCTAGGTGTAAATTTAAAAAAAAAATTAAAATAAAGAAGTGAGTAATAAAAGAAATACCTACCGAAAGGATCTTGGTGTTTATCAACGTCGATGCAATGCCAAGTATTGACATGTTTACTATTCATTTGCATATAAAGTGCTAAATTGTCGTCAAAACAGAAATACCGAGAATAGTTTTTAACACGATTAAAAAAACCAACATTTTTACAATCATGTAAAGGGTAGGGTGAGAAGTTTTTTGGCGTAACGACTACGCATTGGTGTGGGTCAATGTTTCGGACGTTGGTTACATTGTATTCATTTTAAAAAACAAATTTTTTTTTTGAAATTTCAATCATCGTCTTACACGGTATCTTCGAAATGGATCCAAAAAGCCCGATTTCGATTGCGTTCACGAAAAAACGGGGACGCGCACGTTTAGTTTACAGGGACGACTGCATGGATGCCTGCGGAGCATAGTTCACGTACGGTCTCCAGAAGAATAAAAAAGTTTTTAAAAAAATATACACGTTTTTATACTTACGGCTGCATTCGTATACGCCAGCGTGCGTTTCGATAAAACATGCGCGGTGCGGTTATTCGCGTTTTTCGACGAGGGTGGTACGGTGATTGTCTGAGCACAATGTAGTTACTATTTATAATATTTGTAAGGATAAGAACATAAAAAAACCGCAAAAATCGTACGGGGGGGCGGCGTGGAATATAATATTTTACGTAATGTAAAATAATACAAAAATTGATTTTTCAAACTGCATTGCGCGGTTATCGATACGGTCGTACGACGGACGTGGCGTGTAGTAACACAGCGCATACAGCGCATTGTCGCGCGCAGACACGACGTTATTTATGGCATATTTTTACCACAATGTAACAGCGAGGGAAAACGTTTGAATAGCGATATGCGACTACTGCAAGACCAGGTGTGCCAGAAAACGATAGTATAATATAATAGTATCAAAAAAGTGTATGTAACCAAAAGAAGTTTGCTGCAGACACAACACCCGCAAACAATCATTGTTGTGGCGTAAATTCCGTGTAACGATATTATTCTACACAGTAGAAAAAAAAAAAAAAAAAAAAAAAATCGGAGACATTTCGTAGAAACGTACACGTTAAAATATTATTTTTGATTTATGATAGTATATAATGTCAAATGTGTCGAGGATGTCATGTTCGATTTTTGATTTTCGAGTTACACGTTGCAAAACGAGTAAACATAAAAATATCATGTTTACACGACTCAACGGAACTTGTGCACAATTCGTAGCCGATTTTGTTTTTAAATAATGCCGAAAATAGATATTAAATATTGTGGGACTCTCGTGATATGTGCGAAATATAATATAATTTATAACGGGTCTGAATAAAACTTCTGCAGTGGACATTCGATAAAATACAATTGTATTGGTTAGTTTATACGAGATATGATGAACAACGTTAACGATTAATTTAAAATTACATTAGTCATTACTCGTCCAACAAGGTTAGGTCAATATATTAATGAACAAATTTATTAGAGAATAAAAATGCAAAAACTATTGAGAATGAGTACTAAACGAAAACACAACAATAACCATTCAGACGCGTTAAGTGTATTTTGAGTTTATATAATAGTCAAATAAAAGTGATTTTTTTTAATTGTTAAAACTATTATACACGTTTGTAGACTCAAATTTGTTAAAATTAATTTTATCATTCTAACCGAAACAAAAAATAAAATAAAATTTGCATGCTGTATATACATATAGCCCGTCATTAGCACTGAACATTTCGTATTTTTGAAGGCGATTATTATTTATTTATTTTAGATGCTGAGCGCAGCGAAAATTGTATTGTT
This sequence comes from Hormaphis cornu, assembly GCA_017140985.1. Lineage (NCBI taxonomy): Eukaryota > Metazoa > Arthropoda > Insecta > Hemiptera > Hormaphididae > Hormaphis > Hormaphis cornu. Next base: position 25,941,180 of record CM029358.1, read on the forward strand.
TTTACAATAATGATTTTGTTTTTTTTTCTACGAACACTGTTCATGGTTGAAGGAATGTTCCGACTTTCAGAGTTAGTAACTTCTCTGATAGTGGTCCACGGACTGGAGTGGTATTTCGTAAACTCAAAGTTGAAAAAATCACAAAAAAAAAAACTAAGCAAAAAAAGGAATGTGTGTTTTTGATGCAGTCGATAACATTTTTTGACCATAAATTCAAAAATAATCGTCGCAACAACCCGAAACTATCACGTCATAATATTAAATAAATAGGCGAGATAAATGTTTGATACGAATTTTTGAAGCCATTTGAACATTTTTGTGCTAAGTATAGAACTTCAAAATTTTCGAAAATTAAATTTTTTTTTTTTGTAATCTTTGTACGATAAAAATTTGTGTTTCCAGGTAAAGTGTTGAAAAGAAACCACTGTTGTTTAATCAATCCATTTCTATCGCCATGCAGTACGCTCAAAATATAACAATAATCGCGGTCGGCTTGTTCGATGTCGAGCGCGGCAATAATTAGCGTACTATAACGTACTAAAACGTATCCTGAAACAACGCACATCTGTGTAAAATAATAAATAATAAATATATAAATAAATAACTGTTACTGTATGGAAGAAAATACAATATTTTTGTGTACCGTGATCGTGTTTATACGTTCAGTAATTGTGATGTCCGAACGCGTAATTATTGTCCGAGGGCTGGGCGATGCCGTCAGTAAGAGATTTTTAGCGCTAAACGTTTTTTAACAAGACCTTTTTTCCCCCGTCTTCTTCGTCTTCCCCATCTCGATCGCCCCGACTCGGTCAGCTGTACTATACGCCTTAGTATTATTAAAATTTCATTTTATTCGTTTCGATTACACGCGGCTTGTTATTATGTACCAACACGCGCGGTTATAGTGAAGAACGATCGAAAACGCCGAAAAGGTAATACCACGCGATAAACGGTCCAAATCGTTGCCGCACACCGAGCCGTTTAAAACGTATTTAACGAGGTGCAATTTGTTTTCTAAACTATAAACATAATAATATTTTAATGTTATCACATACCCTATGTTATAATACGACCTCGACAGTCCTCCCCCGGTTGTAGCTCCCTCGGTCGGAAGCTGGAAATTACAACGCCCCGAAAATTCGTTTTGATCCTTTAACCCGAAAAAACATAAATTACGTTTATACCTACTTACTACCAGAGATCATCGTGCTCGGCAATTTTAATTTACCCGGCAGATAACGCGGTGTGCGTACGATAATATACGCGCGCTCGAGCATCACACGACCCGCAGCACAGGTTATATATAATAGGAGTATACACGTAAAAAAATTCACATCTCGATTTTTTTCTCTCTTCGTCTCGGCGCCATCCTAAGTGATTTTAATGATCGTGTCTCGTACAAGAGGCATATGTATATATACCTACCGCGGTGTCTCCGGAGCTGGCGCAGGCGTGACGATTTCTCTGAATCGAATCACGTATATATGCTCTGCTAATGCGTTTTCGACGCGGCAAGGTTGTTAAAAAAAGACCGCTTCCCGAGCAACACAAACTACTACTCGACACAAGCGTTTAAGAGTCACTTATTGTTTTCATTCCTAGTCTAGTCTATGAAGGTTACTACGCGGCAGTAATCCAATATATGGTAGGTATATCGTCGCGTAATACGCGTACAACAGTGCCAAATGTTTGCTGGCGATTATTACCTAGGCTCAGAGACGACGAGTATGTGTTTTTTTCCTTCCAAGCATATTATAGAAATGCGAACGATTGCTTTTAAAATGTTACTCAAGTCAAACGTGTACAAAAAAAATCTCTGACTTCGTACATGTATTTTGCACAGTGAATGATAGGTTCGAGATACGATTAATTGTATAATACAATTAAATTGAATATAATCGGATCAGAAATCTATTGAATTACCACTATTTGAACATCGAGACATGATAAACAACAATTAAATCACTAGTACGAACTTATCGGTTACTAGTTTGTGCTTTGGAAAACTATTTAAAAAAATGAAATAAGTGAGTGACAAGGGAAATGTTGTAAGGTTTATCAATCCGTTCTCTAAACCCCTATAATACGTAATGTAATATTTTTCTTGTGAATCTGGAAAAACCAACTAAAGTCTATAAAGTGCGTACAATTTAATCTGAGTAACTTAAATAGGCATTTTTAGTTGCAAAACTGTTGGTAAAGTGTGTGCGAAATAAGCACAACTGTTTTACAATAAATAACTACGCGAAACATATGTTTTTTTTTTTTTTTCAATTATTAAACTTTTTAACTGGGTGGTCGCCTAATTTATTGCCACGGCGTAACCCGCATGCCTATTGTTGCCTTGCGTCTCGATCGCATATCTGGTACAGACGATATAACTTGAAAATTTTAATTTAATACTGCAAATTTAAAGTTCCCCAACCTCGTACTGCATTAGCTGCACACGAATTTTCATTATGTACGATTTAAATTAACGTTCAGAAATACGACCAATACAGGAAGCTCAAGTGGCAAATTGTGTACCATCATGCGTATCGCGGTTCGCTTCCGTCTGAAAATGTCCGTAAAATATCTTTTTTGGCTGCGTAAAAGAATGGGGTACATAATCGGTTGAAAATGTTTCCTCATCGCTTTCATCGATCGTACTATTATTCGGTAAGAACACTCGTTCCTCACGCGTAATATTTTTGCAGCGCAGTATTTTTTATAAAGAAACGTAAAAATATATAATGTTTAACACCGACTACGTGTATACTTTAATTCGGCAAAAAATTGTCTGGACAACAAAACGTACATCACCATGTTAACGTATCGTACTGAAATCGTTTTTCCTCTCTATTGGTACACCGTGGTAACGAATCCGTAAAACAAAGCAAGTGTACCTCGGAAATCTTATTTTTCATTACGTTTTGCGTTTCGATCGCTCTACTGATCACTCGTCTGCAATACGGACGTTCAACACGATGATCGTGGGTTAAACTCGCCGGAAAAAACTGGCTCACAGACAGCGGGCCCGCTTATTATACACCTATATAGTATAATTTATACATAATATTATTGTCCATCAAGATCAATGATAACTATTAATACTGTTGTTAGTATTATCGCGGTCGTCTGGCGCTGTACCCTACGTTATTATATGGGACGGCGGTATTTTTCGGTTATAGAAGGCGTCGGAGGAGGTGTGAAAGCGACTGGTAAAATAGTAAAATTCTAACGAGACGAGGCGAGTAAATAATAATAATAATAATCATATTATTATAACACCCGAGACCACGATGATTATTGTTATTATCGCCTCGGAAAGACGCTTCTAATATAGAGTAGTACGCAGCAGCAGTGGTCGAGGGGATAAAAAAATGTATAATTATTATGATTCGTTGTTGCAGCAGGTACTTTGCGGGTCTTCCGCGACTGGCTCGCATCGAGTTGTGGGTGTTTGTTTCGTCTCGTTTTTATTAGAGTGGCAGTGAGAAGGTGTGAATTAACGGGTGTCGGACTGGCTGTTATAAAAGCGACCGCTATAAATACGAGCAGGAGGCACTACAATAATATTTTGTGTATATTAGCTATTATACTCGCCCGTAAGTATTTCGTCGATCCGCTAACGAGATCTCTCTGTATAAACATAAACTACGGGTAGGCGTGTGATAATTTCGTGTTAAAACACGCGTACCGCAGGTGAACAAAACACGAAACTATCGGACCGAACGAATAACGTTCACGACTCTTTGGCGCCCGAGTCGTATTGTAATAGGTATATAGAATTATTTATTACCTATAGGTGTTCTGCCGACGCCGCAGAATTGAATATTGAAAACGTATCGTTATTTAATAACATCCCCTTGATCCTTCTCATATCGCTAAGATTTTAATAATAACAATTATCGTTCGGTTCACGATTCGGTTGTTATCACTGCGTGGTACAATCGTATCGTTCGGAGGAGGGCTGAATCCAACATGGTCCGAGTAAAGGCGGATCATCAACACGTTTCGTATTGACCTGTGGCAATGGGACAGGGACACGGCCTCGCGGGCGAACAAAGACGGAATAAAAAAATAAAAAAACGGATCATAGACAGTGTTTGAAGTAGTTTTGAAATATTTCACTCGGCGTGTAAATATTTCACGAAATCGAGAAGTATTGAATTTATTTTAACAACGACCGGACGACATGCAAGCAACGCGGCACACGCGTTTCCTCCGATTAAAAAGAATTCGACGTTTTTTGTTATACTTTTGTTAAAAAAATATTGTTCATTATTAATAAGTTTCAATGAATTTCTAACGTTATTGATTGTTCGTTACTTGCTAAACTAACTTGAAACCAAACAATTGTAAGTTCCCGTGAAAATGATCAAAAAGTGATTTTTTTTTTTTTTTATGTACTTCTCATAATATCTTAAATGGAATTTAAAATTTCCACATACAAATGATGTAAACTCGAGTATGTAATTAATTTTTGAAGAGTTTTTTTTTTTATGATTTATAAAATAACAATCTAAAATCCCAATTTTCGCAACACCTACTTTTTCGTAAAACCTATTTTTTTTTTTCAATTCAGATTCTCTATGCCTTAGAACATTCTAAACAAAATATTTTTTAAAACGGGTAAAAGGACCGACGTGCAGCATCTGGATAAGTAAGCGACTATTTTGAACTTGAATCGACCTGCAAACGTTTGTTATCCAAGTTTGTGCGAATTATGAGATGAACGGTTTACTTGAATGTTGTGCGGTTACCCGATAAAAAACTAATATAATTTTGGTAGATACGTTTGCAAATATATTTGTCCCGTATTCCGATTACCCTTTACGTTAATTATTTCAAGTTGGTAAATAAGTTGAATGAAAGGTTAATATTTGAAGTTAACACATGTTTGAAATTAGCCTAACGTTTGGAACGAACTGGTTAGAACTTGCCTATAACAATTGTATTGCTTATTTGTTGTTAATTCAACTGTCAACAAAATAATGTACACAACTTATCGTACTATTTATGAACCGTAATTTATTTTAAAAACACGTAAAACAATTAATATGATATAATTTAATATTAATATGTGTTATAGAAATGAATATACAATAAATATCCGAACAATTTCTTTTACTTTGAGTGAAACCACTTCCTGGATATTATGTACATTGTTTGTTATATCTGACCAGCTAGTCTTGTAGGCACTTGATACAATGATTACGACTCGTATTATTTTTATTCCTGTAAGGAAATTTGAAATTGTAATTCGTAATACAGCGAGAAAAACTACTACAATACTATCGAACTGAATTTAGCCGAATATTATATTTTAGAAAACGCCGTGTGCACTGATATTTATCTAAATTTTTTTGTTTAAAACTACACTTTGTAATAATAATAATAATAATGTATTAAACGTTATTGATCTTTCGTGAGTGCGTCTGGAAGAGAGGAGGAGGTCCTTGACTTGACAGTAGCAGCGTCGACGACGTTCGCGGTAGACGCGTACCGGTAGTTACTTTGAAATATCATAATAATTACTATCATCAATCTAAAATATGTTTGTACATAAATTTGTGTATAATTTGAATGTCGAGTTAAACGTCGGCGTCGTCGTTGTCTCTAGCTACTATATTATAGCGACTATAAGGAATGACCTCGATAAAATTCAAAATTGAGTTTAGTGGCGGCCATAAAAAAAAAAAAAAATACAAAAATTGGTTTAACGTTTTGCTAAATTTATTGCTACTTTTGATGTCAGAAGCAAACGCGTGCACAGAAAATAGTTTGCAGCGGCTCAATGGTGGCAGCTGATGTCGATATTAATACTAGGTAGAATACACATTCTGGCGGGGGACGCCCGGTGTAAAATTATAATAAAAATTCAATATACAACTAGTAGCGGTACGTAAATTATATGCTACAACGCAACATTGCTGTATCGTCTAATACAGGGTGATTTTTCAACGCAAAACACACATTTGGTTTGTTAAATTTTTAATGCTTTCGTTTGTACTTTGTTAGTTCGAAACGATCCAGCGAATAACCGGGTTGTTTGTCACCGGTTTTGAGTGATTCGGCGGAGCATATTTCATATTATTGTATTGTCGCTATCGCATAAAACTTCATAAGAAAAATATGTCTCGCGACCACGGTTTAAAATGTTGAAAAATTTTCTATACAGGTACCCAAAATCAAATTTAGAAGATGAAATTACAGGTCGACACTCGTGCGGTGTTTTTTGTGTTAAACATAAAAAACAACTACTATTTTTTTGAGTTAAAAAGTTACATTTTATCATGTTATTGTACCAGTAGATTAGGTGTAAAGTGAAAATAATTGATTGAAAATAGGTTGGTGATAGCGTGTATAAATTTTTTATATTTCATGTCTAATATGGGCAACAAATTTACCGTATCCATGAAAATATGCGATTTACCGGATCACGATTATCTTCGCGAACAGCACTAATCGTCCGTCGAAAATGTTCTGTTGCAGTACACAAAAACAGCAATAAAAACCGTTGTTGATTGCAACGCGAAATAATTTGACTTACTTCAAAAAATTAATTACTGTACACTTTATTATGTTAATGTATAATCGAATCAAAGAGACAAAAAAAAAAAAATCTTTGACACACCCATGAATGGTTGATATGTGTTTCACCTATAATATATCAATAATTACTTTTTTTTTTTCAATCCTATTCTTTATTGTGGGTACCATAATTTAAACTAAATAAAATTTTATTTTTTTCTATATTACTCATACAAAACTGTTGATTTAACTACGTTTTTACGAGCCATTTTTCATTTTTTCGATTTACGTTGTCCGTTATTAAAAGCTTTAGTATTTCATTAGATATATATTATGCACTATAATACCTATTATACTTCTGTGGACCCAAATTAACTTTTTAGATTGGCATTTCAATAGATTTCTGTTCATATCAATAATAATTATTTCATTTTAAATAATCTTTCATGCATAAATATATGGATAACAATTGTTTGAAATATATTATATTATATTCTGTCATTAAAGTCATATTATTAATTCATTATTTAAAACATTTTGTTTCTTAGTAATTAAATTGTCTAGTTATGTATAAATGAATATTATAGACATTTTCTGCAAAGTGTTTGTCCACAATACCTTTATAATAACGGGTTTTTGTTTTTACGAACACTCACGATTATTGAGTTATCAACGTGAAATAAGGACCGATACGTTGGTGTATTTTATATACATTAATACTAAACAGTCATTAATAATATTGTCAATTCGTATCACACGCACGAGAAAAAAATGTAACTGTCTGGTGAATGTATAAAAAACTGTCAATAAAAAATGACTTAAAGACATGATAAAGCACTATGTAAAGTTACATAGTAACATATAGATTACAGGTATTGACCATTAAATTAAAGATAGGTAAGTTAAATAATGAATAGAGAAAGAGTTTCGTTTATGCGTTTTATTAGAAATACAATAAAAAATGGCACTCTATGTCCATAAAAAAAGATCAATAGGTGAAAACGTCATTATAATCTTAAAACGTTGACAAGATTATACTCGTATTTACCGTCACCAAAACCGAATAAAACAACTACGTAGACACCATAATTTTTTAATGGACCTTAAACGGTGGTTACTATGTTAATTATTTTTCAAAGTTTTTTTTTTTTTAAATGTATTTACATATTTTCGTAAACAAGATTAAAAGTAGTTAAAAACGGTTTCAATATATTTGTTTGTGATTGGCAATGACAATTGCTATTGGACTTATTATGAATTACGTTTGAATAACATTTTTTTTTCATAAAAATTAATTACAAAGTACAATATCGAGCCAACTAACTATTTGATAAGCTACCACCATGCTTAAATATTGAAGAAAAGTTTCCAACTAAAAATTTGACGGTGAAAAAAACATTATTACTAAATTTTGATTCTGAATGATTAGATATTTCAAATATTTATATTTTTTTTCAATTAGAACACTACTACCAGTCGACGGACAAACTTATTTTTGAACCCAAAACTGTCATTGAGGTTAATATAAATTAATATACTATATTTGAAAAATATAGTTTAATTAGAAAATGTTTGTGATTAAAACACTCATAATCAACAAAATGCATCAAGATAGTCAGATTTTCACGTTGATACAAATCCTAAGTTCCTTATTACAGTATATTAACTTATCATAAAGTTGATTGTTTGGGAAAAATTCAGTTGACTGCTTTGAAGTTAAAATTGTTTACCAATCACTATTTAAGTTAAACCAAATTTATATATTGGTTACTTATTTTTGGGGTTAACTGAATTTTAATGTTACGTATAAATAATTTGTTTTTTTAAATTAAAAATTTTGATTTTTTGAAAGTTTGATTAATTAAGTTAAAAATTATTTTATATTTTCTGTGCAAACATTTTTTATTTTTGATACATTTAAAAATGATTGCACCTACCTTTTATAGTTTTTCTATATCAAACATTCGAAATATTTTTTAAATTGTAAAAATTTTGTCTGTGTTACCTATGGAAAAAGTGACAGAAGGTGACAAAAATAAAAAAAAGTGATTTTAAAGTAAAAAGAAAAAATTCTTTTTGATCCCTGTGTTCAGTGTTGTAGTTATCTCAATAATTTTTTTATAATATTTTATCATATATAGTTAAATTTAAAAACAGTTATTATAATTTTTATTTCAGATTAATTATTTTTGCTATCTTCGTAAATCTATCTGGATAGACATAAAAAAAAATTCTGCTATAAAAATATTTATTTTGGGAGAAATCACCAAAAAATTGCTTCAATATTTTTTTCTCAAAACACTATTTAAAAAGAAAAAAAAAATTGTTTTTGAAGTTAATATTTTATATATCTATGTTTAAAACTTCAAGATTTTCTGAGTTCAAAAATTAAAGAATCGATTCACCAGATATGTTCCATAATTTTTTTAAAAATAGTTATCTATCTGTTTTTTATCTAGGTAAAAGTGACCTGTTTTCTTATCTAATATTTTATTTAGATAAGGTTTTAACCAACTATAATTTATCATTAACTAGATAATTAATTATTTATCTGCGTACAACAATGCATGTGATCAGACCAAGAGGTGTATGAGATATCTCTAGTCTTAATAGTTCAGAAATTTTTCATAGTTCTTACAAAATAAATTCTTTACACGATTCAACTCACGACCTCTACCGGACACGAACTTGAAATAAAGAGTTTGACCAGCATATAGGCAAAAGGTACTATATGCTACATATTATCTTAAAAAACTTTTGTAATTTTATAGATAAATTAATTAATTACAATTACCTGTTCATTTCTAATACCTAGTGTTATGTTAATATCCGCTGTTACACTAAAAAGAAGTGAAAACAAACAGTAATATCAGGTGAAAACTATTCTTTGAGTTAAATATGTATAAAAATTAAACAAAATAGGTAACACATTAGTTTTTACAAACATTCATGAGGATATTTGACATTTTGTAAAAACGGTTGTTCGTTCCTCAATTTGTTTTGTCACCACTCATGCTTTGTGAGTCATGACCGAAAAATCGAAAAAACATTTATGGAAAAACTGTAAAATTACCTGTGAATAGTATAAAAATGCTGTAACAAATGACTAGAGAATCAAAAAACTCAAAATTTGATTTAAGATAGGTAAATAGAATAGGAAAATTAGATTTTTGTATGGATCTCAAAAGGTTTTGACCGTTATTGAAATACGTTTGAAACTTAATTATGTTAAAAAAAAAAATTTTAATTATGTAATTTATTGTTTTATAAAATCATTTATGTATAACATATCATAAAAAAATATTTCTTACTAATAACCTCTAACCCTTATATGGAATTCAAAATAAAATAAAATTCAAAGATGTGTGTATGTTATATCCATATAATAACCAATAAAATCTATCGAATGTGATAAAAAAAAAAAATCCATATTATAAAAATAACTACCTACTTGTTAATAATACTTAATGAAAATCGTTAGAGCTAAAGATGGGAAATAAAGGCATTACCCGGGCTATTGTCACCCTATAACTACTTTATTTCAAAATATAACACGGGTAGTCCGACAGTCTTGCGGTTTAAGCTGAGCGTTTATTCCTCGGTCAGTCAGTTTTCCTTTTATATATTTATATATAACATGTTATTTATTGTTAAAAGATATTAATACGAATATTTAGTATTCAATGTTGTTGGTCTACTTGTGATATGAATTTCTCGGAACACTTCATATCTACACGCCAATATCAAACACAATATAATTTGACAAATAAAAAGGTCAGTTGCAGTGGTGTACAGTAGTTGTCCAAAAATTGATATACAGCCTGGGAGCCGATAAATGTGTTGATAAATGTGCTACGAAAAAATATTGTACAATGATTAAGCCCTTACCAACATTTTTCTAAATAATTTTTTTTGTTACTGCGGTACTGAAGCAGGTTTAGGGTTAAACTAAGGCGCGTAAAGCGTCTGGGTTTGGATGCAACAGATTTTAGGCTGTTATTTGTTTGCGGAGCAAAACGAGTGCCAAACACGCAGCGTCTTGAAAAATGTTGTTGTTGGTATTTAAATTTTTTCAAAGTTGGTTTTCTTGCAAGCCATCGGCTATTTTCATGTTTTGGACGACTGCCCCCGACCCAGGTTGCAGTTAACCGGAAAACCGTGCGCCGCCGTGTCGCACAATATGTATACACAAATAGCTATACGATGTACACGTTTATTTTAATTAATAATAACTAGTTATTTACTAACTTTATTGGACTAAACGTATGCTTAAATCTCTTCTTTTATGTCCTCTTTATTTAAAAAAAAATACTGCACGACGATTGAATAAGTAGTTTCGGAGTTTACCCCGAATAAAAAAAAAAAAGCGACTTCATTTTATATAGTAGTATAGATATAGATTTGTGCATATGTTATGATTTTCGCTTTTAAAATTGAACGTTTTATTTTATTTTTACTTATTTATTATAATTTTTATCAAATTTAACGTATAATTATTTTAAATAAGCATTTTTTAAACAATTGTCGATGACGTCATAAGATTATTTACATTTTTTGGCATTTGAAGTATTATGTACATTCACGTTCACTAAATTCATCATTTTGAACATCTTTTCTGTCGTCATCTAACGCTTGAACATGAAAATTATTTAGTAACTTTCAATAGACGAATGAAAAGTGAAAAATATTATTTTTTTTAATCGCCATTTTTTATATTTGAATCCAATTTCGTTTCAATTAAATCCCCAGAGCGCGAATCGTCAGTTTGTGACAGTAGAATAACATATTAAAAGTGGATAAGGAAAGTATCTATATAGCTCCAAAGTAAGCGTCTAGGGCTAGACTCTAAGTTTAGAGCGTCATATTAGTTGGTATCTTAGGCGGAGATTTGTTTATATTTTTTTTTTGGGTGAAAGATTTTTATATATTTTGGAAATCTAACATATCTTAAGCAACCTTATGGTCGGTAAAATAGGAGACAATTTGTGAAGAATAATGATTATTTATACCCATTCTAAGAATGCTTACTTTAATTTTAAAGTAAAAGTAATAGTCCATTGTTATTAGATTATACAGCTTGTTCAAACTTATAAAAATTATATGGTGTTTATTTGAAATATTTTGAATTTTTTGTATTCATATAACCAATTATTTTATAAGGCCTATCTTTAGAAAAGATTTTTCATTTTCGATTTATTTAAAAAAATAACTTGCATAAAGATTAAAACAAAGTATAGATCGTGTCATTTATAAATTAAATTTTATAACAATAATTTGCTTACTACACAAACATTTGTTAAAATTAATGCACATTGTGATCACAAGTTGAATAAACAACTTATATTCATCAAAAATAAAGTTTTTTGAACTCAGACATCAATATCATATGAATTTTATTCTTAAACCTTGTATTTTAAACGTGTACGCATAGCTACACGTGTTTTACAGAGGTATTTTTTCATAATTTTCTTAAAATTGATTTTGAATCTAATGTTCTTAATTTTTTTTACTGTAGGATTGTATTCTATAAAGTGTATAATTGGTTATTTTTTCTACATAATAACTGCCCTGTACGATGAATAAATATTTAAAATCATTTTCGTTTCTTTTTCTCACGCAGCGAGTGAAAGACATTTTATAATTTGTAATTTTTTGCAGGATGATTGTTTTTGAGAAATTTTTTATGAGCAGAATTAATAGGTCTAGAACTGAATGTAATTCCATTTACAAATTCCATTGTAAACGAGTCAGTTGAATTATAGCTTTCAATCATTTACATGAATGCATAGCTTTATAATGTTCCAAACCCTAATTCAAACATATATAACCAGAATATTTTAAAAAATTAATACAAATTATAGGTAGGTACCTAGTATTTCTTTCAAAATTCAAGATAAAAATGATTCAAATTTTGAATAAATAATTATATCGTCTGACAACCGTATCGTGACCATTAATCATGCGTGGTTCACTATGTTGGACGTTGCAAAGGTTGGAGGATAGATTGCATATTTTTGAGAGCAAGGTACTGTGCAAAATATACGGACCCATATGTGAATATAAAATATTCAAGGATGGAGAAGAAGACACAACCAAGAATTGATGGATATATTCAATAGACCAAGTATCGTAAACGAGATCAAACGGAGTAAATTGGAATGGGCAGATGACGTATGTAGAAAGCAGGATTCAATGGTTCAAAGAGTGCTTCAAGAAAACCCAAGCAGCAAAATATCTCTGGGTAGACCAACGCTACTCTACGCTGGAAAGATGGAATCAAAAAAGATTCCCCTAAAGGCTAGAGGAGTGGAGGCATGGAGAGGGTGGAAGTAACGGAAAATAGAGTAGAATGGAGGAGGATTTATGGTACGGCAAGTTGGTCTCAAAGGCCATAAAAAAAAAAAAATTTTGTCATAATTCAGAATGTTAATAATTAAATAAATAATCGTAGTTTAATACGTGATTATTACACAAAATAGGTTACATCTGTTTATTGTCATATTTGTTTTCGCGTTAAACCTAAAAAACTTTAGATCAATAATTAACTAAGGTTCAACAAATGCGTTTTATTTGTCATTAGGTTTGTAGATAAACAGACATATTTTGCCTACACCATTAAAATAAGTATGGCCAAGCAGAAAACTGCACAATTGATTCCGTACCATTGTGCATCATTTATGTAGAGTACCTACTATGTTTGATGCACAACTGTAAAATATTTCTTTTCAACTAGAAATTTTGTTATAAGTCTGAAGTTTTTTACTTACTTTTAAAATTTTAAAATGTATTTGCCAACAAAATATACATCATCCATAACTTTTTTATTATTTTGCAATATATTCATAACTCTTGCTCCAAGTACGTAATGGTTAAATTTTTATACTGATACAGTTTGAGAAATAAATGTGTATAAACTTTAATTTATTACAGTAATTATTATGTATTCCTAATATTATATTTTGTATAAAACACTCATGATACAAAACATCTAAATTGTTGTTCATCATCATTGTAGAGTGTCAGTTTTCAGGTTTAAAAATAAATTAATGCCACATTGTCTTAATTAAAACACGTATAAATTACATATTGATTTCATGAGTATTTTATAGTAAAATTATTTGTATATTGTTATAATTTTTGGGCTGAAATATTTTAATTTAACACTTTTCCATTCTTACCACATTAAACTTTATTTATATCACGTTAAATAAGTAAAATTTTGTTTTTATGAATTCATAATATAACCAATAACATCTATATTTGTTTATTTGCCATAGATTTATACAAATTATATAAATGAAAATTATTATTAAAAGAAAAAAATCATTGGTTTTAAAAAACGATTTTTAGCATGTTTAGATGGCTATACCTTAATTTCCTTTCTCTATCTTCTATAAGTAAATCATAGGTGTTCAGACGGTTTTTAGTTCCGACAAACCGAAAAATATATTGAAATGCAATTATGAATATGTAAATTAAATTGAATGCTTGAAGACGTCTATTTTGGATCTTTTGAGGTTCATTATCTTCTAAATTTGTACAAATAAGTTAAAAAAAAAACAAATTTGAGTTTTTAAATTTCCTACTCGTAAAAAAAAATTTGACAAGAAAATAAATAATGTAGCTTGAAGCATCAAAATCAGACTTTTTGGAGAATTCAAATCATTTTACATTTTTACATATTCTTTATATTGATTAGTATGTTGAAACTGAAAACCGTCTAAAGCCCTATGATTTGTGAATGACAAACAGTTGAAGAATAAGGCCCTCTAAACTAATATAATACGTTTTGGAAAAATACCAATTTAACAATAAATATAAGCAATATGAATATATAATGAATTTATATATTTATTAATAAACAAGCAATACTTATACTAATTAAAATAGGATTTTTTACATTCAAATTTATAACATAAAAATTATAATTATAATTACTTATTTAAGTAGTTAATATGAAACAAACCTCGAAAACATTATCAATCGTTTGGTACTTCGACACTTTTGAACATAAAATATAGGTGTTATTAATTTGTGTAAAAATTTTAATCAATGTGAACAATGATCAAGAGCTACCTATTACTTATATATCTACAGTTGTTACTTGTTGCTGAAAATAAAGTATTTACTCACTCTAAAGTCCAAAGCATACTCGCGCTACGCCAAACCACTTCTCGCACGACTTAAAATTCACTCCCTATATCTTCCTTTCTTTTACTATATTATTATTTTATAGAACTTACTCACTTTCTTTTTTTTCATTCTTAAAATTTACTCCTTTTCTCAAATTTTACCCCCTTTCATTCCTTTCTTTCTTAAATTTACTCCCTTTTTTACTTCTTTTCGTCCACTCATTCTATTTTTCCTTTCTTTCCATACAATACATCGCTTACTAAATACACTCTACAAAATCACTTTCAAAGGTGTGACCACTACATTATGGCATGCTGTAAATTTCCCTAATTTTTCTTATTACTTCATTGTATATCTCACCATTGTCATTACATAAATTTCTTTTAATAGATTGAATAATTTTTTTAACAAATCATTTATTGACAGGAAAAAAATCTAGGTCCAACAACATATTTTATAAAAACTGCATGAAGAAATTGGAGAACTTCTTACTTATTTGTTAGTTACAAAATTTCATTGGAAGAATAAATTGTAAATATAAATGAAAAGACTAATTTTTGCCAATTTTTCAACTTCAAACACTTTAGAAAAAACTTTCATGATTTCTGCTGTTTCGATCCGTTTGGACCTTTCCAAAATTTGTTTAAAGAGTTAGCTGAGCTCCCTCAGAATCTTTATTCACGTAAGCGATTTCTATTTGCTTACAAATTCAATATACAACTACTAGTTAAACCTTTTATAACCACACTTTTGTTTATTTTGTTGATTAAAATAAATGCCTCGTTGAAATTGTCGGATCAAACTAAAATATTTATAGCATCAAAAATGATTATTTTGATGAATTCAAATACAAGTAATTAATATCAATAATCAACTAACATTTCCATTTACATTATATGGTCGTGCTTATTGAAAAAATTTCTTAGTGGGTGGTCAAAAAAGCATTCCTTGAAAGGGAAACCTGGTGATTCCACCTAAACACCGTTAAAAAATTATACGATTAGGTAGGTACTTGAATTATTAGTAAATTTGTAATTAGCTCAATAAAAGGAAATACATACTTGAAACATAGTAAACTCAAATAAGACATTTTAAGCAAATTATTGTAAATAAATTGAAAAAACATAAAGACACGTAGTATTTCTTCATTAATTTATCTAAATTTAAAATGAAAAAAATTGTGAAATAAATAAAAATGAACAATTATTTTACAACGCTACAAAATTTTGAAAAAAGGTTTGGTACCCTGAATATATTTAACTAACTTTTAAGTAAATTATTCTTTAATTTACAACAGTAAGACAGCTGAGTACTATTTACAGTGATGGTATAGTAATAAAAAAAAAAACTGCAAATAAATGATTATATCAATACTGCATTGCAAGCTTTTGAGACTACTTTATTAACTTAACGCAATGGTTTTACACACGTTCTATGCAAAATAAATAAAATATTACAACAATTATAATTTTATACTTAATTACTTAAGAAAATTATTTCGTCAGTAATAGTATATGTAAAAGAATTAAAAAAAAAAAAAAAAAAATATTACTATGACACTAACACGCTAAATCCGTAATCAAAATTAGCTAGGATAGTAGTTACCTATATAAAAACAGCTATAATATTTTGTAGTATGAAAACACTTTTAGTTTTGAGTATAAGGACCAAAAATGTTTTGTAGAAGTTAACAGTGCATTATTAGATATTATATGTGAATAAGTATTGGATACCACTTTTTATACGTTAAAAAAATAGTATTGATATAGAAACTATAGTAAAGTACAAAAATTATTTCAAATAAATATTGATTACAGGTGAATTACAGATTAAATGTAAGTGAAATAGAAAAATAAGATAATTTTCCAAATATTTACCAATTATTTATCAACTATTTATTCATGCTATGTAAATAATATAAGACATTGATATTTTTTGTAACATCCATAAAATTATTAAGCTATGTACAATTCTAAAAAAATAAAATCATGATGAGATACTTCGGAGAGTCCAATTAAATTTGTAATGTTTAATGCATTAATTAAATAAAAAAACGAATGCAAGGGTTTCTAGTAAAATAAATCTATGGGCTTTTACGTTATATTTTTTAGTAAGTAAGCACAACTAAAGAAAAAGAAAATGTTTGATTTAAAATAGTTTGTTTTACGATAAATTACCTATTGATATATTTAGATTCCCTATTTAGTATGAAAACGTTTTACGAATAATTTATAAAACTGCCTGATTAATTTTTTTTTTAAATTTGATATTGGCCCTTTCTGCACCAAACTACAAAAATACATTTTATACACAACAAAGGCAAGAAAAGAAAGAATTAAATGAAGGAAAGAAACGGAGGAAAGAAAGGATGGCAAGAAAGAAAAAAGAGGAAGGAATGAAAGGAAGGAAGGAACGAAAGAAAGGAAAAACATAATAAATCTCAAGAAAGTCGGGAATTTCTATGTTTGAAGAGAGATTGGTTGAAGTATTGACTACACTTTGGGTGAGTCGCTGGTTAGGAAACGTATAATTAATATCTGAAAGTATGAAACAAATCCTGAGCGAGCTTGGTAATCCAAAACGTTCTGGGAACAAAAATAACGTTATCACATTTTCATTTTTAAACTCGTTTTTTGAATTGGCATAAAAGTCTAAATAAATACTTTAAAATGGTTATTATTTGTCGATAAATAATGTATACTTAATTATTTGAAACGGCATTTTTCTGAAAAAGACAAATTCACCAACAAAAATCACCACTTTAATTGAACCTTTTACCTTTAGTTTATAAGTTTATGTTTAAAGTATGAAAATAACGAGTACTTCTAAAACAACGAAAAACACAAAAATGGTAATTCTCTAGTAGTGGTACAATTTGGTGGAAATCGTTTGATACTTTGTTGCGTACTTGCGTCATAAGCTTAAAAATAATCATTTTAATATTTTGTTAAAATTTTTAAAATTTTTATTTCATATTTTGTAATATTATACTTTTTAGCCTGTAAAAGTAAGATAGAATACAAACATAATTCTCTATTAGCTATTGTTTTTTTTTAATTAATTTGAAAATAAATAAATACATATTTTACCTACAAATATAAGAAAACTAATGCAATAAAATGTGTGAAATTTGAAAATTTTTACTGAAAATAAATTGTACTCTATTTTGAATTACATATGAGATGTTTCCCAAAATTAATATGCATACGTAATTTTGGTTGATACCAAAAAAATATTTAAAAACTATATATATCTTATATAGATTAAATTTATTGATACTTAATTAAAGTAATAGCTTCTCACACGACTAAGAATACTGTCAAATTTAATGGCGTTTAAATACAATTTTAAAATATTTTTTTAAATGTTTTCAAATTGATCATTTTTTAAAAATCAAACCTGATATTATAAAGAAAATGATTGGCTTACATCAATTGTGATTTAAATTATTTAAATTCAGCCAAAATAGTTTTTTTTGATTGTTTGTGTAAAACAAATTAGTAATATTTAACTACCAATATTTTATCAAAGACATCATAAAGGAAAAATTCAAATGTAAGTACAAACCAATCAAAAAAATATTATAGTTTGGTGTTGTTTTATTAAAAAGAAGGATACAATTTACAAAAGATAACACTTTAGACTCTAATAACAAATTGTCCATCACTATCACCATCGTGCCTTGAGCTACAGCACACTTTTATTTAATTCAGATTAAAGTAGTTATTAAAATATATTATTAAATTAATATTTTTAGTTTTATTTATTATTGGCGATTAAGAGAACTTTTAGCAACAAATATGCAACAAATATTTAAGTAAATAAATGATATGCAATTAATCATAGTTTGCCAAAAAGCAGGTTTAAATCAGCTCAATTCATGGTATCAAAACTTTAGGGTGACTGGATGCTAATATTTCAATTTATATATTACTTTATTTAAATTTGACTTTTCGTACAAAGAGCAAAGTGGAAGGCGTTTGATGAGTTGTATGGTACACATTCTTAATAGTTGAACCCACAAATATTTAACAAAATGCAATAGGTACAGTTTATTTTTACTAAAGATCAATAAAACAATAAAAAAGATAGAAATAAAAAAAAAGAATTGTTTATATTGGAGTTTAAAATATTTAATTGAATGAATGACATCTTAAACTTAAAAAAATTGAAAGTTTTATTTAAAAATATTTAATCACTAAAAATTTGATTTCAGCTGATTCACCTAAGAACAATTTTTTGTATGCGCTTTTAAATATTAGTAAGTTAACATAAATAAACAATAATATATTTATATAACTAAAGGTATGAAAACTGCTTAATATAATATCATAAAGTAAATGTACAATATTTTGTTAAAAAAAATCAAAAAGTGTGTTTTCCAAAACCGACTGTTTCTTGGTTATATATGTGTTATTATGAGGTCTGAAACAAATTTTGAATTATTTCAAAATTTTTCCATTTTTTTTTTTTTGTTTTTTGTCGCTTTTGAACAATGAAAACGTAAATTTTCGATGAAGAATTCTCCAAATTTAATACTAGTTAGCGACAATTATTTTGATATATGAATAAAAAAGTTTATAAATATTTCAACACAATTTATTTGTTTTTATTCGTTTAAGTTATAAACGAATATTGATGAATTTGCAAAAATTTATCATACGTTTTATATGTTTTTTGTATAAATTATATATTTTTTTGTATACATTTTGTTAAAATCCCAATTTCATAGTTTAACCTTTTAAATTGAATTTGTTATTTTCTACATAATTTTGTATGATCCCTAAAAATTGTCGAATATATCCACCCAGTTGTTTCTGATGACGTAAAAGGTTATATTGATATGGTTAGGTAAAACAAAGAAAATACGTATCGACGTGCAGACGACAAAGTAATCGTAATAAATAACTACTCAAATAGTTTTTTAATTGAATTAAAATTTTAAATTTTTATTTGACGTGTTAATAAGATTTAGAATTTTTCAAAAAATTTCATGAAATTTCATGTGTGTTTTAAAAATAGAATAAAATAGAATAATCGATTACCAATTTAATTTCGATAAATTTTGTTGAATCTGTTTTGGTAATAGGTTTGTAATTAGCAAAATAATTTAAAATATTTTCATCAATTTTATCGTTCATACCAAAACTAAGAAGTATTCGTTCCAAAACTTGACCTTAAATTTTAAAACAATTTTTGGAAAATTAAAATTTTTATCAAACAAACCAACTAAAAAAAAAAACCTAATAAATGGATAAATTTTGAAGTTCTGAATCAAGTTAAACGTGTTTTAATATACTATAAAGTTTTAAGATAGATCTAAATCATTCCTAACAGTGTAAATTTCTTGTAAAAATTGCATATTTTTCTAATTAATATATTCTTAAAATTAAGATTAAATAACAAAAATGGTTATGTCGTCTACAGCCCAGGCGCCTCACTTTGAAACTTTTTTTTGTTGAAATTTTTGTTTTGTTATCTATCTCGATATCTATCACATTTTAAGAATTTTGAGTTAAAAAACTGATAGTATAACGCACCAAATAATTAAGTTTCAAGTGAAATATAATATACTCACTAGATATATGGGTGACACATTAAAAAAAAAAAAAAAAACACATCTTAATAATATCAATAGTTTTCCTTTTTTTTTTTATTAGAATCTTATACTTTTTTAAATTCTGAGCGTTTGCGAAGAATGTATTGGTTTTACAATAATGCTTTATTTTTTTTCTGTGATTAAAAGTTCTTATAGAAAACCTGCACAAATTTTAACGCATGATACCTTAAAAGAAAGATAATGGATCCGAGATGGAACTTTATTTTTTAATATTATTTATAGTTTGTACTAATAAAAATCTAATAATTATTACTAACTCTGAATACAACGACTAAGTTAAATGAATATGAAAGTCAGCTCCAGATGAGATTTACAAAAATACAGTTGTTTATAGTAATGTACTTGTCAAGTAAAAAGGACTAACCATTATAATACTGTTATATATAAAAAAGAAAATTTTTTTTTTCACTTAGGTGAAGATCAATTTCTAAATAAAGATTCACGTACGTAAAATTATGCTTTAAGTTTAAAAATAACTCGTATACAAATCAAATTATTAAACATAAATTTAAAATTGGCATATGTGCTTACACTTTACCAATAACGGTCACTGTTTATTGCCATTAATTTTTCCATCCCGTCGATCTTCCTTTAAAATCATACACAGATTGGAAATTTTGTTTCACTTTTACAAATTCTTATTTCTATCTTTTCAAGAAATAATTTGTTCTAACCCATAGTTCTATTTATATTTTCTTCTACCAAGTTTATACTTCACATTGAGTCACTTTTGTAACATTATTGATCACTGCAGAGATCAATTAGTACGTGCTTACCCAATCTCTGGTTCAAACCTAGGTCGGTACTCTTACTGAAAAAATTTTTGCTTCTACACACATAAATAGAAAACACTAATACTTGAGCCTTATGTTTGATATAACTGAAAAATGAAAGTTTATTGTAATAAATAATTAAAGTAAATATTTTAATATATACATTGATAATAATTTTAATTTATTTTACATTTTTACAGTTTCTCAAAAAGTGTATGGGTATTATTTTCATTTGCTGAATGTTTTTTTAAGGAAAAGTGAGCTTACACTTAATGAAAATTAATAATAATTCCATTAGCACTTTGAATTATATATATATACCTACAACAAAAGTTGTTCTAGATAAAGTCACTATAAACTATTGAAAAGACAAACATGAAAAAAATATTTAATGATTTCTAAAGATAATTTGATAAAAATGGGTCAAATCAAGAGAAACAAAATTGGTGATGTTGACGATTTTTAGAGCAGTCGTGATAGTGCGTTTTGTATTAACAACGATAGAGTTGACGCAACTTATAATTAATAATTTATCACGATAACGTAGTGTTATTATTATAACACTACGATCTTGAATTGACGATCCAGCATTAACAATAGAAGAAATCATAGAATCAACAGAATATCAACATAAGATATTATACAATGATGGCCACTGGAACTCATATCAACATAGTTTTAATATTATCAATAATATACCAAATATTGCAGTAAAAATGTAAGAAAATTGTATAGATTCAAATAGTGCTTTTGTTTTTGAAAATCAATGCCTAAAATAATAATATATTTTATATTGGGATCACTAATTTCAAACGATATGAATAATAATGATGTCGATCAAAATCTTTATGATTAAAACATTAATTTTTTTCTTTCAGATGATGTAACGAATGCGTTTCTATCTCCATTTCAATTTTGTCAAGCTAATTTTGCAAAGTCAAGTTCGTAATAACGACTTTTATTTATTAATTTGTGAACATAATTGTTCCGTTTGTGTCCGTTATTCGTATAGGGTTCCAGTGTATATTAAAATGGGACACCACACAGTACCATTTTGTTTTTCATCTGTCTGTCAAAATCCTATCCTTCAGCAATGAAAATTTTGCATTTAAAATTATATTAAATACCTATTAAATTAAATGACCGGTAAAATAATAAAATATACTCATTGAATGCATTAACAAAAGTTATGAAAATCAAATCATACATTTATGTGCGTACATTTCAATGTTTAGATCACTATTAGTGTTCAATTATCCAAAGTTTATTTAATAGAATTATTGCCATATGCCAAGACAAATTGAATCGGTTTAATAGTGACAGGCATAGAAGTTACAAAAGTAGTTACCTGCTCCTTCGTTTGACGATCTTTTAAGTTATGTTAGCTTTTACTTGTAAAATAAAGTTTTTAATTTTTTTTTTCAGTTCTTGAACTACAACCTTGCTTAAGTAAGTAGTATATTATTGTAAAACAAATGTCATCTGTTTCATTTATTTATTACGTGGTATAAACACGTTTTAATGCACGGCTAAGTTACCTAGGACATTGTACAGACATTTTTGAATCAGTGTGTACATATAACTCAAACACAATGTTTGTTGGTAGTTCATCGAAACGTTCTTATATAGAGTTCGGAAACGTAATTGAGGCAAAAATATCCATTTATAATTGTGGATAAGAGAAGGATAGAATTTTTGGCAGTTTATGAGTGCATACCTAGTTGCATTAGGGACACAGTTTTTTCTCCTTCTTTTCCATTTTGGTAAACGTTTAATTATGTCAATGATCATTTCTGGAGTAGTGAGTCAATTACTGATGACGGATGAATCAATTTGTTGAATAACACGTATTACTTTAGTTACTAAAGTGATTGTGGGCTTAAAGTAAAATTTTATTGATACGCTGCTGCAAATAGTTCTGCATCGTTTGCTGATTCATGGTTGTTTTTAAAACATCAAATAATTATGAAATTACCATAATGTTTGAAATGTTCACTTCTCCGTATTAAACGAAAATACATATAAAAATGAATTAAAAAATTTAAAACAATTGAAAAATTAACTTTTCCATAATAATTTTCCTCCAAAATTTAATTACTATGATTTAATAATTGGAGTTATAAGTTCCAAGACTTAGAACATTGGACTGACTTACAATGCGTTAGCTGAACTAAAATTTATAGTCTGCTATAACATTGAAATTACAGGTATCATGTTAGTGGCAAGTGAACTAACTGGTAAGTCTTTATTTAAGGTGTATATAAAATAAATGTACATTTCTTTGTGTGATAACATTTACTTATTATATGCAAAACTCATGAAATGTAAACTTCAATCTTCCCTAGCTCCCTTGGCCATAAAAATAGACATAGAAATATAGATGTGCTTAGAAAGAGAAAAATTTGTGTTAATACTGAATAAGGTAGATTGGGATTTATGGAGTAGCATCAAGCATGGCAGAAATATTACAAAATATAATTTTTAATATGAAATTAATGTATTAGTTACCTATATAAAGTATTATTCACTGTGGAAACATTGGTGTTTATTTTGTTGTAATATTATTTCATTCAAAAATGATATATTTTTATTGCTATCTCTTTTACACATTAACATTTTTGTTAACTTACGGTGAAAAAAGCGAGCTTATAAATGTACATTGCCTATAAATACTAGGTCATGTGTGAAGTGGTTTGGTAAATGGAGTAACAACTACAATTTTAGGTGGGTCACTTCTTTGGTTAGGTTGATGAAACCCATTAGATTTTTATACATTTTCTTGAGGTTGTTTTAGTAGACATAATATAAATTTTTTATCCTATAAAAATTAAGTTCTTTCAAACAGTATCAATTTTTCAACTAACTATACTCTTTATACTAATATTGAATTCATACATGCATAATGACTTGAAAAATATACACCAATAATAGAATAAATTAAGACTTCTGCAGTGGTCAAAAAAATTTTAAACACATGCTTCCAAAATATAAGAAAAACTAAAATAAGCAAAGAAAGAAAAAAAAGGAAGGAAAGAAAGGATGGAAAGGAAAAAAATAAAAATAGAAAGGTAAAAAATGAAGAAAACAAGGTAAATTTCAGGAAAGCTGATAAGTTCTAGGTTCAAAGAAAAGTTGGTTAAAGTTGCAAATAAAATTTGAGCATATCACTGGTTTGAAAGTTGTGGAAAAAATTGGTAAATAAATCAATAATAAATCACTGCCTTTCAAAAATCTATTGTGACCTTTTTACCAAAACACATCAGTGTTATTAGTGTACTCATTCCATTTTAAATAAGATTTTTTTTAGTTTCAAAATTACAATATGAAAATAAAATGAATTTGTGAAACCAACATCGCAAAAAGAACTATGCGTATAATATTTCATTACTCACAAACATAAATTAAGTGATCTTAATTTGTGTTTGTACCTATTATGGTAAACGGAGGCTTTTTTGTCTAAAACTCATATAAAGTTACCAAGCTGGCTTAAAATAATGTTTTCAAAGGCAATGATTTATCACTAAATTCAGATTAAAAATAATACATTTGAACTACAAGTTTTAAAACATGAATAACCTAAACCAATAGTAACCCATTTCTAAGCGTAGACACTACTACTTTAAACAACTTTTCACTTAAATTAATTTTTACTTAATTTCTTTTTTTCTTTTCTTAAAATTTTTACTTTTCTTAAAATTTACTCTTTCTCTTTTTTATCGAAGCTGTTGACAAAAGTTCATTAAATAATTTAGGAAAATAAAGGAGTAGTTTTCCTAATTGTAATTAATTAATTTTTAGAAAGATCAAACGGAGCCCGAGCTTTTGTTATCATATATAGATTCCAGAGTATGTAACGCTTAAATTATTTTATGTCTAGTAATATTATTTCACTGTGATTCTAAAAATCTTATGACTGAACAATAAGTAAACCATTTTGTTTGATTTTCCAAGTAACATCACATAATAGTTAGTTAATTATATTTATAAGCCTAAAACGAAATATGCAAGTATAAATTTTTTGTCGAATTAGCACCACATATTCTTCAAGATTTTAGCAAAGTAATAAGAGTCATCCAAACATGTAAATTGCATTGTTAGTTCTCTAATCATAACATTTAAAATTATACCTCTCAACAAGCTTGTATAATAATTTTTGTCTATCTTGCATCATGCAAATAGTATACATATATATAAGCTATATTTTGATTTAATTGATGTTGAATTTCAATTATTGTGATGAGTTTAGTTTTGATGAGATTGGTGTTAGAGATATTAAACACTTAACATTTTTCTATAAATGTAATTTATTTGTCATAAACGCAATACTTTTTTTTTATTGAAAATCCTAATATTCTTTTCAACAGACAGACTATCTCTAATATGTATTATAAGAACATATTTCTGTTCTTAGAAAATTCTATAAAGATTGTTATAACCATAAAAAGTTGTTTACGGTACGGAAAATTTTAATTAAGTTTTACTTACAATTACCATGAATGGAATTTTCAATTAACACAAATAAGAATAGCTAGTTTAAAATAAAAGTTAGAAAATACAAAAATTAACATCAGAATGTGAATTGTAATAGAACTGAAAAAATAAGAAATTATTTGTCTAAAAATTTAAAGATTTACGAGTAAATAGGAAAAATTAATGCATTACTTTTAAATTATTGTAGAATTATATGGCCATATAAAACTTTTTTTATCCAATTAATAAAAAAAAAATGTATTGATTATGCTATAACAATTATTATTATCAAAACAGTTGCTCGAAAATTTACGTTTTGGTAATATCTCTAATTATAAGTTTTTGGACCAAGACGGTACTTTATTGGATGTAAGATTTTGAACTTTATATTATTGTTTTTAGTTTTGATTCAAAAACACAAAGATGAAGTTTTCTAAAATGTTTCATGTTATTAACCATCACCATTAATACCAATAATCAATAGTTTTTGAAATTACAACTGTTTTTGTAAACTTTTGAGCACATGAAAAACTTTAAAATTTTTAAATTCGTAAAATGTTTCTGTTATTTTCCCGTAAAACTTTTGATGACCTTATTTTAACTTATTATATTTACCATATTTCATAATTGTTAAGATGCATTAATTTAAAGTTTTGTATCTAAGGAGAGGACAATATCACAATGCAAAGGTGTAAGTTATGTAAACATATGAAGTTTATTGGTAGTATAAGCAATTTTTTTTATTAAATTTACATATTAAACTATATAAACGTATATTTGATATAACGTTACATAATATATGTATTAAATGAATGTTTTTTTCTCTCACATCAAACTAATACCTGAATCAGTATTGTTAAAAAAAAAAACCAGGATCAATCTAGATTACGTGCGTAGTTTGACGGAGTAGCTACTACACTTTAGCTGTGTCACTGGTTTGGAAGTTATGGTTCAAACGTATTTTCAATACATGAAAGCAATGATAAACCATTGCCTTCAAAAATACGATTCTGAGCAAGCTCAGTTTTCTAGTATACGTCCTGGTATATTTTTTGAAAATTTCAAAGAATTATATTTAGCTCAAAAATTTTCGTAAAAACTTAAGATTAAAATAAAACTTTTGTCAAACATTCACGTTATCTATTTTAATATTATGTAAAAGTTTCAGCTAGTTTCGATTATAATTTTGGGAATTATGGCCAAAAATCTAAATCTATACGTAAAAAACACTTTTGCTGTAATTAATGTTTCTCTTTAGTTTCTGCTTAGTTTCATGACTGTAACCTTTTAAATTTGAGAACCTCAAAATACTATAAAAGTTCATAGATTATTCATTAGAGATACTGACTTTAAAAATCGTAGCATTCTTTATATCCTTAAAGTTTTTCACAGAAAAAGAAAAAAACATCATCGTAGAAACATTACACTGACTGCTGCGTTCAGAATCTTGAAAAATTAATCGATATTTATTGAACGATTGATTATTGGAAGAAGTTGAAAAAAAATTCAAGTGGCAATATAAGTGCAAAATTTCCCGGAAAAATAAACTATTGGACCTACCATAGTTAAAAAATCCAATCGAACAGTAATTTGTTTGTTTTAATGTAAACATTACCAGCCAACCGAACTTGGTTTTACAAATTCACTGCTCTTTAAAACCTTTCAATAAATTTTCTGATTTTAAGTAAAGCGTGCTATCTACTTTCTTTTAATAACACGTTTTACAACATTTCGGGCATCGCATAATTTTGTAAACAACAACCCTTTAAAATATTTAAAACCACATCTAGAGAATAGTTTTTAAGTGAAAGTCCCAAAATTTTTAGACATTAATCGTTCTAGCTATAACCATTGCAAAAATAAATAAATAGTTGTGTAACTTTGTTTGTTTAGTATTTCCTAATTCACTAATAATGAGCAGTAATGAAACTCGAGAAGCAATGGCATTAAAAAGAATGGAGCTCAAAGAAAATCAAAAAAAAATTGGTACGTGCCTCTTAAGTATTTTTGAGTAAAAATAACATACATTTATAAAATAACATAACATTTGTATTTTAGTTGAATAATTTGTGTACGTTTATGTATTATGTTAAATTTTGATTTTTAAATAAATATTAATCCAATATAGTTTTTAAAACAATTAGGTGCTTTTTTTGCATACAATTTTTCATAAATTTTATACATACATATAATTATATTATATAGGTTTTTGATTCTGCGTGTAACGAGGAATATACTTTTCTTTTTAATTTTTTTGAAAACACGTGTTTGGTTATAGAAATAATACACACATTATATTGGTTGTAATTTTTTGATTAATTTTTGTGGATGATGCAAAACAAAAAGCTAATATAATTTTTAAAATAATTCAAAACCCTTAAAGAATCGACATTTTTACATCAAGTCGTAAATAAGGGAAAACGAATGTGTTTGTTCAATCATAATATCTACAATTCAATAATTTTTAAGAGAATAAAATTGGTTCAAACAAATGTTATTTTCATCGTTTTTTATGTGGCAAAAAGACACAGTGTCTTGATAACACTCATTATTTTTAACTAATGTTACTATAGTTTATAACGCTTTTTGCGTCACGATAATGGGAAGGTGTCATAGAAATATTAGGTTAAGAATATGACCGTTTGTAATATTGTGGTAATTTACTATTTTAAATTTCTAAATTGGTCTCGATTTTAATTTTTTTAGTTTTTTCTCCTTTGACACTATCTATGTTCTACATTTTTCACCTAGTTTGTTTAAAAGTACCCTAGATGTTTGATGATCTATCAGTTATAGAGAACATATATTGAGTTATAATTTTTGAACCCTATTGTAAATTGGAAGCTATTTCATCAATATTTATGAAACTTGAAAAATAAGTTTCTTATGGTAGTCTCAAATATTATACAAAATTCAAAATTCAACTCTGCAACTTTACAAACTTTTGAGATTGAGTGGGGTCAGAAAAGGCTGATTTTGGTTTGTATAAATCAGCAATGTGTGCGCATTTAAAAAACTTGATTGGGATAAATTGAAATTGATTTGAATGCCTAAGTAGATATATTAATTAATAATACTGGCAATTGGATCGAGCATTGGGGAAAATTTTCCCGGTGTTTTTTGAATATACATCATTTTCTCTTTACGATGTACTTTATAAATTTACTACATTTTGATAGATTTCTGGTGGTTTTTTAAAACGGATTTTAAACAATTATTATAAAAATACATTTTTATTTTATTTATGTTTTTGACAATACAAATTATTTTCAGATATATTCAAAGCATACATAAGACATTTCCATAAAATAGCAGATGAAAAACTAGGTATTTGAATCTTTAGTAAAATAATAAAGACGTAATAAATTTTACAGCTCACTTAAAAACCTAATATTTTATCAAATAAAAATAATACTTTATAAACAAATTTTTAATTTTATTCGAATTATTAGCTTTTTATGACTCAATATAAGTTTTTTTTCCATAATTTGTATAAAATTAAAGACACAAAAAACAAAATTAATTATTAATTTTGTTTTTCAGTTTGAATATTAAGAGATACCACTTTTTAAAGTATTCTTTCACTTCTATAAAAATAGAAACACACGAATCCCCTGTATGAATTTCCGTCACAATAATGTTTGTATTATCTAAAAGTGTTTCCATTGTCAAAAAAATTCAAAAAACAATTTGATATGGTATAATTAATTGATACTATTCGAATTTTATTGTCTTTAAGAAGTAGCCTGGCTATTGTTCCGATTTACAATATTCAGGATTACACAGTTCAAACTATTTTTGATATTGTGAAATCTGTAGGTACCTAGACATTTTTAATGACTTAAATGAAGTTGATTCCCTTAGTAATGATTTTAAAGAAGAACTGTTTTGGGTACAAATATTTTCATAAAAATCTGTTATTGCGTGGAATAATGGAACACATCATACATTAAATATAAAATCAAACTTCTGAAAATATTAATTTTATACGTTGTATTATGGCAGAAAATGATATGTAAATGTTTTGAACTTTCAAAAATACAAATTTTAATGTTTAGAATAGAATAAAATAATATAATCTTCAAACAATTGCATTTATCTTTTTAGAATTACCATCAATGATGTCGTTTGATTTAAAATATAAAACCATAATACATGAATTGGTTTTCAAAAAGTTTTTAAGTAACTTATAATCACATATCATGTTTTGCCATCTTGTATTTCTTTTTAGTTACAAACATAAAATTGATGACGTAAAAATAAATTCATATTTATAATAATATTTTGTTCAATAAATTATAGAAACGGGATAAAATTTTTATTAATCAATTATATCTATAATCAAACTATAAATAATAAATAATATTTAGTATAAAAATCTAATAATGACATATCAAGTTTTGCCATCACATGACTTACCAGTGTAAGTGGTTTTTGCACACAAATGGCACTGTATATATTAGAGACATATAATTTACCAGCATTGAAACATATAATTTCTCAACTATTTCCTTAAAATGATGATCCAAAAATCACCAAAAATAACATATCAACTTCTGCCATCACACCGCAGATATACAGTGTACACATAGAATCTTTTTGTTCTACATTGATGGAATAATGTTGTTTTTATTGCAATTAATGCATTATTACAAAACTTTGTACTTAGAGTGTAAAAAAGGGATATCTTTATATATAAAAGTTATACAACAATTTGTTACATAATATATTAAAGCTAATTTTAATATCAACGTTTTTTTGTAAACAGACTTTAGTGAAATGAAAACTCCAGAAGAATATTGTAGTACATATGAATATGATGAAGAACCAAAAGATTTTCAATTGTATCCTATTTATGAAGAATTAGATTCATGAATTAGTTTATATGTTATATTATTGTTTATTTTCCTTTTGGTACATCAATTCTTTTACAAGAAATCATGTTTTTTTGTTAATTAAACGAAATGCTGTTGTAATATACATCAAGTTTTTAATAAACATAATATGTGATCAGTTTCTTTAAATTTTTAATGAGATGAATACCAAAATAATATGGGTTATTTTGGTATTCATCACATTAAAAATTTAAAGTTTTAGTTTTAAAAGCATTTTGTTTTAAAGCATTTTAGTTTAATGCCAACATAATTAATACTAACTATAAAAAAGAAAGGCGGAATTACACTAAATAGTGTATGTAGTTTTACAGAGCATGCTTTGAATGGATCACTGATTTAGAAGATGTAGTTAAAACGTAAAATATTTAAATAAATCCGTTAATATTCGGAGACAATGATAAATCATAACCCTCCAAAAAACAATTTTTAGCTAGCTCAGCTATCTAGTTACTTGTATACGTTCTAGTAAAGACTAAATTTTACAAAAAATGTAAGTTTTATTTAAATTAAGTTTTATTAAAATACGCCTTTTTCATGTAAACACTACGCCAAACAACTCTTCACTAACCTCAAATTTACTCCCATTCTTTCTTTCCTTCCTTTATTTCTTTCCCTCCTTCCAATTTTTTTTTTATTCAATATTTTGTTTACTATAATAAGTTATTAAAAGTACTGCATGAAAAAAGCCGACGAATACTCGCCTCTCCATCGAAGTTATTAGTTTTCATTTGTATGTTTTTGGATCAAAACTCCCTAAACATGTGAAATATAAAAAAAATTATTCCAATAACTTCTAATGAAAATCAAATCGAATGACTTTTTTGAACTATAAATTAAATTGATCAAATCTCTCCTTCCATTCGGAAACACAAATAATCGAAATTGGTGATGTAAGTATGAATAGGTAATTTTCATCGGTTTTGGCAGATAACGCAAACAATAATCAAAATATAAATAATATTTCAAATAAAATATATTTTAAAACTAAAGTATAAACTTTTCAAACCTGAAACATTCAAATTTTTACTGTGAAATTCTTAATTCTTTTTTTATTTTTTTTATATTATAACTAAAAAATAAAGCGAAATTTTAAAATAAAACTAGAACCGAGTACCACCGGAGTCCATAGATCAATATTAGAATAATTACTGACTTTAAAAATCAGAGCATTCCTTTTAACCGAAAAAGAATTCACAGGAAAAAAAACAAAAAAAAAAAAAAGAATGCCCCACGGTTAAAATAACGGTCAGTTTTTTTGTTGAGTCAATTGTTTGGGAAATGTAATTTGAGATTTTTTGTATGATTTGTTAAAGTATATGTAATTTTGATTTTTGAAAATTGCACAAAATGTACCTACATTTCAAACTCCACTCCCCCATACTTACTCCCTCGTTTTTTTGACACTCTCAACTTGTAAAAAATAAATCTATCAGCTTTAATTTTATAGTAGTTGCTCTTGTAAGCAATAAAACGGTTTTACATCGTATTAAATATATTGTTTTCACAAATGATTTATTGTTAACTGATAGTTTATAGCGCTCTAAGAACACTATAAGATAGTTAAGAATTTATCCATTCATTGATGAATTAAAATATTCGTTTACAAATTTAATTAAATATTAATATTTATTGTTTATGCTATACATAATGTGTAACTAAATAATTGAATATGTTTAAATTATTAAATTTAACCTACTCTCAGCTTTGTAGTAAATTTAATTTTACAATATTTCCTTTATAATAAAGCGTTGAGTTTAAAATATTAAGTGTATTGATAGCTTAATGAAAATTATTATCATACACTTTTACTGACGAATTATGTACCTACATAAATTATAAACATTCGATTTTGTTTGAAAATCGTATCAATTAAAAATTTTCAAACAACACTATTTTAAATTTTGATTGTACTGAGAAATCTATTCCTTTACTACAAAGATGTTTTTTTTCTTTATGCAAACATTTTTTCCTGGTACAAGAAATGAATCTATAATTTTATGTCATAAAATATAACATTTGAATAAATAAATGCGATGATACCACAAAAAGTAAGCAATTTGATCATGTTTTTATTGCACTTTAATCAATCATTTAAAACGTTTTTTTTTTTTTTTTTTTTTTTTTTTTAATTATGGTCTGAAAAAACACAAAAGACCACAATCATACTATAGAAAAGACCAATTGTGTCATGTGCTGGTACATTTTTATAAAATTTACTATCTTAGCTCTTATCACATTAAAACCGTGTTCTAAACACTCAGCTTGAGTTTCTAATATTTTTACCATCAAGGCTAGAGATGTCTAGTCTTCATGATTTTCACATCGAGATTAATAAGAATACATAATATTCTATCTATTGTTCTTTGGTATTCTTATCTATCTCGATGCTGATGGTAGATCATGAAGACATCATGAAGACTAGAGATAAGGAAACGAAACTTCACGACAAAAAACGTTCTGTAAAACATCGAACACTTATTTCTCCACCAGTCTGAGTGGCGGTTGACACCGAGGCACTTTCGGCGCAAGATTAACCCGTATTACGAGTAGATAGGGGTATACTCAAGTTTTTACCTTTCTAAAATTGTAACTAAAAAACTAAAAGTCGTATTGAAATTATAATTACACCATTGTATTCAGCGCAAAATCATCTTACAGAATAAATATAAGGATACATTTTATGCTACTATAATTATTATGTTCTGTCAATAACATTAAGATAAGAAAAAATCATTTTCTTGATGTTTTCCTTTATCTTTATACTCGTACATAATTTTTACTTTTTTCCACCATTTTATTTCTCATTTATTCATCTAGTAATCTACTGAGCTTAATTTCTAGTTGAGAAAAATTGACACTTGAATCATTGAAAAAAGAAGAATTTAATACAGACATATTATATAATATTAGATCAACGTTTGGACAAGGTGAATCATTCCAATTAATCGGGTGTCATAATGGTAAGAACGAACTTCCAAAAGCAATTGTCCAATTTTTTTTTTTTTATAAAACGCATGTGTTTTATAGTAAAAAGAGACAATTTAAACTATGGCTAGTAGAGAAAAAAACAAAAAATAAAAACAGGAAAGTTTCCAAACTCTAAAATATTGTTTTATTTATTATATACTCGGAAGATATACTAGTTTTTGCTTTTATAACTTTAATATTATGTAGGTAAATATACTATTTAATATTAGCCTAGAAGTGTAGGAATAATTGAAAAAAAAAATTAACTGCTTTACACAAACTATGGCCTGTGTGTAGCAATTCATCATAATGATATTCCACAAATTATTGAATTTGTTGTGCTTGAAATGTAGGTAAAATTAATTTGAAGTTAAAAGCTAGGTTTATAGGTAATAATAGCTTGAGATATTTACTAAATAAAACCTATGAATAATAACTATCGCGTCATACAAACACTTAAAATAGTTAAAAAAATCACTGTAGTCAACTTTATGCAAATCTAAATTATAGCTTTAACAATGATAATTAATCATTCTTTATAGGTACGTGGATACGTTTTTCAGAAATTTCGGATAATTTATATTGTTAATTTAGATTTTTACTAGGACGTATACTACAAACTGAGCTTGCTCAGAATCGCATTTTCGAAGACAACGATTTATAATTGTTTTTAAGTATTAAATAATGCGTTTGAACCACAACTTCTTAACTAATCACCCACCCAAAGCTTAGTCGTTACTTCGTCAAACTACCCACGCGACGTAGTGTGATTCCGGATTTTTTTTATATGCCATCAGAAAACTTTTAAATTGTTAATTCATATAAAAAACTTTGTTTTACATAACATGCTTAATTTTTAAATCTTAAATAAAAAATATGTGTGAGGTTCAATTATTTTTTAAAAAATAAGTTAAAGGTATGACTAATCTTTGAAAACTTTCCAACAACCAACCATGAAAAATAAATTGCATGATGGATAATGGATTTTTGAAATTTTTTAGTAACATATGTATTGACATGTTGCCAACCTTGTATTATAGTTTCAAAACTTTTTAAGAATTATCAAAGTATCACTTCAGTCAAATAGACCTTTCAGAAATGGTTGTGATTTAAAAAATCAGAGAATTTCTTATACATATTAAAAGGAATTCACCAAAAAAAAAAAAAAAAAAATGTATATATAAAATAAAAAATGATTCTAAAAACAATATATTGTTCGCTATGATCAGAATATAAAATAGTTTGTTTTTTTTTGTCAAGTCTGCATTTTAAAAACACATTTGTTGATTGGCACAAAATGATATTATACTTCACGGCATTTTGAATAAAATAATTTGAAATTCAATTGTTTCAGATGTTAATCAAACAACATGCACTGCGATGACGCACACAACACATAGGTACAATGGTACATATTATACAAAATTTTCTAAACAATTGTCAACTTAATTCAAACATTGAACATACCTTCCACTGTATTTAAAAAATATTAGTAGTTAATCCAACAATCCTAAGATATATAGCCGCGCAATGTTTTGTGCGGCCTCGTTCTCTCTGATAGGCTGCGCTATATGTTTTGTTTGTGTTTTTTGATTATAGTCTTTTTACTGTGTTTGCATACACAAGCTGCTATTAATTGTGATAAACCTATAGGTACGTTATATCTATTGCTACCCATGTTCCCGGGTTGTTACATAGTTTAGATGGTTAACCTCTTTTTTAAATTTGAAATAATATAATAGTCAAAACCAAACGGATTTTTAATGTTTAAAACATTCAGTTATCTCAAATTACAGTACAATTTATCATATTCTTCAATATATTATGCAGTTGAATAAATATTTGAAAAATATATGACACATTAAGTCACATGTGGTTATTGTAATATTTGTATTCGCATTGAAACTTCAATTCAAAACTATGGAAGAGTTATAAACTAAGCTAAAATGCGTTTTTGTTTCTCATTAAACGGTCATATTTCAATAAATGTTTGAAACACTTACAACTTACCATCAGAAAACCACACAGTTATTGTTTCCATTTTATTGCTCGTTTTCAATAATAGTTGAGCATTTTTTTTTTTTTTTTTTGAGATAGATTTAACTTCTACTTATTATAGATGCAATAAGTTTAGAAATTCAACTAAAAAATTTTTTTTTGAAGCTTAAATTGGACTCTTTAACCATGTATATAACACTTACGTTTTTGATGTTTTGCAATTTCTTAGCCACTTTTGCTCCAAAAAATAAAAGTACGTTACAACTAAATTTATTTTAATTTAATTTTGGATATGTAACTGAGTAAAAGTTTTTAGTTAACCAATATATTAACTGATTAAATGATTTTGTATAGTCTATAGGTAGTATTATATTATATTATTGATAAGAATTATTAAACGAATCGTAAAGCATACTAACGGTATGTGAACTAAAATTCTAATTTTATTCAATAAAATTCTTGCAAAAATCGTTAATAACAAAAACTGGCTGTGAATTTGATTATTTATTTCCATTAAAATTATAAAAACTCATTTCTGGATACCTTAAACTTTAACACCTAATAATTTTTAAATACTATACAATATTATACATGGTTTCAAATCTAATGACGCCTATTTCTTTCGATAGTTTTTATGACTCATACATTATGAACAAAAATACGATAAGTTAACTAAAAATAATTAAGGTTTGGAACAAGAGTCATTTTAATAAAAATAAACATCCAAAAATTATGCATTAGTATATAAGAAGGTACATTTTATTATAAAATGCTATTAGTATTTATTTATTTCATAATAATATAAGTATATCGATGTTAATTTTCTAATCAAGATACACAAAATACTCGTGTAAAATTTTTTTTAAAAATAAAAACTCAGTCAGTTCAAAAATTAATAGCTATAAGAAAAATAGTATAATTACTGTCCTTTATAGTGAGGCACAGTTTTAGAATAGTCACTAAATTGGAAGGTATATTTTGATGATTATAACAACGTTTTAAGCTTTAGATAGTTTATAAGAATACAATTTTTGTGCAAGCATTTTATAATGTTTTTGATAAAGCTCAAAATCTTTTTTTTTTTTAGAATATTTTAACAAATTTATACTTTAAACACTGTCCGTTTCAATAACACGGGAAAATTTCTCATAAAATATATTAGTTACAGAACCAGCAGAACCACAAAGTAAGATAAAAAAAAAAAAATAATAGCTCAAATAGTTATTTTATTATTGTGTTAGTATGATTTAACATGTCATTGGCTTAACAAAAGAAGAGTTGTGCGATAGTTGTAATAAATAGATAGTTGATCCAATATGGTACTTTATATAAGTGTTTTTTTAAATTTTGATTATTTTTTATGTTCTGAGGAAAAAACGAAAACGGCCCAATTTTTGAAATTGCTCCGTTCGATTTGAAATTTATACATGCTATTAAGAAAGGTTTTATGAGTGTACCGCTAAAATTTCAATTGATTTCGGTCATTTGTCAGGGAATAATGGAACTTTGAAACTTTTGTTATCTCGGGCGGCCGTGTGTTTCATATGAGTAGGACAAATAATTACGGGAAACGTGTTTTTTAGACGCCGATTTAAATTTTTTTTTTTTTTTTTGTGATCATTATTTCTAGTAGAAAAAATACTCCTACTTTAACATACAATACCTCAAAAAATAGGTAAATGATCTGAAATGGTACTTTATTTGATGCTTTTTTTTTTGAAATTTTGATTATTTTTGGAGTTATGAGAAAAAAACGAAAATGGTCAAATTGTCGAAAGTGTTCCGATCGACGTAATATATATATAATATATAATATTTCTTAATGACATACTATGTTATTAAGAAAGCTTTATCAAGTTTACTATTGAAACTTCATTCGATTTTAATCATTTTTAAGGGAGTTATGGAATCTCAAATTTTTTGAATATTTGAATTTTACGATGTTATTATTCCATAAAACCTCTAGTTTTTACGTTTAAGTCTCAAAACTTTATTACAATCTAAACAAGATAGTTTTACATTAATTATTGAAAAATTTAGATAATTGATTTACACAACTTTGGTTTATAGCTGATTTTAAGTTGTTATTTTGTGGTAAAACTCGTCATTCCGGACGGCCTTGCTAATCGGACCTAGCTGAAACTTTTACATAATACTTAAATGGGAAAGATACTGATTTGACTGCTTTCTTTTTGTTTTTTTTTTTCTTAATTTATTCAAACTTTGTAACCTCAATCCTAATTTTCTAATGACATTCAAAAAAATTATATTTTGATAAAACTATTTCATATGAATTATAAGTCGTTGTTTAAAATAACTTTGAATTATAATTTTATACTTTTTGTCTATAACTAATCTATTATAAATTTTGATTGTTAGTTTCTTAACAATATTAAAACCCACAGGAATAGATACATCTTACAATTCAAAATATTGAACGTAAACCCCCAAAAAAATCATAATCAAACTGCTGAGTTGAATAAGTCTTGACTGTTGTATATAAACAAAATACTATTTATGCCGACTGACGTCACGACGTATTTTCCCCCTTTCCTACTATTCATTAATTTCTAATCAAGGAAAACTCTATTAACTATAAACCTTGGAAGAAACCTTGGAAGTACCTACTTTAATGTTTCAAATAAATTTTGGTTGTAAAATTTGTTTTTTCTCAGGATATTAAAAGTAACCGGTCATACTTGTAATTGTACTTTGAAAGCAATGTCTTATCATTGCTTACCAGATACTAAATAATAACTTTAAACCGCATGATTTTTATCAACATCGACTTAACCAAAAAAGTGATCTACTCTAAAGCTTTGTCGCTATTCTCCAAACATCTTCTTTCCAAACTTCGACTTTACACAGTTTTTTAAATTTAATCTTATATGACTTATTGTTATAAAATATTCATTTAAATCTTTTAACACTGTTCATCAGATTTAGGATTTTAATGATCTTAAAAAATCGATTTGTCAAAAAAACTAAATGTTTTTTTTCTTGGGAAATTAAAGACTTTTTAAAGAATTAAAAATGGTTTATTACCACAGATATTATGAATACATATTTGTCAGATAACTAATGTACATCAATAGTGTTCTGTATTTTTTAACTCTTTTTAATTATTTGTTTAAATACATCTCAAAGTACCATAGACATACTATTTTCGGAAAATGTTCAATCTATTTGTGTCAAAGAAATAAATGCGTCTTTTTTATCTAATTTGACTTAAATTATTTTCTATAAGCATTATATGGTTGTTAGTTTCTATTTGATCTGTTATACTCGTTTCCGATTTTTTTTATTTTGAGTAGGTACAAGACTTATACCCACCACTTCACATAATATTATGGTTATAGTTTGTAATAATGTAAAATGTAACATTATATTACATTTAAAAATATACACAAACATTTTGCTACAACCATTATGATGATTATGATTTATGTGGCATTTTATTTTTGTTTTAGATTGTGAAAGTAAGATGGAAAATAAATATAAATTACAATAGATTTTTATTTTATACTTCATCCATAAAAATAAGTTATTATCTTGAAATGTATTCATAAAACTATGTTTGATTCAAATTAATATCAAACGTTAGAAGATGGCTCAAATTTTCGAAACTATTCAGTACAGTTATTTTCGTAACATTCAACTAAATCTCAAAAATTTGAAATGTGAATATTAATTACAAATTTTAGAAATTAAAAATAGAGAAAAGAAAAAGTACTAAACGATAACGTACTTAATTACTTTATGTGAGAAAAATTTTTATATTATGTAGGTATATTATATATTTATATTAAACTAAATGTATTTAAAATTTTCAATTTCAGAAGAAAGTGCTTCTGAAAAAAAAAAAAAATTATAATAATAATAAAAAAAATAATTTATAGTTGATGTGTTGGCAGTAACCTATTATTAAAAATATTAGTTTTAATCAATTTTTAAATTTCTTTCAAAGGTATTATAAAAGCTACATTTAAATGTAAGTACCTAATCTTTAAAATAGTAAATCCTCAAAGTAGGTACTAATAACGATTTTATCAATACCTAAAAGATATAATTTTAAATGATTTTATGTATTCTAGGCTGTTGTTTTGTATGCAAATTTCTGTAACAAAATTTCAGAATGGCATTTAAAGCGTTAAATACGAATCTGTTTTAGATGTATTGCCCAAGGACAATTTTTTACATGCTTTTTATCACCTTAGTAAGTACATTTAAGTAATTACTGTAACTATATCAAAAACTCACAATATGTATGATAAATGCTTAGATATGTAACCAAATAGATACATTATTGTTTTAAATATTGATGAAATTAATAAATAATAATTTTCTTCACATAATAATGACTTACAAAACATAAAAATATAAATAATATTTAACTCGATTTATCTTATTATAAAGTTATAACCGGGTGTAAATTCTAGGTTGGTCAAAAGTCTTGTTTGATGACTGAATGTTAGATTATGTCATAACTTTGGATTGATCACTTGTGTGAAAGATATGGTTTAATGTTTATATTAATTCTTTTAGAAATGGATTGTTTATGAAAATTTTTATTCAGAAAAATCTCATTGAAACAAATACTCAACAAATTGTAAAATTTTTAGTTTATAATTTTGCTCCAATATTTGTATTTATTTATTTATTTTTATATTTTAGTTAGAACCATTTTTCAAAGTGATATTTCCAACCAAAAAAATACCTATTAATGCGACGATTTAGGCTGAAATAAACTTTAATTCGTTAACCAGTCTTTTAAATGTCCTAATGAGCTATTGAAAAAGAAGTTTTATTATTTTTTTTTAACTGTTTCCAATTCGTATATGAAAATCAAAAACCTAAAACTAAAATGTAAAATCTACATGACTTAAAATATAATATATTTTTTAAGAAAATATTATATGAATTAAAGTATTATTTATTAATTGCCTCATTATTTGAAACAACAATGTATCTATCTATTTGGTTACATATATAGCAACTTGCCATACCTATTGTGAGTCTGTGATATAGTTACAGTAATGTACAGAGACGTCCAGAGACCTACCATATGAGGTGCCGCATGACATAATCGAAAAACGTCTTCCCAAAAATGTATATTTAAGAAAATGATTTGTTAATACAAATACTATACATTTTTTGCTCAGCAGTCTGCTTAGAATAATTTATAGTAAATAAGAATGAAGCACTTTCCTAAAAAATTATAATGGCCAATTTGTTATATGAATATAATATTGTTTTATGTGAATTTTTGTTCCCGGTTTAGGTGAAGATCGATTTTCAGGAGAGAAGTCACGTATGTGAACATTTATAAATACATGATTATAATAATATAAATTCATGAACAAACATGATAGTAAAATATAAATAAAGAAAATCCGAGTCTTACGTACCTAATAAGGTTAAAGTTGAAAATTTTTTGAATATTTTGCAGTGCCTCATGAAGCATATGGTTATTTTTTTGACATGTTGAATGATATTCTAATTTCAAGTGAGCTTATTTAATGTGATTTAACTGAAAATTTTAACTAACTATAAATATAAATAATTAACCTAAAAACCTAAGTTCCTATAAGTCTAAAAATCTAAATACCTATAAGTTATAGTTTATAATATAAACTCTATGTTATAGATATTATTATATTATATTAAAACTTAACATAAACACTTTTGTTTGTTACAAATTCTTTTTCCAAAAATATGTCAAAGGTATGACCGATTTTCCACAGTTTTCCAACTTAAAACGACAAAAAAAAAAAAAAAAAAAAAAATGCGACGATGGATATTTGAAAATATTTATTAGAATTTTATGTACTTACTTGTTTTGGCAACCTTGTATTAAATTTTCAAAACTTTTTTCAGAAAATTAAATTTTTTAACAAAAAAAATTATAAAAGAAATAGAAATTTTCAAAAATTTTAAAGTTTTAAACTCAGCTCAACTATTTTCAAAATCTCGTAAAACTCAATACTAGACGTGTAGTGTCTTACCTATTTTAATATTACGTGAACGTTTCAGCTTATTTTGATCATTGTTTTGAAAACTTTGACCATAAACATAATCGATTGTGTTAAAACACGTATGCTTTTAATGTTATTTCCTTAATGTATGCTTAGTTTTTTATTGTAAATTTTTCAATTTCCAAAAAAAGCTACTAGAAATCGGTACTAATTTTGATGATTGGTACATTACTGAAGAAGTTACCGTAGTTTTATTATGATAAAAAAAAAAAAATTCAAATAAAATCATATCATGTAAAAACCAATAATTACATATTTAGCTGTGCTCAGAAACTAAAGTAATTACAATAATAGTCATTTGAACATTAAAGGGTCAGATTTATATTTGTTTATGGAAATTGCAAAATAATTTTTTACTGAATGTTATTTAACTTGTCAAAATAATATATTTTTGTTAAATGATGAATTATTATATTGTTTTAATTTAACTTTATTACAAATAACCGTGTTCAAGTAGTACTGTGTTGTAATGTTCATTGTTTGTTCTCTATATACTGTACAAATAAGAGAATAATAAGAACTGTTTAAGTATAAAAAAAAAAGTACTCTGCAAACATTAATTAAACAAACCAGAAAAAAAATTTTAAGAAAACCTATACGAATATATTGTATTAAATAGGTAGTAAGAAATACCTATGTCTAAACGCTATAAACTATAGACTCACTTGAAAATTTTTGATGCAGATCAAATTTATGAATATAATAATTTCATATTCACAAAAAAATTATACTGATTTCACAAAAATGTTTTGTTATTTTTGGCGTACAATTTCAAGGAAAATGCACCGATATGAACGTTAAAACAAATTTTACGGTATCTGAAATCATGTACTTAGTCCTTATTCAAAATTGTTTTATTTAAAAATGAATTTACAAAAATAAAACAAAATATATTATTTAAGAACTTTAGAAGTAAAGCATACATGTTTTTATCAAAAACTATTTTGTCATTAGTATTGGTTATAATTTTCAATATAATGATTGAAAATACATGAGATTTTTAGAAATTCTTTTAGTAGAAAAGTAAAACACAGATCTACGAGGTCTGGCTATTAAATAACGAGACTGCGCGCCTAGACGGCGCCCTAGAGGAGTGGGGGAAGAAACGATTAGTGCGTTGGGTATCTAGATATCTTCTCTATTCATGTACCAAAAGGCGTTTTCGTCACTATTATAGTATTTGTGCAGTAGCGGTTTGAAACGAACGTGTCTTTTTCTCGTGCCGAAAACCATGTGTGACGAAAAACAGGAGCAATCTCAAATTTCTCGTTAAATTGAAAAAAACTCCGACTGAGTGCTATAAATTGTTGCAAGAGGCCTATGGAGACAATTCTCTATCTCGTGCGCGTGTTTTTGAGTGGTATAAGCGCTTCAGTGAGGGCCGAGAGAGCACTGAAGATGATCAGCGCTCAGGTCGCCCTGTCACTCTCAACAACTCCGGAAACAGTGACAAAAATCAACCAAATTGTGCATGTAGATCGTCGAATGAGCATCCGGATGATTGCCGAGGCTCTAAACGCCGATAAAGAAACGGTTAGAAAAATTTTACACGAGGAATTACACATGTCAAAAGTCTACGCGAAGTTGGTGCCAAAAAACCCAAAAAAAATGCCCATAACGCGCTGTCTGTGAAGCGGTATTTGGCCGATAAACGCACTCCAGTGCTCGAACACGCGCCGTACTCTCCTGATTTGGCACCATGCGACTTTTTTTTATTTCCGAAGATAAAATCTGCTTTGAAAGGGACCCGATTCGAGTCGTTGGAAGCGGTAAAGCAGAAAACGGCAGAGCTCCTGAGGGCCCTCACCAAAGAAGACTTCCAGCACTGCTTTGATCAATGGAAAAAACGTATGGAAAGGTGTGTGGCGAGAGGATGGGAGTATATTGAAGGATAGCATTCGAATGTAAAATAATTTTCATAATAAAACCTTTTTTCGTAACCAGTCTCGTTATTTAA
Organism: Hormaphis cornu; assembly: GCA_017140985.1. Lineage (NCBI taxonomy): Eukaryota > Metazoa > Arthropoda > Insecta > Hemiptera > Hormaphididae > Hormaphis > Hormaphis cornu. The sequence continues at coordinate 25,984,544 of CM029358.1, forward strand.
TAGCCAGACCTCGTATTACAAATTTAATAAAATTTCGAAATCTATTTACCTGAAAATTATTGTTCACTATGAATATTACCTATCAATATGATACCTCTACCAATTTGTTTGTTGAATATGCACGTTATCTGCTTGGAAGATTTTCTGGGCATGAAAATATATAATTGAATGTGTTAGAAAACCAAAAATTTTTGATAGGAGAATGGTGGTAGTAGACGATATTGTTATATTATTATATTGGTATACGATATTGGAATACGATATTGTTATTGTTTTAATCAAATATCGATTAGAAACATAAATTTCATGAACGTTAACTATTAATCGTGGCCCCTTGAAATATCTATTTTAATTAATATAAACTGTTTTCTTGAATGACACAATATTTATTACTGCAATTTTTTTCCAGATTTATATCTAAGCAAATTCTTTCAATCCCCATTAGATTTTTGTGATCAGAATTATGGAATTACAAGTTAGTTATTGTTATTATGATTGAATATTTTTATTCTGTTTTGTTTGTTAGTGTTTTTTTATAATTGAAAATTATAAGACAAATTTTTGAGTAGTTTTTCGGAACATCGATTTAAGCTTTGTAGATTGTAATTTTATACAAATTTTTATACGTTTATTATTTATAAATTATTATTATTTGTCCCATAAGTGTGAAAAATTGCCATTTAGTGTAACATTTAATAACATGCCACATTTTTTTTTTGTTTTATAATGAAATCAGAATTTTGTTAATGCTTAAATATTTTTGAGTAAAGAGAAAATGTGTTCATCAAATTAAAATGTAATGATTATGATAATTTGTTTAAGTTCCAAGTTTTCACAATCTACTCGTATATAAGGCCTTAAATAAATCGATAACGGTAAAAAATGCTCTTTTTAGTTACAAAATTTTAATACAAGCTACGTACTTTTTTGAAAGTAATTCTATTTGAATCTGCAATGCATCAAGTATTGGGTATAAACATTTTCGTAATAAATATCCGTATAGTATAAGCGCATACACTATTCAAATTACCTAAAAAATTTATTGAAAATTCAAATTTGGTAATATGTTGGAAATATAATTTTATTTAATCACATATAAAATGAGTGAATTTCAAAATAGATTTGGATTTTTCAGTAAACTATGGTATAGAAGTAGAAGGCATAGTAGCTATATGAGTTGTTCACAAGATTAAAATATTTTTCTCACCTTCCAAAAATAGTTACAATACTGAAATAATATTCAAGCTTTAAGTAATATTTTGGAAATCACATCACCTGCTTCATACTTTCAACATTGTTTTTCATAGTTAGCAACCCTTACAAAAGCTGAAAAATATTATTGAATCCTGCTTATCATTTTTTGTCATTGAAAATTGAAATTACTCAATTGTTGTATCTATATCTCCAACATTTATGAAACATTACGAATATTTGGATTTTACCGAAAAGTAATATCAAAGTCATACACAGTTTTAAGTAAAATAATTATTATTATTTAAATTTAAATTTGTGTTCATTTCCCGTATAACTCTTATTAGGTAACCTCGTTTTAAATCCTAGTAAATATCACCAACAAGTTTGTAGCCTTTGATGTATCCAAATATTGAAATATATTCTTTGCTACAATCAGAATCTTAAACAAGTAATATAACTATGGAAAACCATTTAAATTTACGTCATCCGGATCTTGTACAAAAGTAGTTTTATTTGGGTATCAATTCTAAAATAACGATTAAAATATTGCCAGTTAAATACGGGTCTGTTAAAAATTTCATAAAATTACACAAATGTATGAGCATTGTATAAAATTCTAAATAAAAAAATTTTAATTTACTAAAATACGTTTTGAAATTTTATTGTCATATCGTTTATCATAAGTAGAAAACCTACAAGTTTGTTAAAAATTGTAATTATACAAATAATACTAATAACTGTCAATATTCTCTACATTTAATTACATAGAACGGCCGTCATTTCCAAAAATAATTAGATAATATTAACTTTTACATAGAAAATAAAAAAAAATTCTGAACTTCTTTGATGATATTAGTTCCGTGTTTTGTGGATGGTTACTATATTAACCACAATATTTTATTTTAGATGTTATTTATAGCTTTTGCAAAGGTAAATATTTTTTTTTTTTCTTATGAAATATTAACAACGAAATTGTTAGTTGCATAGTTACAATATATATTGTCATTTATTATGTAATACGTTTGAAAATAATTAGTTATAATCAATGTTTGTATAAAATGTGTATAGAATTAAAATATTTGTATTTTTAAAACGTGAATTCGCATGATTATAATTTGTATTAATTTCTAACCCACAACTAAGTCCAAATAGTATTTATGCAATTAATTTTTTTTGGAACACTGCAATATTGTAAACTAAATAACGTTTATAAACGATAAAAATGGTAAAACAATGGAGCATAAACAATTGCAAATAGCGTATAATAAGTACAGTACTTATATAATTTATACGGCATATTTAACTTTTTATGTGCACTTGTGATAGATGGGTTAAAATTATAAATATTTTCACAATGCTTTACCTATTAAATACTCACATACTTGAGTTTCGAATACGGTATCTGGCTACATTGGTTAGGATATCAATAGCACAACAGTGCGTAGTTTCATTTAGTTGTACCTAACCAAATCACAATATTTTCAATACTTATTTATATGCTTTCAGAATTAGCGGGCGGATTTATTTAAACATTTTTTATTTATTTTTTTACTCTACATACAATTTGTTTAAAAATAACCATTATTTCATATTATAAGATGTTATGATTTTACCTCACGTCTTTCATAGTAAGTAATTTACATTTACTAAGTACGTCAATACAATGTCTTACTTTAATAAGCAATTAATCACTCAATAATTTAGTGTATATGCTAATCTAAAAATTAATTATTTTTCAGTTTTCATTATTGTTTACATAAAAATAGATATAAAACATTTTATATCCGTCCTTTTACTACTTCTACTAATTTAAAATGCAAACAAAATAATTTGTATTATCATCAATGTACCTCAAATTTCAACATACAATTTTCTATATTTAATTTTTTAAAAAATACCAATAAATCAATAAACTGCAAATTATTTGTAGAAATAAAGAAATAATATTTGTGAAGAATGGATGAAAACTTAAGTTATACCGATTATTTGTTAATTTGTTACTAAATTTTTAGATAATAACACAGGAGGCCAAGCGTTTGTTGCTATGTATCGTTTACTAAGTATGTAATTGTTTAATAATTCCTCAATTAATAATTTTATAAATTTAACAATACAGGACATTTTCTGAATAAATACATTAATTGTCTAAAAACGTACAAATCAACAATGTAACAATCTAAAAAATGTAACTAGTTTGCATTTTTTGAATAAAAAAGGTCAACGACATTGTTGCTTAATTGAAAAGTTGTTTGAGGAAATTTAAGTCAGGGAAAAATGTGTGCAATGACCTTAATAACAATAAAATAAAAAACAACGATATTGTAAATAAATAAAATAAACATTCTATGATTAAATATTGTCGAAATCGAATGTTTTGTGTCTTAGGTAAAGATAAATTAAAATTGGAAAGCGGTTAGTAATGCAAAATAATTTTTTAATTGTACAATAACAAATTGTAATATAATGCTAAATACATTTTAACCCTATACAATTTAAAACCATGATTATAACTAATATTCTAGTTACTATTTTCGTTTTAATCTCCCATTTTTACACCCCATATTTTTGTTGATAATTAACAAACAGTCCACATCTAATACACCCTAGGATAAAAAAACAAGTACTCAAATATGTATAGGTAATTTTTTTTCTTTTGTACAACACCTTTAGCTGATTTATTAGTGTTCGTATAAACTAAAATATAAACAAAAACTTAGATCACCTAAATTAAGATTGAAAATGTTGGATCATCAAATTATTGATAGTTTTTTAATGGTTCGTCTTACAAACACTTTTTATTATTATACTATTATTTATAATTATACTATTTATTCAAATTATAAACTCGAACCTAAGTATGTTTTGTTTAGGTGGTTTAAGTGTATTGATAGTGCTGGTAATTTTGTTTTGTTTTTCCTGACGTGTCATATAACCAATGCAATCTCGTCCGTAATCGTTTGAACTACAGCGTCCGAACTTTTGACATAAAGTTAACCACTCCAAAGCGTAGTATTCACTCCAAACAACTTCTAACAATCTAATCTGACATGGAATTTAATCCCATTTTTTTCATTACATTCATAGGATCGACAATTTCTGTTATTTTCTTTTATTGAGTTTATAACAACAATAACAGTATAATAATTTACATCTGGTACACGCGTGTGCGTCAGGAAAACGCACAAATCATTATGTAGTGAAAAATCTAAGAGTTTGACCGCAGTACGATATGACGGCAGCACTGCCGCCCGATAAGCACCACCAAGTGCCGTACAGTCAGGTGGTGCGCTGTTGTGCGTACTACCATATAATGCGTTCGCCGTGTGTGAACTGTACACACGTTCAGCGTAATTATGCGTTTTGATTATTTTATGTCTTCTATTCAATGAATAAATCGTAAATCCGTCAACGCCGACTACAACATCAGAAGCGGGGTTCAAACCCACGACCTTTGTTCTATTGGACAGTTGAGGTTGAAATTAGAAAAGACGCATTTCAATGACATTTGTGATGAGATCTACTTGACTCACGGTCACGCGTTTCCGTATAATCGGTAACATTAGCTTATTATATAGGGACGTGTTCGTTTGAATTCACTTCACTTTTTTTTATTTAGTGTGTACAACAACGACCACTTCACTGAATATATTATTAATTACACTTAAAAAATTGGTTTTATAGTGTTTCCAAATTCAAACAGCGACCAAACCCCGGATTGTTTAAAAGTTTCACAGAAACATCAAATTTGTAAGTGCACTTTAAAATAAAGAAAAATAAAAGGTAATAGTGAGGTGATAATAGGTTGCTAAAAAAAAAGACAAAAAAACAAAAGTGTGTAGCAATCATCAATTCGGTGTGTGTCTTATTTGAATGAATTAAGTTAGTATATAGTATAGTAATATAGTATAAAGTTTACTTTAGCTTGTTTAAACTATAAAGAATTATCCATCCTCAAACCTGTTACTCGTGTTATTTAGAGAATAATTTGGGTTATAATTGAATTTTGGCCTATTCCATAAATAGAATTAGGAAAATAAAATGCTTCAAATAAAGCGAAAATCTGATCCAATAACATATGTTGCTTTTTTAACTTAATATTCGTTGAAATTCATATTTATTAAAATTATTCATAAAAATCATGTTAATATCATTGTTTAATCAATGAGTTTATTGCTGTGATTAAAATCTAAAAGTAAAGAGCAACTTCATTGAAACAGAATAAAGTCTTTGGGCGGATATCTGGAATGGTAGTTTGATGTTTTTTTTCAATTTGATGCATATATTACGTTTCTGGGTGAGATCAGTTATGTGAGAAATTTTAAATAGTTATAAATGAGTTCTTTATTTACTCAGAATTTAAGTAAAAATAACTAATGACAAACAATTTTTAATAGTTATATAAAAATTAATGAAACCAAATCAATTCACGTAACATTCACTCTACGTAACTCTGACTGCCACCCAGTCACGCTCAACAACAAAATTCTACCAACAGCAAATGAAATTAAATACTTAGGGCTCACATTTGATAAGCGTCTTACGTGGGGCCCACACATAAAATTAAAGCGTAAACAAGTTAACTCCAGACTGCACCTCCTTAGACCCCTTTTAAAATCCAAATTATCCCTAACCAACAAATTGACAATTTATAAAGCGATAATCCGTCCGGTCTGGCTCTATGGTATTCAGCTATGGGGGTCGTCAAAACCGTCCAACACCAGAACTCTACAAGCTTTTCAATCAATATGCTTACGTCTAATAACTTCCTCTCCCTGGTACGTAACAAATAAAAATCTCCACAAAGATTTAAAACTACCTACTCTTAACGATTTGGCCAAATCCCATTATACTAAATTCTATTCCAAACTAAACACTCATTATAATCCTTTAATCCAAAAACTATCCACTGTTACTCACGCTCCTAGAAGACTAAAAAGGCTCTGGCCCCGAGACATGCTCAAAGCATAAAAAAAAAAAAAAAAAAAAAAAAAAAAAAAAAAAAAAAAA
>CM029358.1:25990844-26020330 GCA_017140985.1 Hormaphis cornu
AAAAAAAAAAAAAAAAAAAAAAAAAAAAAAAAAAAAAAAAATTAAATATATTAAATAATTAACTTAATGGTATATCTTGTCAGGTGGCACTACTGAGGGTCTTCCTATTCTAATATTTGTAATGTTAAAGAAAAACTGTTATCACATTTACTTATTATTGTAAAAATAGATTGTAAATAAATTCTTTTAATAAAAAAAAAATAAAAAAAAATAGTTATATACTGATAAAACATACTTTATAAGTAATGTGTCTTAAAGTTGTCAAAACCACTTCATGTTTCATTTAATTTAACCAAAATAATTAGTTACATTTTAAATTTTAGATTTAGAAATAATTTGAAATTTTCGTGACGTTAATTTTTCAAAGATTATAATCAATGGTAATTTCTACACAATTGAACAAATTCAGGAAGAACTGTTGCCAAAGTATATAATGACAAAAGGAAAAATAATGATCTGTTTATAAGTTTCGGTTTATAACAGTTTCAATGATTTTCAAACGTATGAATAAATATGTAAAGTGAAGAGTGAAACTAATGACTAAGGATTTTAACTATAATAAAAAATATTACGAACATAATATATTTATTATATTAATGAATATAATAATATACATATATATATATATATATACCCTTTTTAATGACACAATGAAATTTTTATTTATTTGGAAAAATTTGAAAATATCATCTTTGTGTTTTTATAAATCATAACTAACATAAATTATTGGATGAAATTATTGTAAAAAAAAAAATTAAAATTAAAATAATGAAATAAAAACGAGGGAAAATGCCTTTTAGTTAAGTCTTCTTGCCTAAGTCTGGCCAATTATAAAACATAATAAGCTTATAAAGCGTAATTAGTGAGTTATTGCTATAATAGATAATTTATTCGCAAATTATTGTTCGAATTGATTTTAACCTAAGGTAACTGTGCCGTTTATAAATTTAAGACTTGAGTAAGATTGACATGACTAAGATCACTAAGATGTATAGCTTAGCAAACAAACATAGTAGAAATCCCTATTACAATACTTTGGGCCCTACAAATTTTTTTCTTTAATCGTTACTGAAAGGTTAATCTACATCCATCATTAATTTGATTTAAGAAAAGGTAACCTAGTACCTTCAATAAGTACTCTAGTTCTATGACTTGTGGGGTGGTCAATTGGATACATCTACAGAAAATTATTTTAAATCTCAATATATTGAATACGAATTGTAAAATGAGATATCTGTTGTTAATGTGGCAAAATAAAGGCACAACAGATTTTGTGAAATTAAATCATACAGTTTAAATGGTAGGCACCTCAGTATAATGAATTAATCATTTTTTTTACGTGACTACGATGGCTATGAATGTTAATTTATATAATATGGTAGTAAGTATTGAATCTTTAATATTAAAGTGGGTCTCATAGACACAAAATAAAAAAAACAATCTTACTGAAATAACAACAGTGTTAGCAGTTATAATTAAAACTAATTATATAAAGTTAGATACAATTTGCAAATGATATGTGTATTTAATTTGACGAATAACAAAGTTAACAACATAGGTACTATATGTTATCAATGCTAAATAATTTCTTTTATACACGATATACAATGAGACAAATTAATTTTTAGTGATGATTGATGCATACATAAAATACCTCTATGATGCAGCATCAAACAATTTAAGTAAGTTAAACTATAAAATTTTAATATGTAGGTACATATTTTTTCTTAACTTATATCAATGAATTCATTCTTCTGATATGATTAATATTTTATTTTTTTTTTTAACATGGTAAAAAAAAAAAATAAACGGAGTAAATTTGAGGTCGAGTGAGAAGTTGTTTGGCGAAACGATTTCGCTTTGGAGAGGGTCACTTCTTTGGGCAGGCCAATGTCTCAGAGGTTCTAGTTCAAACTTATAAGTAATTACTATCCGAAAGCAACGATGTATCATTTCCATTGCTTTTATATATAAATTGAAAGTTATATATAAAATAAATGATCATTACATATTTTGAAAAAACGATTCTGTGTGAGCTCAGTTATACTCATATAGTATACGTTTTGATGTCTTGTGTAAAAAAGAAATTTAACAAAAAATATCAGCTCTACTATCTGAAATACGATTTATTGGTAATCACTACGCCAAAAAACTTTTTACGCTACCTCAAATCTCCCTTTTGTCCGTCCTTCCTTTTTAACTTTTTTTTAAGGAACGCTATGTTTATTATGTAATGTTATATAAGGTTCTGCTTGAAAACATCGGAGTACTCACTCCGTATTTGTTAGACCTATCTTACCCTAACCAATCGCCTCTTCATCGGGGTTTTAAGTCTGAATATTTATTTGAAAAAAACTTTTTAAATACTCGTATGTACAATTTTAAAAATTGTTTCGAATACCTAATATCTAATTTAAATCAAATTTCCCAATTTTTTGAAATACAATGCGAATTGATCAATGATCATATCACTCCTTCCAATAAAAAATACAAATAATCAAATTCGGCGATGTTCCAATTTTTGTCTTTTTCAGTAGATAACACAGAAAATAACCAAAATATTTTTTTTCTGGTATTCAACGTAAAGATCGACTGTCCGTAATAGTGATTATGTCTGTCGACTTTTCAAGCGTTTTTCTTGAAATGGTCAAAAAATTGTTTTGTTTTTGGGTCATGACTCAAAAACAAAATAAAATACAAACAATTCTTCGTGTAAAGTATAATCTAAGTCCACTTTTTAAAATTTTTAGTGCCATAATATTATTTGTTTAGCAGCACTTTCTGATGGTCAAGTGTTCAAAAAAAAAAAAAAAAAAAAAAATTAAAACATCGTTGTAAAAACAAAACATTTTTTGCTGCGTTCAAAATCTTATAATATAAAATCTTTGCAGAAAATTAAATTTTTATATTGTATTGCATAGCCCATAAATTATCAAATATATTTATTTTAAGTATAGAGAAAATATTAGTTTGTTACATTAATGATTAAATGATAATTGGTTTTTTAAAGACATTCCGCGGTGGTATATGTTTATCTCTTAGGGAACACTCATAATAACCATTTTTTATCCTTTACTTTTTACGAGAAATAATGGCTTATTTACGTAGCGATTTTAAGCAATACAGCATTAGTTCTTATCCAAATAGTTACCTTAAATGAATTGTGCATTTAATATAGATAAATATGGCCCTTTACAGCATATAATTTTAGAATATACTAGTATTACAGATTTAGCAGTTGATAAAGATATAGCGTTTGCACCTATGTATCACGATTCTGGGATCGCCATTGAACATTTTATCGATTTTTTTGACGAATTTGTTCTATATACTGTCCCAGTTGTCATAGCGTCATCCGTTTTTTAATTTTTGGTCCTGGGGGGAAATGAAGGGGCCCCACTGTGATTGAATGTACCACGATTCTGGGGAAACTTATACACAATAATAAAAAAAAGTAAAAATAGAGGCACCCTCAGTAAACCCGAGAAGCGCTGGGTTGGGACACCTAGTTATAAATAATTTAGGGTTTCAAATTATTCATGTAGTTTGCACTCCGTTATTGTTGAAATCATATTCCATATATTCTTTATACCATACATTTTATGTATATTTTGAAAATGGGACTCCTGTTTGTAATGATCTAACTATTTAAATCACATATCATATATTATTTTTAATTTTAATTACTCTTTTCTTTGTTGTATAGACTTCAGTCACTTGAAAAGTCCAGAAGATTATTGTCGTAAAATTAATACCGACTAATTAAAAAATTTGTAAATTACAAAAATTAATATTTATATTTTATACCTAAACAGAATAGGTAATAGTCTACTTTTTATAACTAATTATTTTTTTCTGCTAATAATATATTGTATATTAAATTAAATATAAATCAAATGTATAAAAATATATTTAATTTAAACATGTTTTTGTATTTGATTAATTTATTACGAACTGAACTCAATTTGCACTCTTTTTTATTACAGTATAAATAGTGAACACTGCGAAATGTTTTAGTTAATTATTTTTGATACACATTATACAAGGATTATTTAAAAAAATATATAAACTATGGTATATTAGGCTGGAAACCATTATTTAATTATAGAGAATAAAAAAAGAACAATAAATTCATTACTACAATATTTAAATATATTTAATAATGCAATTATATAATAACAAAGAAACAATAACTCAACACCAGTGACTTCATAAAATTCAAAACAATAAACATGATGAGACCAGAAAACATTTTTACACCTTATATCTCTATAACTAATAATTTAAGAATAATTAAGTTTTTTACAATCATTCTCTATAAAACAATAAACATTTTAATATAATATATTGCACATAAAAACTTTGTATGTGTAAATAAAAATTAATTTTTATTTCTCGTTTATTTATTTATCACCTGTATGATTTTTTTTTCTGAAGAATATTTTTTTTTTTTTAATACACCAAATTATAAATATAATATAAAGTATTGTCCAAAACATTTACTTCTTTTTATTCGTATAATTGTTAGTAGTAATACTATTTTTTGTTAAGTATATTGTATTCAATTATTTATACATAAATATTTATATTTTGAAAGTGATTGAATCTTTCAAATGATGTAATCTTTCAATATTTTTTTGAAATAAATAATTGTTATGAGTATGAGGATTAAAAAAAAAAAAATATACACGTATATTATAAATGAATGATTCAATCACACAAAGTTTTTCTATCACTCTCAAAATATAAAAATTAATGTAAAAAGAATTGAATACAATATACTCAATAAAATATAATATTACTATATATATATATATATATATATATATATATATATATATACATTAAATAAATATATATATAAATACATTTTTAGGATCTACGAAATAAATAAAAACAATTTTATTTTTTCTTTCAAAAATTTTCAATGAAATAATGTTCCTCGACTTTCTTTTAGTTACCCACCTTTTGTTAATCATTGATAATTCAATAATTCTTGTATTCACTTAAAATTATTATTACCTTTAAGAAATGATTCTATGAAAATCAAATTAATAGTTCAGTATTTTTATTGTTGAATTTTACTTTTAAAAATTACCTTTAAGGCTTAAAAGTTAAATTCCAGTTTTGGTGCAAGGGATTGGTTTTTTTCTCAGTAAAGATATTTGAATACTTAAAGTTAGATACACGTAAAATAAACCATTATTTACACAATGAAAAGCAATTGTTTAAATATGGTAATAAATGAAAATTTTAAATTCACAGTTGAAATTGTATGTTATTTAAACTGATGTTATATTGACGTGTAAACAACATAATATAACATAACATTAAGTTGGTTAGGTTTATTTAAATTTGTTTTTAATTTTTTGTACTACAGTTTCTTTACCATCCCATCTAAAAAAGTAAAAAAATTAATTACTGTTACATGTACATCATGCTTAAGTATTCCTGATAACTATGCATAAAAAAAAATAAATACTCTGTAAAGTATTTTTAAAATTATTTCAAATGAAACACGTAGGTATGTATGAATTAGCCATCAAAGTTAAATACAAATTTTGTTCATTCAGTTTTCTTAGGGGAGAGCGTTTCAAACCGCTAAATAAATTTGTGGGTTATCGGAATTGTAAAATGTATAAAATATGAAATATTGTTTCATAAAAGATATTTTTAAATCAAGTTTCCTATTTTATTTTGCCGTGTAAAGCATTTAGATGAGATATCTCTTTCCGCATAAAAAAAAAAAAAAAAAAAAAACATACACTGACTTTGGTAGTTTTTTATGATTTGCAGCACATAACTAAAAAATTAATCAGAATATTGAAAATAAAATTCAAATAGAGTAGATTTCAAAAGCAATATCTAAACTTTTATGTGGTATTAAACGTAAAGAACAGAGCTTCCTGCTTCCCGAAAATGTGATTATAAATGTGGAAATTTCAAACCGTTTGCGATAACATTTTCGATTATTCTTTGTTTTTGACCTTATACTAAAAAAATAATCGAAATTTCAAAAATATCTTCAAATGAAGCTTCATATATGTCAATTTTCCGAAATTTTTTGTACTATAATATTTTGCGGTTAGACCACTCCCCCGTGAGAATGTAAACAGAAAAAAAACATAATTGTAAAAAAATTTATTTATTGCTACGCTCAAATTCAAAATCGAATTTGAACTATATAAAAAAGTGACAATTTTCTTGTGTATTTCTAATATTTTAAATAGTGCATTTTATTTAATAAAATACTATATACTTATTCAATACTAAAGAGGACTATATACGAGAAAAATGGCATTTTTATTTTGATAAATATGTGCATTAATTTTATGAAATTTACAAGCAGTAAAAGTTAGCGTCATAAAATATATCGTTTTTAATAATTCTGAACTAATATCTCTAAAATTTAAATTAGTTTAATGTATGTGTACTGAACAATTATGAAATAAACTCACTTATTTTGGATATCCTTTTTCTCCTGCGTTTTTAATTGATAATCATACGTTCGTTCATCCATTCCTGGGGTCTTATACCTTTGCATTCTAACCCAGTCTTTTACGCCTTTCATTTTTGGTGGACCCTCGAATTCTACAAAAAACAAAAAACAAAATTGTACATTTTAAGAAAGCGGAAAATTTTTATGTTGGGTGAGAAGTTGGTTGGAATAATAGCTTTGGCCGAGTCACTTGTTTGAAATTTGTCGTTCAAACGTGTTATAAAATAGGTAAAAACCAAGCTAAACCATTGCCTTAGAAAAAACAAATTTGAGCAACCTCGGAAAAAAAAAAAATTTATATATTATAATAAGTTACAATAATATGAAGCAAATAACACGTACCGTTATTATTATAATTTGAGACATATGTTGAATATTCATAAACGGTTTCTGAAAATTATAAAAACATAGCATGTACTTTAATGTTATATGTGAACCTGAAATTTTGTATCATTAACTGTACAATATTTGGCTGGAAGTAAAATGTGTACATGGTGCGCATTTTTTAATTACATAACATATTAATTTCTGAATATTTCAACACTTATTATTTTAAATATAATTTTCTCAAACTTATTTCTTTTACGATATTTGTGTACATTTAACTCAAAACGTTTAAGTATTGATATTTACAATCATTGTTTTCTTTTGTTTTTTTATGAACTCTTTGAGGGCATGATGGTGCATCCAATTGAAAAATTTCATAACATTACAAAGTTTAGTCACTGATTCTCCACTAAAGATTAACACTATACAAACGTCATAAACTTGTGTTTTATTTCAGTTTTATTTTTATTTTCGAACGTAAACTTTATTTTTTTTTTAACTATAATTTTTAATTTCAATGTAAATGTCCTTACACAGATTTTACCGACGTATTTATACAAAATTAATAAAAAAATTCATTAATATTTTGTACATTTTAAGGCATAAAATGTATGAAGATTTTTTACCAATCTGCAAAGCAATAAAAAATAAAAGTTTGACATTTAATTTAGTTAAAGTTAAAACCTCAAACCACTGTCGTATATGAAAATTAAAGAATGGAATATAAAAACAGTATTTCAGACAAAATTTAAAACTTTCCCCAATGTTCCTCCGTTCAATGGGTGATTCATTAAAAATCAATTACTACTCTAAGAGTGACATATGGTTTTTGGTTATTTTTCAAGTCTTCCGTAGATTGTGTTTCTAAATCTAAATCCGGCACTATAATTATCTAATTGAAAATTAAACATAATTATTTTAAAATAATTTTATAATATAATTGGTTGTTCTATTACATTGTTGTATATTTTTAGATTTTAAGCGTTAGCGAAGAAGTTTGTGGTTTTACAAAGATGTTTATTTTTTTTTCTTCTTTACTGTAAATAGATTTTGGACCAGAAATAGTGCTCTGATTTCTACGAACGATAACTTTTCTTTTAGCAAACTGCATCAATATGGATGGTACTTTAAATAGGTTATTTTTCGATATTCTCAATAGTTTTTTAGTGGAACGCCAAAAACTACCAAAAATGTACGAAAATTTAATTATTTAATTAAAAAAAATGGCGCATTTTCCGTGAGCAACTGTTAACTGGACGACGGGGTTCAAAATTATTTTTATTTATATCATTATCGATTTAGATTTTTTGATCAAAAATAACGATAGGACCAAGCTGAAACTTTTACATAACATTAAAATAGGAATGACACAGATTTGATAATAGTTTGTATTGTTAAATTTGTTATTTCCAAGATATATACTAGATAACTGTGCTCACACTTAATCGTATTTTTGAAAGCAATGATTTATTTTTGCTTTCAGATATAAAATAATGCGTTTAAACCACAACTTTTAAACTAGTGACCTACCCAAATCGTAGTCGCTACTTCGTTAAACTACCCACGTGACCTAGACTGATCTTTAAAGAAATTTACTACATATATGTATTTGAAACATAAATATCGAACTCTTAAACATTTTGATGTTTCTAAAGTTGAATTTTCTTAAAACATAATGAAAAATACAATTACGCATGTACAATCGTGCTATTATTTTACTCTTATTATCCTTTTGATTGTGTTGATTGTGCAATTGACCATAGTATGTTTATATAATCATGATTTATCTACTAAGTTTTTATACGTTTTATTTAGTGTTGAGTGTTGTGTCAAGTTTTACTATAATACAAATTTCCAGTACCACTTAATAGCCTATGTACTTAAAATTATAATAAATATTAATAAAAATAAAGCCATCACAAACGATGATACCCGGGTCTTGACATGCCAAAATCCGGTTTTGTTATTATTGACTTATTTATTACTTCTTAAAAGTAATGTTTGGATTTTATTTTCTTATTAATAGTTTGACCCTATCAATTATCTGTTAAGTTTTTTGCAAATAAACATTATAATAAATTCCAACCGATTAATATGTCTAAAAACTGACATAGTTGATCGATTACCATATAAATGTAGAGGCAGTCCGGAACAGTTAATGCACTTTTCAAAAAACTAATTTTGTTTTATTTTCGTAATGAATATAAAGAAATAGAATTGATGTCTAAAGAAAACATGGCTACTATGGAATATAATCTTAACTTAATATTTATTTTAGATTAATAATTTTAAGTGCTACTTAATTTTTCTTTAAGTTGAAAAGTAGCTCAAATATCGCTCTTGGGCTGGAAATTTGAAACAAGGAATCGAGCAGTATAAACTTACAAAAGAATTGGATATATATACCTATGATAAAAACAAATGTTGTCTTCTTTTTTTTCATCTCATTTGTCTTTCTCCCAACTATTTGGGGTCGGCCACCTTGGTTCTAAACCTCCACTCGTCTTGATTTTTCACATCCCTTACGCGTACCCCGGCACAGCCCTCATATCATTCTCAATCGTATCCAATAATCTCTGTTTTGGTCTTTCTCTACCTCTTTTCCCCTTCGACTACTCTTACTACTCTTACTGCTTTTGATTCTTTTTGTCTCACCACATGCCCCAACCATCATAGTCTGTTTTTTCTTATCTTGTCCACTATTGACGCTACACCAATACTACTTCTTATATATTCGTTCCCTCTTCTATCTTCTTTTATCACTCCACTTATCCATCTAAGCATTCTCATTTCTACAACACTCATACTCTGTTATATTTTCCTATCAACTGTCCAACACTCCGAACCATATAGGATAGTTGGTCTCACTACGCTCCTGTAAAATTTACCTTTCAGCCTCATTGGAATTCTCTTATCACATAAAATCTCCGATGTTTCCCTTCATATCTTCCAACCGCACTTAATTCTATGTTTAACCACCCCCCTCTTTGTACAAAAAATCCTAAATATTATAATAAAATTCGACTTCACATATCACATTATCGTGAATTGTCATTGCTGTCCTCGTTTCGGCAACCAACCTCTTGGCCTCTTCCTCCAAAGTCATACTCTATATACTTTGTTTTTTTTCTAATAATTTTCAATTCCTTCCCTTCCAGTGATGACCTCCACTCATCCAACCTATTATTGGCTTCTTTCAAATTTTTTCATGTCAAAACCATATCATCAGCAATCATCATACACCATGGTACCTCACCCTGTATCTTTTTTGTAACCTCTTCCATTACCACAGAAAACAAGTAAGGGCTTAAAGCCAACCACTAATGCACATCTACTCCTACGTTAAATTCTTCTGTTATTCTACACATACTCTTGACTAGTACTCAAGCCTTCATACATATCCTGAATCAAATTTATAAAAATTTTTGGTACCTCTTTTCTCATTAATGCCCACTTTAAAACTTCTTTTGGCACTTTGTCATATGCCTTTTCCAAATCAATAAACACCATACAGAGCTTTTTATTCTTTTTCCTATTCTTTTCTACACAAAATTGTCTAACACAAAATAATGGCTCCATTGTTGACTTTCTTGGCATAAAACCAAACTGATTTTCTGATTTCTCTATAATATTTTTCCAAATCTTCATTTTAAATCTTTATATTTTTTTTATGACTCAAAAATCAAATGTTGTATATTTTATTTATTATTACTTTTTAGTTCTAACGTCAGGAACAATCACTATAATTTAATATTTATGTAACATTGTTATAAACACTTTTTTTGAAACTGAACCTAACCATATTCAATTCTCCCTTTGAAACGTGGTTCAAATATCCTACACTTTACATCTTTGAGTTTGATAAATTATGAAAAAAACGTTCAAAATATAAGATAAAACTATTGCATGAAACTTTAAAAAATACTTAAATTCTAAAAAAATACACCGTATGTATCTCATCAAATATGAATAAACGGCAAGCAAACAACTAAAATAAATTTTTTTTACTGTAACATGGTTACGTTGATAATAACAACCAAACGTAATATTTTAACGCAATTTTGTCACTTTGATGAATATTTGTCGTGGTAAGGCAAGTTACAATTCAACTGTCTTGTCGATGACGCAGGATTTAAAAAAGATATTGAAAACGAATCGTGTCCCTTCCCTTTTTAAGTGTTCTGGACTCCTCTTATATAATAAAATTAACTACTAAATAATTAAGATAATTTTTGTCACATAATTGTTATACATTATTATTGAAGTTAATAGTATATTTTTTTAATAATATTTAGCTCCCGTCATTTATTTATCTAGGACATACACGTATAAATCTGAACTATATTTTTTAAATCATAATTTTCTATAAGGAGTTTTAATTTACTTTCTTCATCTGACACTTTTGGAACGTCTGTAAAATGAACAAAATGTATTTTACTTACAACGAGGAAAGTAAAATGCTTAATGGTTTTAGTGATAGGTACGTCGAATTCATAAAAGAATTTCATACTATACATTTTAGAGGTAGTAAGTTTTTAGAAGAGAAAGAAATAAAGGAAGTAAATTCTAGGACTGGTTAGAAGTTTTTTGGCCAAGGAACTACGTTTTAGATTAAGTCAATTCTTTGGTGTGGCAATGTTTAAGAATTTGTGGTTCGAATATTTATTATTAAGTTTATGGATGCAACATGATTCTGAGCTCTGTTATCTAATACGTTTTGGCAAACAATTAGGTAATTTAACAAAAATATCAACATTATTGAAGTACATAATAATAATACTACATATAAAAAGACTTTTTATGATTCGAATTTATAACATGACTTCATCACTTTTAAACTTAAATTAGTTGTACTTAATTTATGCCGAAATTATACTTCCGAATACTGGTAAATTTGGTATTTGTGGTTTTTTGTTTCTAAAAGCAAATATTTGACACACTTCAAAGCGTAGTCATTACCTAACCTAAAATTTTGTCCTTTCAAACCTTCCCTTTCTTAAAATGTTGTACCTTTCTTTTCATCCATCCTTATCTCTTTTTTTTTAAGATTAATATAACTTAATAATGTACATTAATTATTTAATTATATTAATTAATTATTATTAATAATAAATTACTATGAAATAGAACCCCTTTCAAAATAGTTAACCACTCATCAATGGTGTGTTCTACTCTAATTCAAAGAATGAAATGTTTCTAAATTTGAATGTTTTATTGTCTAACTCAATATTTTCATTATATAATGGTTACTCTACCCAAACATTTTTAATACGAAAAAAATTCTACATTAATCGACTTGTTACTCGTATACAAGAAAACGCATTAAAAGATGGGATTTATTCTTATCGTCATATCAACAACTTATTAAGAGTTTTTGCCGCCACATACCTACAACTCCTTCCATTCTTCTTGATTTTGTACATTTTCTTTCCAATTTGATACCTCTAGTTTTTCTAAGTCCGGATATATTCCATCTCTCCATCGCTTCTTTGGACGTCCTCTTAGTCTCTTCCTTGTGGGTTTTTACTCGACCACCGCTTTAAGGTACTCTGAGTTTGACCTTCTTATCACGCCCTCAAACCATTTTATTCTTTGTGCTTTCACAAAATTGATTATCCTAAGAACCAATTTAAATTTTTGGATCTCTTTGTTCCTTATTCTGCGCCAGCATTCCAGTTTGTTGTCAAATACTGGCACGCATATGATTCTTAGTATTTTTTTCGAACGGCATAAGTTTTTATTCTATTCTACCTGTTAAAGGCCATACTTCACGTCCATATGTTAGATTTGGTCTAATTATTGCCATGTTTCTAATTATAGGAGCAATTCTTATAAGTGAAAAAAATAAAAATATAACTTGCCTTCTAAACATATATTAAATTTGAGTTTATTAACTTTATAATTTATTTTCCCCATTGAAGCTTATAAAAAACAAAGGGTAATATCTTATAACGTTGTCATAATAGTTATATTAACCCAAATGATTATAATGACAATATTGCAATACTAGTCGTTTTAAAAATCTTAAAAGATGATAAAAAACTAACCGAAATAATAAAAAAAAGTTAAAAAAAAA
This sequence comes from Hormaphis cornu, assembly GCA_017140985.1. Taxonomy (NCBI): domain Eukaryota; kingdom Metazoa; phylum Arthropoda; class Insecta; order Hemiptera; family Hormaphididae; genus Hormaphis; species Hormaphis cornu. The sequence continues at coordinate 26,003,747 of CM029358.1, forward strand.
ATTATAAAAAGGGAAAATTCTAACTTTGTTGTGGTGTTTAACGTAAAGTCGGGCCTTCCTTGAACTAAGAAACATGATTGCAAACATATAGATCGTACGTTTATGGCCTTAAAATTTTCTACATAATTTTAATTTTTGGTACATTACTGAAAAAATATTAAAACTTTCCAAAAATGCTTGGAATCTGCGTTCACTTTTCAAACATTTTAGAGCTACTACATTTTGCGATTGAACACTTCTTCTGCCCGAATATTAGTGATAAAAAGAGAAAAAAACATTATTATAAAAATAATATAATCTTCGCTTAGCACAAAATCTACAATTTTACTTTTATTCTACTAATTTACAAATAACGGTGAAGAAAGTCACTTTCTTAGTTTGTAGCTATTTTGAAAAGTGTAGAAAAAATTATTTTATTGTATTGTATTGTTAAAAAATGTTTTTACAGATATGTTTTATTTCCTTATTTTATTTTTTTCAATTTCTTCTGGAACTTTTGCGGGTCCAGAGAGTGCCCAATCGCAACATGTAAGTCTAAGCGTAGATGTAGATGGTACATTTTTTTACTTAATTTTTGAAAACCGAAATATTGATTTTTTTTTTAGTTATAGGCAAATTATCAAAAATATTTCAAAATTAAAAAAATTTTAAATTTTTTTGTTTGTGTTCACGTTTTCATTTAGGCGTAAAGCTCCGATCTTTACATATTATATTACCACATAATAGTTTTGAGTTATTTGATATCAAAAATTTTTTTTAAATTTTTTGAGCCAGTTTTTGTAATATTATAAAATGTGAAAAAAAAATAATATTGTTTATTATTACTACCTTCTCCACTTCTCAACATCACTAAGCTGTTGAATTTCGCAAAACACTGTCTTGGTCAACACACAACAAGAGTTACGTTGCATTAGCATTTTCAGCTCAGAGATAGAACAGTAGTCAGTCATGACTTATAATACTGTACCTATTTTATATGATACATACATGATGCCGCTCCAGTATAGTACTTTGGTGATGATGGTCCAGAATCGGTATCTTCATCTTCAACATTATTATAGTCTGAATTTGTAAAATAATAATTCGTATTAATTAACACAAAAACTATAAATAAGTATAAAATGTAACTAAACATACTTGTACATTTTAAGTAAAAAAAAAAATACAAATACAAATACAAATACAAAAACAAATACAAAAAAAAATTTTCAATAGAAAAAGAAAGGAAAATTTTTACGAAATGATAATTCAACCACATAAAATAGCGAACTTTGAAAATTGTATTTTTAATTTATATAAGAGCAATAACTTTTTATAAAGGTTTGTTTCTTGTTGAATTTTTTTTTCTTTGTGAAAATTTATGAAAATATTTTAAATTTAATCTTCAGAAATTTTCTTTACAGACGTTTGAATATGTGAGGTGTGTAAAAATTAACGTTATTGTGAATTTGAATCTGCAATTTCTACTACCATTATTGAAAAATAGATTTCTTAATTTATGCGAATTCACTATTCAATAATTTTAAATTTTATTGCGAGTTCAACAAAATTTATCATCTGAATCAGTATAGAAATTTACCAAAAGTATACTAAATAAGAATTGTAATTTTTAGAAATAATTTTATATGATTGAGTGATACATTCATTGATTCTTTATACAATGACATAATGATTTTAATAAACTTGAAAAAATATGTTGTAACAACACCATAAATATTTGTAGAAAAATAATTTTAAATATTTTGACTTGGTTTGTTCAACTAATGTTATTAAAATGTGATAATGATTTTGACATTTTTCGATCTTTTTGAGTCATAGAACATTCCATCAATCATTGGTTTTTTATTATTTTTTTAATTTTTATTCAATATTTTGTTTTAAATAAAATGTACAGTAAATTATTTATATATATATATATATATATATGTATAAATTAAATAAATTAGTTAATATAGAGCTCCTATACCTTAAAACAATTATCATACATCTAAAAAAACGTATCTAATCAGTTGGATTCTATAAATCATGTGGTTAACACCAGATATGCACCTAGTGAATTTTTCTTAGACTGGCCCACAAAAACTGGTTGCGAAAAGTTTTTTATTTTCTGGGTCGCAGATATTTAACATGATGCCCAGTGATATGATTAATATACCACTACCCATTTCCAAAAAAAAAAATCTCCCACTGGTTCCGAAATGAATATGATGTTAATTATAGTAATAATAATTAAAAATAAAAATATAATGTGTTTAAAACTTAACATTGTGTGTAACATTCTAAATAACGATTGTAATATTATATGAAATTATTTATGTGATTTATTTATGAAAAACTCCTAATTTTTTTTTATATAAAAATGTAATATGTACCTAAAACAATGAGAATTATTTATAATCTAAGATAACCCTGGGCCTCCACACGAATTTTTCTCAGTAAGGCCCAGTAATCTTTTTGATATTAGTTTAAATAAATAAAATAAATATAAAGGCATATACTTTTTTAAATCAATGAACCACTTTGCAAATATCATTTTTACCAAAAACTGCCAACCCAACATAGAAATGTCTCTTTTTTTTAATATTTATGAGTCATGGTACATACCTTGATCAACGTATTCATCTAGTGAAAAATTAGATTTGTATTTTTCTTCATTTATGGCTGTTAAATAGTAATTTATATTATTTCATATATCATAATAAAAATTTAAAAAAAAATTTTTACTCCATAAGCGTGTACTAAACATGTAAAATATAAAGAAATTTTATTACATTTGTTGAGTTTTTATTCAGTAATTGGGTAAAAATAATCACGTTAGTATTTTCGAAAAAAGTTGATGGTCACGAAAAGTAGTGAAACTTTAAAATATTATGGGTCTTTTACAAATTTCAACTTATTTTACTTTTTTTGAGATTGAGGTAAAACATCATTAGTTTCATAGATTTATGTTAATTATTTTTTGTAAAATTTTTGAAAATTTTACTCAGTCTTCAAAACATAGATTTAAATGATTTTACAATAGATCACTATTGTAAAAACATTTAAAAATTAATCTTTACAATTTCATTTAACAGAAATTTTTAATCGAAAGAAATATAATAATGTGCAAAATTTAGATCAATCGTATCTGAAGTTTATATTAACTACCTATTTTAACAATATATTCCTAAATTAATGGAATTTCATTGCTTTATATTTATTGTATTTATTGATTTTAAATGGCATGTAACACATAATTTAACATCTGAAACAGAAATTTTTTTCTGAAACCATACTACGTATTTAAGCATTAAAAGTTCAGTAACCATTTGGGTTGATAGCATGAAATTTTTATTGATTTTTACAAAAGTTTAAATACAGCCTTAACACATATGTTGTTGCAGTATTATGATAATTTTTACAGAAAAAACTAAAAAATTAATCCTTTTACGACTTTTTTTTTTCAATATTTATGGAGCATTTTATTTCTATTATTTAATGTTGTGCAATATTTAAAAATTTTTTCTATAAAATATCAATAGAGTACCTACTTATGTGTATTAAATTACTTACTTTTACCAAGCAGCCAATCACTTGCTTTATTTTCTGTTGAGTTATTAATTTATTATTTTGTCATTTAATACCCCCGAATCATAATTTAAATATATATATATATATATATATATATATATAAGCATATGGCTTCGGCATAAGTAAATAACTAAATAAATAAACAAAACAGAATAAATAAGTAGATAAATCATAATAGCAATAATAAATAAATAATAAATAGGTAAATAAACGGAAAAAAAAAAAAAAAAAAAAAAAAAAACTAAAAACTAAGAACTAAGAATTTGGTAACTATTAAGTTGAGTTGTTTCATAGGCGAATATTCATATTTTCCAGCCATTCAATCGCGTTTGCACTGCCTTCATGTATACCTCTCAATCCCCCATCATATTTAGTTAAAGGACATGTCTCAACTATATGCTTCGTTGTTGGATATCTCCACAACTACAAAGAGGTGACTCACTCATGCCCCATTTATGTAGTAAATGATCGCATCTACCATTAGCAGTTCTAATTCTATTAATTGTAGTCTATAATTTAAATTAAGCATTGTCGCAATAGTTTTAGGCACTATGTGTGCCACATTATATTTAGGCCATTGATTTTTTGTAAAAATAACAAAAAACGTAAAAATTTGCTACTTTTCTTTCTTTTTTTTTTTTCATTCACATTATGTTTACAATGAAGTATTATAACATTCATTATGGTAACCACAATAAGGTAATATTGTTTTTTGTGATGAGCATATTATGCTCTCTCTTGCCTCCACCTTAATATTAATTGATGTGTACATAGAAAACTACATAACACTAAATACCTGTGTTAACAAGAATAACAATGATAATGTACTATTATTATAAATTTTCGTTTGTATAGTGGTGTTCAAACACCCCCAATTGTTCTTCCACCCATAACTCAAAACTCGAATAAATTATTCGGGTGCAAAGCCTTGCTTGATTTTTCAAAAAATAACTATTTACTATATGCCCATAAAAAAGGCATGTTTTAAGAGTAAATATTCAAAAGGGTGTAAGTTCAAGAACAGGTGAGGAGTGGTTTAACGTAGTATAACTTTTTTGTTAGGTCAAAAGTTTTGGAGGTTGTGGTTCAAACTTATTATTAAATACCCGAAACCAATGAAAAATAATTAATTTGGAAAAAAAAAACTGTTCCGAGTGATCTCAAATATCAAATACGTTCTGGAAAATAAACGAATTTAACAAGAAATAAAAATAATATTAATGTACATCCATGTATTGTACTATAATATCTAAAATATTAAATAAGACTTTTTTAGGTTTGAATTTATAACAAGAAAAAAACATGTATTTGTGAAAAAAATCATGCAAATCTTTTCAATTGTTTGAAGCTTCAACATTTTTAAACATAATTAAGGTGTTATAAATTTGTGTCAAACTTTTTATTAAGGGGACTCTACACCAACGTTTTTTAAGGAGCATTGTGTAGGCAATTTATCTGGCATCATTAAAATTGTTTTGAAGTTGTGTTAGTCATAAATGAACACTAGTGTGTGTGAGTTTTATCAAAACAGTTTTTCTTCACAGCTTCACTCCCTACCAACCCATAAATCGTGACATTAGTATTGGAACATGTATTTATGTACATTTATGTAAAATAATTGCGCTACAATTTTATGAATAATGGACCTAAACTACTTCCATCATACAGACTTGAGTTTTATTCCGATAATGATTTTGAAAACAGATTAGAATTTGCCATAAGGTTTATTTGGGATCCTACGAGTCACATTTTTTAAATTTTATTTTTTTAAAGGGGAAATCTCATTTAAAATTTTTAAAAAAATTAGTTTTTTTCTGAAAACTAAATGTCTAAAAACAATTATTTAAAATTTGTTTTGTCAAATTATAGCTCGGAGGATCCAAAACATACTTCATAAAATATTTAATACCGTTTTCAAACTTATAGTTGGAGTAAAACTTATGCAGTTATGATGGAAGTCGGTTAGGTCGATTTCACTTCAAAAGCCTTTGGTGTAGAGGCCTCTTAATGAGTACCCACTGATAAATGAGGTTAAACTTATTAATTGTTACTAGTTGCTAAAAACAATAAAATGATCCACTCAAAATTCTGGTCACTACGCCAAAAAACTTCTCACTTGACCTCAAAATTACTTACTCTTTTCATTTCATTTCTTAAAAATTACCCTATTAATTTCTTTACATTCTTAGAATGCACTCTCTTTCTTAAACTTTACTCCCTCTTTTTCTTTTTCTTTCTTTTCTTTCTTTTTTGTGTAATATGACGTTAAATATGGACACCGGTCGAAATAGTGACCCACTCAAGCGTTTGTTCCACTCAACTTTACAACATGTTATCACTTTTCATAGTTTTTTATATCAGTGTATTGTTCAATTTGCTATTGTCAATAAATAATAAATAATAGGTTAGTTAATTTACTAATAAAAAAACTGTAAAGAGTATAATTTGCCTTATACATCTGGTTACAGCTATACCTAATTGTGAACTTCTAGTACTATGAAAACTTACTTCCGAAACCATACTTTTTCAAATGTTCTATTTAACATTTTAAAATAACTCGTCATTAATCGTATTATTGTCAAAACGACCTCATTTATTATACTTTATTCATAAAACATATTAACCTAATAATTATAATCTTGATACATTCTACACCTTTTAATGTACACCTTAATATTAATGAAATCGCAATAGTAAATTATTTTAAAAACTTTGATTGTCATTAAAACATAGGTTTGACTGAAATAGACTAGTTGACTTAAAATTTTCTTAATGATTGCACTTTGCAGTCTGTTTGATCTATTTACGACTGTAAATCATAATTGATGATTTAATAACGTGGTAAAAAAAAAACTACGTGAGACTAACGGCGAAGTTGATTTGGGCGCAACTAACGTCGGCTGAAGTAAAATGTAAAAAAAGGTTTGTTAAAATAATGTTGTTAAATGGCACTGACTATAGCGTAGAAAAAGAGTAAAAAAAAGAGTAATCTAGAAACTAATTTTAAATCGGTCATTACGAAAATAAAATAATTACACAAGTTAAAAAACTGAAATATTCGCAATGATTCTTGTGTTCTGTAATCAATATTTGTATTAAATATAAATCTGACATAGGTACTTATACAGAATACATTACTACGTATATAATGATCAAACTTAACAAAAAGTTATTTTTGAAAAATTGTTGACATAACGTGTCATTTTTGAAATGAACTAATAATAAAACAAATAATTTCCATTATAAAGAAAATTTATGGTGTGACTTTACAATTAAATTAAATTAAATTTTGCTTACTCAATGGTTGAAACATTATGTAAAATAACTTACCGGTTTCATAATTTCCTGTTTGTATGACATTACCAGTTTCTAAAAGTGTTATAGATATAAAATTTAAATAACTTTATAAAAATTTAGCACGTAAGACTCTTTTCTCATTAAATTCATAAAGAACCGTTTAAATTGATAAGCAGATTGAAACTTCCAAAAATATAATAAAGAAACCGGAAATTTGAGTTCAAAAGGGAAGTTAGGTGGAGTAGCAACATCATAATGGAGTAGGTCGCTATTTTTGGTGAGTAAATAGTTGCAAGTTTTAGCAAGAAATTTTATATTAAACTTGTAATTAATTATAAATAACGAATATGATTTCAGTTCACATAACATTAGTAAGTAAAAATTTTTATCGTAAAAGGAATGATATTATTCATTTATTGAAAAACAAGCAGTTAGTCTTTTAGTACGTTAAATTTGGGGTTTTATAAAGTGTTGAAAATAAACAAATTTTTAAAAAAAATTTAATTTTAATAAGTAGAAGAAACTATTTTAACACATCACCATAATCATCGTACGAATATAAGTTTATAACTACATAATAATTGCATATTCAATTTTAAGAGTTTGCCTTAAAATGTTTAGAAATTTCCGAAACTTATGCACACACACAAATTTAATATATAGTAATTTAAATACCGTGTAAAAATTTCAAATTATTTGTACATATACAATTTTAAAAGTTTTCTCGATTTAGAAGTAAATTAAGCGTTAATATGTGATTTGATTATAATTTGATTATAATTTGAATACTGTCCATTGTTTAGCATATACGCCGGAACTATAAACCATCTACTCTGCTTTTACTCATAACACTATGTGCAAGGAGATGATTTCATTTTTATTAAAATGTGGGTTTTTATGGGTTTAATAAAAAAAAATGTTTTTGTTTATATACTTTTTAGTCAAAAAAAAAAAATTAAGTTTTTTTACTTAATTTTTGGGAACTTTCAATAAACGTCTGTATAGAAAAATTGTAAGAACCTGTTTTAAAATTTTTATAAGCTATATAGCTATGTATAAAAATATCATGTTAAAATATCGCAAATATTTGGAGTCTTTAAACCAAAAATCTATACTTCAGCAAATAAAATCTCTAACTTGATTCCGAGTAATATATAAACATCAACCTTCTATATTTAACCCCAAAATGGTTAAAAATATTAACTTTTTTTGATGATTAAATTAAACACATTTTAAAAATCTCAAATAATTTTGCCGAAATTTCAAGTATTCCAGACAATTATTTAAAACGTTATAACTATAGTAGATAATAACGTAATTTGTTTTCGTGCGTTCAAGCAAAATTATAAAACATTTTACCTATTTTTGTAGTACACATAGCAAAACTAAAATATACGCTGTACACTGTTCCCAAGTTTATTGGTAAAATAAATAAAATCAACCAGTTATCTAAAATCATAAATATGACGTAGCAATGATACGTCATTATCACACGTAAGACATGGAAGAGACTACAAATAACGAGCAAACCAAAGGTTGTTTAATGTTGTAAGGTCATTAGTTGATAGTTATTATATGTGACGTAATAAAAATGATTTTATTACGATTTTCTATTTTATTCTATTATAATATTGTATTTAACACATTAAGTTCGATGTAAAAAATCTAGGTACATAATAATTTTATTGACTTAAGTATTATTTATAAATATAATTATTTAACAATTAAACAATACTACTAACTCACTTTTTTTTTTAAACATTCCCACACCTAATGGTAAAATACATTACTTACATTATATTAATATTTACAATTTAAAAAGGTGAAGTCTATAAATCTATTTGTTTTTTTATGAAATAGGCGATGTTTTTATGTATGAGAGTTTTCTATTTCAGTCCAAGATTGTAGAGTGTGCAGTCTTAGAAAAAGTCATTACAAAAATCTCTTAAGTTTTCAATATGATGTGATTTATAGATTTGAGACTGAGCGAGATAGCAATTTTTTAGGAACAGATTTTTGTTATAATTAATTTTTTTTTTTTGCGTATCTGCACCTTGCAAGTCTACAGATAGGAAATGCTCCGACCTTTACTCATAAACCATTGTAGTACCCTTTGTGCATTAAACCGATGAACTTTTCATAATTACTGTATTATAACCATTAAAATTATTGCTCGAAAAATTATAAAAACAACTTAGGAAAAACTAGTAAAACGTATTTCAAATGTGTCTTTAAGACAGTTTATTTTGTTATTTGGTCATAGCTGCTTAAACTAGTAGTATTGTCAAACGTTTACCTCCCTTTTTTAGTGGCAGAGATTCCTTTCAGATTTTTTTAGGATTAAAATTCTCACTCATTTCTGTTAAGCATATTGGAAAATGAGGGGGTAGCCAAAACTGCAAACGGTTAACTCCAAAAGCAACAGAGATACATTCCTGATACCTTTAGGATAAAAATGTCTTATTTTATTAAGGAATAGACAAAACTGCAAATGGCTAACTCCAAAAACTGCAGAGTAATAAATGTTTAAAAAAATATGATTTTGGATCATCCTAAAATTTTTTAGTGGTATAACATAGGTAGGTCATAATTGAATTCAAAGTTCATAACAATTGTTGTATCTATAATTTGGATTACAGTAAGTAAAAACTATAAGAGTTATTAACATAGAATTACTATAATTCACTATCATTGTGAATAGTTTTGTGTGACAGTTTTGTTAGTTTATGTCAGGTTTGGCGTGCTAGAGTGACGTAATCCTGGCACCGTCACAAAAAAACTTGTTTTTAACTGTATAGGCATGGTTTACAAAAAAAGTTAGGGTTTACAAATAATATTACTCTATGCTTTAACACAGTTGAAAAAATCGCACAAAATGGCAGGAATAGAGTAATTGACCTAATCTACCTACTTGAATACCGCATTGCTAAAAACTCTTCTGTAATTCAGAATTTAAGGCCACAATCTTGAAATTGAAGAAAGTCTGGAAAACATTGCATATACCTAAGTAGGATAGTTTGGTAGGTTTTGGACCAATACATTTCCCATAGCTCTGTGATACACTCATACAGAGTATAAAGAAAGCCTTCAAAATGTATACATATCTACTAAACATATTTTTATGTCACAATTATATTATATTAACCTAACGATTTTAATAATATCTAGGCAAAATTATCAAGATACAATTTAAACTTTGGAAATTTTAAAATTTTACATTACATTTTGTCATTTTTGTTGAATATGAACTTAATTTTCCAGAAGCCTCTTTTTTGAATTTAGTACAAGGTGGCGATGGATTTATTTATGAACATAATATGAATAATTATTAAGTCAGAAATTTCAAGCTGGAAATTTTCAAAAATTGGTCTTATCTTTGATTTGTATAAAAAAAAAAAAATATTTGAACAGACATAATTTTATTATATTATATTTTATAAGCTAATGTGTTATCAAAAATAAGATTGGATAATTTCATAAGTTTTGTAAAAATATTTTAAGTAGTTTTTAAACCATAGGAGAAAAGTGTGAATAACATTTAACATTTGACAACACCTCCAAACACCATTAATTAAACAACAAAAGTGACTTTTTCCCAAATCAAAATTATTACCCTACCTACCTTATTTTAGGACCTATCTACCGTAGTTCATTAGTTTTAGGTCAACTTGTACTACACATGACACATTTTGTTTTAATACAGGTTCATTGAAATTGTGTATTTTAAACTTTATTTTAAGAACATAACAACATAGTATCTGCTCTAAAATTTATCTTTTTAAACATTTCATTTGTTATAAAATGTTTCTTATAACGATTTATAAACTTATATAAATATACCAATTCAGTAAGTACCGACAAAAATAATATTTATACGACGTAAAAAAAAAAAATTAAGGAATATTTTAGAAGCACATAATCTTTCTTAACATAAAACGTAAAGTAGTAAAATTAAAAAATATTAAAACAAAGAAAAATTTAACTTAAAATATAAATTATTATGAGTACACTTATAAACTATTATTATTAAAGTTTCACAATATTAACAACTACATATTAAAGCAAATATACTTACCCATAGGACAGTTAATCGTTTTAAATAGTAAAACGATCATTACCAAAAAAACCTTAAGTTCCATTATCTTTATTTTAAAAAAAATGTCTATTAAGGAACCTACTTTTGCAACTGAACAGAATAAAATGATAAAAAATTGGAAAACTATTAAACAGGTAACTTATAAGTAATACATAAAAATTGTTTACAGTTTTTTTAGTTGAAAAACAAGAAAAAAAAAAACTATTCGTGTGTACCTAATCTTATAAAATCTTTGTTCGGTTGGAAAATATTATGTTTATTTCAACGATTGTACACAAAATGTACACAAACAAAATAGTGTGGCATTTTAAACTGTACAAAAAAACATGTTCCAAGCAATAATATTTATCATTTTTAAATTCTGAGCATTGCAAAATATGTATTCATCTTAAAATGATTATTTTCGTTGTGTTTTATACTTGTATTATTACTGTTCTATCAATAATTTTATAATATAATACTCGCGCGGCTCGTTGTTATGGGCTTGTTTTGTTCTTTTTTTTTTAATCTTGGCAGCAGACCTCCCGGCGATCTTGATTTATTGATGGGCGATTGACCAGAGCTTAAAACCTGCGTTTGGTCCAATTTTGTATATTGAAATATGAATAAGCAAACGTAATTATTTGTAATTATAATTACGTTAATACAATTTTTTGGCGGGTATAATTGTTCAGTATAATGACACACCGCTAAGTCCATAAAAAATGTACAGAAAAGACCTACAAGACCATCTAGACCTAGAGTCCAAGAGCGATTCCGTTTTTGTTTTATACCTTTATGTTGATTTCAGTTTTTACATTAATGGGATTGGAGACTTTCTTTCTCTGTCCATCACACTGAAGTCCAAGGAATTTAGACGTTTTCTTTGCCAAACATACTGATTAATCTAATGACGCGATAAGCATTCTGAAAACTGATTTGAATTTGTCATGAAGTCTATTTGAAAAAATTTTTTTTACATTTTCAAATTTACACCCTACATTTTGATAAACGGAATTTGAAAAAAAAATTATTCTTATTTTAAATACTGGTATCTTAAGACGAGAATGTCAAAAATGTGGAAAAATTGTTTTCAAGTACACTTCATGACAAATTCATCATTTTCCAAAATTCTTATCGCATCATAATATCAATCGGTACATTTGACAATGAATACGTCTAAATTTTTATGACTTAAGTATATGATTTGCAAATTGTTTTTAGCTGATTTTAATTTTTTGAAATATTTTCTTGTTACTTTCAATGACTGTGCAAATTTCAATTAAAAACACAATATTTTGGAGAATATTCATTAAAAAACTACGAATTATATAAATTATCAAACATTTTCAACAACAAATTAAAAAAAAAAAAAATGTTTGAAGTTTGTATAAAAGTTTTAAAATTTTAATACGAATGTATTATGTAACTGATTTTGGGAAACTTTTAGCTGCATTTGCTTTGAAATAATTAAATTTATAGATTAAATTATATCAGTAGGGTACTAATTTGGAAGTCATAACTTGACGTTTATATTAATTTTATGTACAAATAATACTCATTGCTGTAAATTTTACAGGTAATTAATATAAAATATAAAATAATTTGATTAAATAATATGTTTGTATTTTAGCTAGATAAATGATATCAATATTTGAAAAAAATTATATATATAATTAAGTTTTAATGATTTTTTTGGAAAACTTTTTCAATTCTAAGATGACGGAGAATATGTAAATATAAATTATTGCCTTATACTTATTAACATAATTTCAATATTTTTGGAAAGTTATCTATTTTTATCTAGCTAAAAATTATTTATTTTGTTTTTAGATAAAGAAGTATACATATTTTTAAAGTTATGAATACATCTCTCATTAATCATCTGTCATGTTATCAAAATAACTTTATGGTTTTTTTTTTTATAAATTCTGTAATTTGTTTAAGAATCTTAAGAATCTTCAATTAAAATCTATATTTGATTAAATATATTAGTATACTATGCAATAATGTGTAAAAATATCAAATAATTTGAATTATCTCTGAAAGAGTTATTGTCAAAAAAATAACAATTAAAATGAAGTAATGATGGTTAGTAATAAAAATAATATAATTATTATTAAATAAGATGTATAGCTGATGAAATTGATTTACTAAAAGTTTTATTAAACACATACTACACAGTAATGTAAAATAAAGGGTTCAATTTATAATATACAGCTCCAGTATGATCAAAAATCTTTGAAATTATGACGACTTATTTATTTTGTATACTATCATAATCATGGTAAATATTTATTGTTCTGAAAAGATTTTTGAAGTATTATGGTTTGAGTTAAATAACAATAAAGAAAGCTGGGATCAGTCTAGGTCGCGTGGGTAGTTTGACGGGGTAGCGGCTACGCTTTAAGTGGATTACTAGTTTAAAAATGGTGGTTTAAACGCATAATTTAATTTCTAAAAGAAACTACAAATCATTGCTTTCAAAAATACGATTCTGAGCGAGCTCAGTTGTCAAGTATACACCGTGGTAAAAACATTACTTAAACAATAAAAACTTTTATCAAAATTGTATCTTTCCTATTTTAGTATTATGTAAAAGTTTCAGCTTGGTCCGATCTTTATTTCGGATGTTATGATCAAAAAAATCTAACTTTGTGTATAAAAAACACGTTCTCCGTAATTGTTTGTTCCCCCATAAGAAATAGACGGCCGCCCGGAATGACGAATTTACGACTAAATAACAACGTTCAATCGGCTATTAACCAAAATTGTGTGAACCAATTTTCTAACATTTTTAACCACAAGTGTAAAACTACATTGTTTATATTGAGTTGACGTTTCGAGTGTTTAACGAAAACACTAGAGGTTTTATGGAATATAAATACATACAATTTAAAAATGATCGAAATCGATTGAAATTTTTAAAAAATTTGCTAGTTTTATTTTTTTCCTCAGAACTTTGAAAATAATCAAAATTTCACAAAATTCTTTAAATAGAGTACCGTCTCGGATCATATATCTATCTTTTAAGGTATCATACGGTAAATTCGGTGCAGTTTTTCTACTAAGACTTTTGATCACAGAAAAAAAAAAAAAACACCATTGTAAAACCAATACATTCTTTGCTAACGCTCAGAATCTAAAAAAACTTTAAATTATTTTATAAACGTCTATATACCAAAACTGAATATTAACATTTTTTTGAAAATTTTCAGGTTTATTTAGTTGAGTTTGTTAAAACTTATAAATCATAAATAACAAATTAAGAAACGTTTTGAAAAAATGAGGTCGGTATTTTCAAATAATCTATGTCATTTATTGTACATTTTATCCAAAGGTTGTTTTTTAGTAATTTTTATGTAAAATAATTATATTGTTAAAGACTCATGACAAAGCAGATGGAGAGCATACAACAAACATGTGACAAATGGTCTTAAGTAGTTTGGAGAGACAAAGTTTCTGGGTCATATTTACAAGCACTATTTATGAAGAACAAAATAATTGAAAATAGTTGAAAATTTCATCATTAGGTTTCCGAGGAATAATAATTCGTAGTTAACTAATCAATTTATGTGAACATTGTGAAAAAACAATATTGCATGAACATCATAACAATTAATTATACGAGTTTAATTTATAATTGAATTATTATTTATAGTTAATTGTATAAGTTTGATTATCATACGATGTTTCAGCATCCTTCAATTGATTATGATTGGTTAATTTTTAAATTTTGAAGTAGAAAACTGAAAACAATATTTTTAAATAATTTTTAGTCGTACCTATAAGGAAACGTTTGCTGTGGTCGAATTCTGAACTAACTTAATGTATACATTTATCTATTCCAAGGTCTGTTAAAATTGTCATTATTACTAAAACCAAGGATAAAACTCAATTAGCTAGAACGTTGGTGAATAATATTTTTAGAATTAAGTAATGTTGGTGAAATCTAGTGGTATACAAATCCGCATAGAATTATATCACGACGAATGTAATATGCAAGTTAAGAATATCACTAACAGATGGCGCTATGTATTGTATAAGCTGGAGTTTGAAGAAAGATGAAACGTTTTACTACCCGATGAAAAATATAAACTTTTTATGCAATTAGTCTAAGCGCATGAGTTCACATGTACTAACGTAACTATACATTTTTTTTAATACCTATATTATAATTGATAAAAAATATGTTTAATGGTTAATTACGGTTTATGGGAAACGCGCAGCGGTGGCAGCCTAGAATTTTCCGACGTGTAGCCAAAAACTTTTTAAGAATATGTAATCCCTGTAAGAAGTGAAATTTGACGTGTAGCTAGAAACTTTTGACATGTTGCCGTTGCAACACGTGCTACACAAAGGCTGCCACCACTGGAAACGCGTATGGTATGTGGCCCCGACTCATTAGGTATCAGGTATATTTGAAAATTATCAGATGCAAATTTAACATAATATGCCTAATTTTTTAAAGGTACAAAAATATGTTTATAAGTGTAAAAGACAAAATGGATTAAAACTTTTAAACAGCTGGAATTTTTGGATAAGTATTATTGGTATCGCTTAACGGATTAGAGACTATACCTGTATGATATTGCAGTGGTTTGAAAAGTAATGTTGGAAATAGTATACACATTTTTATACAATTATTAATCGCTTTAGCAAATATCAATTTTAAGTGGAGATTGTTTAAACAAAAATATATATATATTTTGTTTGTTACAATATCAAAGTATTTACAAATAATACATAAACAATTTAATATTTTTTCTTGAATATACAAATATATTATACAGCTGCAAAAAATATGAATGAAAGAAACTAAAAAATTCAGTACAAAATTAATTTTAAAATTTTTTAAAATGATTGGCAGGTATAAGTAATACATTTTTTTTTTATTATAACGCATAAGACATTGTTTTTAATCTTTTGACTAATATAATCTAACCGAAAATATCAAAAACAGATGAGTAATAATATTAAATATTTTTATAAAACGACTTCAATGAAACCTATACAGCTTCAAAATTTGTATCTACCCACATTCAAAAAAATATCAATTTAATAAAGAGTGACAGACCAAAACCATTACGGCATTACGACAGTTATTTAGATTTAAGTGTTTGGTTATTACAATCAAAACAACACTATAAACATTTTCCTGAGAAATTTTTGAAACTGCTTGGTGGATTTTTTCAAAAAGTTTGGATACAGATAGATCATTTACAAATTAAGGTTTTAATAAAGAAATAACTGCCAACGAAAATGTACACATTTTCAATTAGCAAATGGTCATCTAAAGACATAAAAATTTTCTGAATTAATTTCGATTTTCCACACAAAAACATAAAAATAAATTTATTATTTTCTAATAATTTGTGAAAAATAACGGTCATAAAAACTTGTGGATAGAAAACAATTTGAAAATTTGGAGTATGGACCAATACACCTTTTGGGGTTGCAAACTCAAACGTATCAGAATTATTCTACCTAAGTTATCGCTCTTAAACATTTATCACAAAAAATTATCGCAAAATCATGACGATACACTGCACTCAGAACCTAAAAAACAAAATGTGGAATGATACGCAACAATGTGTACAAAAGTAATTAATAAATATATATATATATATATATATATATAT
>CM029358.1:26020430-26079361 GCA_017140985.1 Hormaphis cornu
GGGTTCAAACCCCCCCCGAAACTTTTTAATAGGTAATAAACTGAATAAAATAAAAATTTAATATTTTACATATTATTACAGATAACTCCCTAAACATATTTATATTGTTGTAAAATATTATATCATTTTATAATCCAGAAATCGTGTGGATACGAATTCTATGGCGTATTCTATAAACAGCATAATATTAGTTTATATACATAGATATATACGTCACTAGCGATTATTTGTAAACGATTGACAGACGACGATAACATGTTGAAGAGAGGAATTATTATATCTGTAAGTCGTATTACCGTTTTTCAAAGAACGTTATCGGTATTTAGTATCTACAATAATAAAATTATTAATAATTTTATTTTATACAACAAAATCGTTTATTTTTTTCATGGTAGTCATATACATGTTCTCTTGTACCGCCTGCTTGAGACTCATAGAGCAATGCGAATATTACTGTTTAAGGTGTAACTCTGTGTTGAGACGTCCTACAAACAAAGTTATTAACTATTAAGTGGTGAAATTTCTTTTGGGAATTAATATAATACTTGTATTTATTTTAATTTATTTATATTTTCTATAAAATGTCAACTCGTAAGAGCAATTGTTCTAATATTTTAACAAACTATTTTAATAAAAAAATAAAAACATTTCATGACGGAAATGAAGCCTGTACTTCAAGTCCAATATTGAATGCAACCACACCAGTTACAACAGAAAAATCTAAGATTGATGTAGCTGATATTGGCTGCTGTTTTGATCAAAAGGTTAGTGATGAATTAAAATATAAGTTGCTTTCTAATGTTTGGATTCCTGATGAAAAGTTTAAATTTCCTATATCAGGAAATAGAAATTTAAAATTTCAATTAAGTTGGATTAAACGATTCCCTTGGTTATGTTACACTAATATGCAAGGTTCTGGAGCTGTGTGTAAATACTGTGCTATATTTTATCATAATTTTACTGGTAAAGGTGCACATCAAAAACCCGGCGTATTAGTAACAAAACCATTCAATAAATGGAAAAATAAAATTGAAATTTTTAGCACGCATAACGACACAGAGTATCATAAAAACAACGTTTTTTTTGCTGAGAATTTTATTTCTGTATATTGCAACAAACGGTTAGATATTTGTCAGAAAATTGATTCGGCGCGTGCTAATCAAATAGCTGAAAATAGGAAAAAATTATTACCAGTTATTCAAACAATAATTTTGTGTGGTCGACAAGAATTGGCTCTTCGTGGTACATCTGATTCTGGACCACTCACTTTAAATGAGCCACTCCACAATGATGGTAATTTTAGAGCTCTTCTGCGAATGCGAATGAACTGCGGTGATAAAATTATGACTGATTGTATTGAAAATGACACATTTAAAGCTATGTATTTAAGTCCTACTATTCAAAATAATTTAATTGATATAATTGGGAAAATAATTCAAAATTGTTTAGTGGATAGAATCAATAGGGCAAAATCATTTTCAGTTTTAGTAGACGAGACGACTGATATATCGCGAATTGAACAAATGTCACTTTGTATTCGTTATATCGATGAAGATCCTGAACATCAATTCATTTTACGTGAAGATTTTTTTAAATTCGTGTCGGTAGAAAATACGACTGGTAAAAATTTAGCCAATATCATTTTAGATAACATTAAATCTCTTGGAATAAATCCGAAGTATATGGTAGGACAAGGATACGACGGGGCGGCTTCAATGAGCGGAAATTTCAATGGAGTGCAAGCAATTATTCGAAAAGAATATCCGGCTGCCCTTTACGTACACTGCAGTGCTCATTCTTTAAATTTGGCTCTCTCTCATTCCTGCAGTATTCAACATATTCGTAACTGTATTGGTACCATAAAATCGGTGGGAAATTTTATTAAAGGTTCAGCAATGCGAACAGAAATTTTAAAAAAATACATCAAAGAACAATTTCCTGAATCTAAGTGGACCAAACTTACATCCATGTGCGAGACACGTTGGGTAGAAAATCACGACGGACTAATAAGATTTACAGAAATTTATAAGGCAATTGTTAATACATTGGAAGAATTACAGTTCACTCGTGATATTGAAACGTCATCAAAAGCATTACAATTTGGAAAAACTATTATAACCAGTGATTTTGTAATAAGTATGGTCTCAGCATCTACACTTTTTTCCTTAACATTACCACTGTGTAAGAATTTACAGTGTGTAAATTGTGATTTGACCGAAGCAATGGCGTATGTTGATATTGTGCTACACGAAATAAATGATATGCGAAGTAATATGGATAATACATTTTCCAATATTTTTAAAAAAGCTGAGGCTCTTATAAAATCAGTTGATGACGAAGAAATGTATAAAAATACCTAGAATTGTTGGACATCAAAAACATCGAAGTAATGTTGTCGTGAATTCACTTGAAGAATACTACCGTATTACAATAGCTATTCCTTTTTTTGACGACTTCATTGAACAGCTTCAAACAAGGTTCAATAATCATAAAAAAATCATTTCTTCATTGCACAAGTTATTGCCAAAAACATGCAATAAATTTGAAATTGATCTAAATGATTTTGAAATTCATTCAGAATTTCTGGACTTGGAAATACTGCCACAAGAAGTTAAACTGTGGAAAAGAAAATGGGCTGACGAATTAGATGTAAACCGTCCAAATTCAGCTATCGAAGCGTACATAAATTGTAATTATGAATATTTTCCAAATTTATCTTTTCTTTTAAAAATATTAGCTACACTACCTGTTTCGACTTCTACACCAGAGCGCTCATTCTCTACTATGAAAAGGCTAAAAATTTTTTTACGAAATTCATTTGGTCAAGAACGCCTTACAGGTCTAGCACTTTTGAGTGTGCATAGGCGAATTAAAATAAATCCAGATGATGTGATCGACATTTTTGCAAAAGAAAAAAAAAGACTATTAGACTTTGTGCTATAAAAATGTATTGTTATAAAATTTAAACTGAAAAGTGACTCACAAAATTTTGTATTGTTTTGTATTATTATTTTATATTATTATAATATCTTGTTGTATAACCTAACTTAATAGTAAGACAATTTTTTTTGTTTATGTTATGTATTAGTATTTTTTTTTAAATTATTTAAAAACATATAATTTGGTTAAAACCCCCCCCGAAAATTTGTTCCAGCTACGGCCTTGTATATATATATATATATATATATATATATATATATATATATAATATATATAATAGTAAATAAATAATAAATAAATAAATAAGTAAGTGTACAAAAAAAAAACACTGTTCATTATACGGATATTGACATTTTCCCAACATGGAATTCTCGTGGTTTAGAACAGTCGCAGCATCAGAGCCCTTTACTATTTTTCTCTGTTCATTGCACTCGAATCATACATGTATCCACTTTTCCTTTGAATGTTATTTAACAACCGATCTATAATGACGCGGTAAAGATTCCGAATACTGGTTTGAATTTGTTGTAAATTATTTTTTCGAACCACTTTCCCACGGTTTAAATTTAATTTACGTAAACAGAATTCGAAGAATAAAATGTGGGAAAGCCGTTTACAAGAAGACTTTATGACGATTTAATTTTCGGAATCCTTATCGTTAGATCGATCGGTAGCTACGTCTAAGTTCATTGTGCGATTCGAACGTAACGCTCATATTAAGTTGCGAAAAAGTATTTGAAGTTGAGTGTCAGTGACACGGCCGTTAATTGTAAATCAAACGAATAGAGTTACAACACGGAAAAAATTCAAAAATAAGAAAATAAACATTTTTTTGTTAAGCATTTTATTTTCATCGAAATTATTCTCTCCAGTGGTCGATATCGATTGTCCACATAAGAAAAAAAAAACGTTTTCGTTTTTTCGAGAACCGTCACTATAATCGCGTGTCCATGCGTGTATAGTGTAGACTTTCAAGGTTAGGCTGCGCTGCGGTTACGGCTCGCGAAAATCGCCACCGCGCGGCCGCGGGGTGAACGACGCCCCTGTCCCGTCCGAACGGGACAACCCCTCCGGTCTGCAGGGATCGAAAAGCCCGGCTGGCGCGATAGACGCGCCGCACTCGCTCGCCATATTCACATCCGCAGTCCACCGCCGACCGCCGTCGCGTGATCGTCCTTGCCGTCCCTGCCGTCCGCCGTTCGCCAGCCGCAGCGAGCACGCGCCACGCATCCCTGTGTCCCGTCGTCGTCCCGCCCGACCGCCATGCGTCCACGAGCGTCCGCCGGGCCGCCGTCAAAACGCGGACGGCCGTCTGCGCGAAAACGGAGCGCCGGCGTTTGTTGAACGAAAAAATACTGAAAAAAAAAAAAAAATTTGATAATCAATTTTGGATTTTCGAGAAATACCGTTCACCCCTTAGGTTGACCAGCTCGTGTTTATTGTTTTTTTTTTTTTTTGGAATCGCGTTCGCGGTTTTGTGTCCGTTGATCGCGTGATCTTGGCAGCGCCCCCGCCATGGAGGCCGATCTCCGCGTGCTGCTGGTCGTGTGGATATTGTCCACCATGGGAGCGTCTCCCGAACTGGCGTCTGAAGGTACGTGATACGCCGTCGTGATCCGCTCGCACGATCTAATTGAGTTAAAAATTTTTATTAATTTTTTTAAAATCTCGAGAAGAGAAAAAAAAAAAACCCGCTTATTGCTGCAGCGGGTCAGGGAAACACTATCGGAAAATATCGAAGAAATTAAAATCGCAGCGTTGAAATCGTTGAACTGAAGGGAGAAGAAACGCGGTTTTCGGGTAAAATAATAAAATCAAAATAAGGATGAACATTTTCGTGCGGCGTTTTTTTTTTTTTTTTTTTAAACAAGACGTGAGAATGAGTTGAGTATAATTTACAACGATTCATCGATATAAAAATGTCCATCCTCAGTGATAAATATAAATGTCTATGAAATTGAAATACTTTTACGTTGAATGATGTGTGAAAATGTATGTCAGTAAACTCGGTTCATCAAATAGAATTTGTGTTTGTACGTAACGGAAATTTCAACATCAAAGAATACCCATTACATCCGATAAGAATTCATATAAACAGTTCTCAAAACAGATAAAAGGGTAATCCTAAATTATTGAACTAAGAAAACCACAATAGTAACGTTTGTTTAAATCCTGTATAAAAAAAAAAACCTACTTTTTACTCAAATTTTTTCTATATTTTTAAGATTTAAACGTGTGTTGAAAACGTTATGTTTTTAACCCATAATCGATAAACAAATTAGATTGTTTGGCTTGTGTTAATATCTGTAGTTTGAAAACAGGAGGTAACATTTTGTGTTTTGTTTGAAATAAGGAAGGTAAAAAACAAAAACATTTTGAATAAGAAAAATTTCTATGTTTAGTACAAAATTAACTGTAATTGTTTAAATTTTAATATTGTACAAAAGTCTTAAATGTTTTTAAGTGGATTTATATAAAAAAGCGAAATTTAAATTTGAGTTTTAATTTTAGTTGTTACTTTCATTTTTATATTCGCTTGACCGAATTCGTAAATTAATAGTAAATTATATAAAAAACAAATTTCAAAAAAAGTTGATTTGTAATTATTATTAAAATAATGACAACTTTATAGAAAATATTTCAGAAAAAAGAAATACATTTACCTAATCCAAAAATTTTTATGTTATTAATTAATGTTTTATATTGATGTTTTGTCAACATTTAACTATGTATAATAATCTATTATAAATGGCATTCGTAGATTTTTATCAAAAACTTTTTTTAATGACACAATACAATTTCAGGTGCAATTCTCATTGTTTATTTATATGTAAATTGTCCATATATGTTTTCTACAAAAATCAAAATTAAAAAAAAAAAAAAAAATTCGTTAACTTTTGTCCTCCTTTTTTACAATATGTGCTTACTACAAAGATTTCTCTTGAAAAATAAATAAAATTATAATAACATAGAATTACAAACAATTAAAAGAAATTAACCGTACAAACTTTATTTTGGTAAAAAGTAAGCAAGTTATTATTACGATCGTTTCGTTAAAACAATTGTATTTATTTTTAATTTACAAAACTAGCTCTCCACTTTCAACAACTAATAACTCTGGACCTACTTGAAATGTTAAAATAGTTTACATAAAAGTTAAACAATTTTAGCGGTGGAAATGTTTTGTTTTCCTATGTATGTGTAAAAATAGTTATTTTGTATACATTTCTCGATGTCCAATTATGTAATTTTTTTCAAGTCATATTTTAAATCTTTATAGCGTCTACATAATAATATGATGAGTATAATAAGAATTTATTAACACTTTAAAAATAAATAGAATAAGAATGTAAGCCTTTTTTTTAAAAGCAAACTTGTTCACATACTGCTTATCTGTGTAAAATATTATTTTTATTAATTGTTTTTGTTTTTATTAAGTTTCTTTTTTAATAAGTTATTACATCTATCATTTAAATGTTTCTATTAATATAAAGTATGTACAGTGTTTACTCTTTGTGGTAATACATAGTATAATCAAGTATATGAATATTAAATATATAAATTTTGTTTTTGTTTTTCTTATTAGTTTTCGACTTCTAAGAATTAAAAATTAAACTTGGCTTTTATTTGAGTTGAAACAATAAAAATATTAATAAGTAATTATGTTTAGATGGTCTTTGATGATTCCGTTTACATACTTTACAATTCACTTAATTATAACAGTTATACGCTGTATGAAATATATTTTCTTTTATTTGTTATTTAACATAAACTAATTTTACTTTCGTAAGTTTCTAAAAAAAAAATTGTAATTCATACAACAAAAACTACAAATAAAACTAGGCAATAATTTATAAAACACTACAAAACTGTTGTTATTTAATAGAAATATGAAACATTATTTTAAACTGTTTTAATGTATTTTAGTGATTTCAGCACGCATAAACAACTGTTATGTTTTTTTTTTTTGACTAAATGATCATTATTTAAACTAATTAGCACGTGTTCACGAAATAATCGATTTATGGACTAGTGTGAACTGCAAGGTGGATTGATTACAGAAACGTTATAATACTAAAATAAAATTCTTTATGAATTTTTTTGTTTGGATTTGTTTTGATTTTAGTCATAAATAATAATTGATTCATCATTTTTTCCTAGGCATTGTCTTTTGTATACAGTTTTTTCATTTTTTATCAAAGCCCTAGTCAGTTTTTTATACACAAAAATTTTACAATTTTGACTCAATACATCGAACAATACTCTATAAAAAAACCCTAATAACATTTTGATAGCCCTCTGCACGTTTGAGTCCAGAATTGAGAAAATATTTTATTCAATATCTTATTAATTATATTTAACTGTAAAGTATTGTCTACTACTCTCTATGGTATATGCCTTTTGTTCATAATTAGTTTATTAAAAATACCATTATAGTTGATAATCTATAATTCGCATTATTAATTTTCCACTATTCTCGATTATTTATTTTTTACGCATTACTTCGGTTTAGTGGCTATTGTATAGTATTAAGTTCATTTATTGTTCAACACAATAAATATTTTTACTGTTATGTTTGATAGTTATTTTTGTTCACATATACGTACCCTATAGGTAAGTACTCACTGTTATATAGATGATAGTTGTATCATACAAACACTGTTTGTATTTTTCGGAATTTTTCCAAATTGTATTTACAAATCCAAAAACAATAGATCGAAAACTTAGGTATCAGATTCAAAAAATCACACAAGTGTTGCTTTAGTGTTTTGACTTTAGAACCACTTTACTGCTTGTGACGTAGTGGTACTTGATAAAACGAAAACAATTTTCCTGAACCGAAATCATCACATTCGATTCGTGCGATCTGACTGGTCGCTGGCTCGATTCCACTTGTGCTCGAAATATTTTATTTTGTTGCGGTCGTAAATATTTGTGTAGTGTTTGGCCACGAAACGTGTACGTGCTCTACGGATTACTCTCTCTAAACGTCAAAGTCGAACAATATCGGCGGTAGTACTCGTATAGCTGCGTGTTAACAACATTATGTGATGACCCGAAACCGTTCTCGCAGTTCAAAAATCAAACACCGGCCGTCAGACGTTCTTTCACGAGATTTCTGCTATCCTCCCGGGGAAAAATTCGATTCGATATGCTGTTGTACACAGTATAGTATATTAATAATATCGAAGTACCGTCTGTCCACGGAATCACGTGTTATTTTCGTGATTTAATAACGTTTCCAGGATTTTTTTTTAATTAGTCCGCAGCGATAAACCTAAGTTCCGGTCACCCCCGTTCACTGTCGCCACGCAACCGTGTTGAACCTTTTTTTTTTTTGTTCTCTGTCATTTGAGCCCCGGGATTTACTGTTGTGTTCCCCTTCTTCTAATTCGAGTGTAATTACGTCAGGTGGGCGAAGGCTGACACCGGTGCTATTATATTGTACAAAAACCATAGCGGAACGTTGTTTTACGCGCATTAATCACGCGAGACTCTTCTGTTTTTTAAAAGCAAATTGTATTATTATTGTTATTATTTTGTTTTTCCAAAGTAATAATAACATTTTCATACACGTAATTTTGTTTTTGGTTATTATTTTTTTTTTCTTTCGCGTGCGAGTTTTAATAGTGCGGACACGTTCAACGTTTACGAGTTAGCAAACCGTAGGAGTTTTTTTTAACTGTACTCTCAGATCTTTGATTAATTTTTCCGTTTTTCGCGCACTAGATAATAATACGTTTCATAACTCGCAACCGACTAAAAAAAAAACAAACTTCGTAAATAAGAAAACAATGTTGACAGCAAAGCAACAGCTGCTGCCGCTCGTCTCGCTGAACGCTACTCGGCCATTGTATTTTCCGAGACATTGAGTCATTAGCGCAAAACTACGTATTCTAGTTTCTGATAACTTTCAACAAATGAAAAATACTTAGATTTTGTTCGTTTTTTAGAGAAAAATAATTGCATTCTTTAAGACTTTTGTCATTAAACAGTTTATATTACAATATAATATTCATGAAATTTATTTATTAACGCGTGAATAAATATTGCATTTCACATTCTTATTAAAACACGAGACAGCTGTTTTTCTTTCAAAAACATGTTTTAGTGGAAAGCCTTTAAAAACGCCTCGTTAAACGGTTCGATATTTGTAATAATTTTTTTTTTTTTTTAAATAAAACTATATTTTTGGTGAATCGGACTTCAATTTTTAAAAAATTCAACGTTTTTTTTCCAAAAAAAAAAACCGTTTTGAAGTAGCTGGCTGTTATTATGAGTTTTTCACTATTTGTTTGGGGGTTTTAAGCAATAAAATTGAAATCCAATGCTCCCTGTAAGAAGTTTTCTTCATTTTTGAAGGAAAAAAATGATTTGGTCAATTCTACGAGAAAGGAGATCTTTTGCCACAAAATGTATTGAGTGCGATAGATATTATTTAAATTATGCACCTAAAAGAATAGACACGTGCTTTTTTTTTAATTTATCTATATCGGAAATTTAATGAGTTTAAGACAAACAAAATAAACATTATGATATAAGAATAAATACCCTGGTTCAACATCACTAAATTGGAGTAGACTAGTTTTTTTTTTTTAGAATAAAATAGGTACTTAAATAAGTTATAAAATATCATTGTGCAGCTAAAAATATAAATCCTTAAAAGTTAGTTTATTGACATTACGTAAATCAAACCTCAAAACGTTTGATCGTATACTTTTCTCGAATGTTTCCTGTTGGCTGGAAAAAAAATAGTTATGCGAATTAATGTAAAAACGTAAATATTTTAAGTTTGGTCGAAATGAATACGGTTTTTTTCTCCGCAACAAAAAAAAAATTGACTGTATCATGGTTGCTAATAAGTCCCGAGTTCGTTTTTCTAATTTTTAGCACAATATTGATATGGTTTTAGTGTGCGGCATACCAAACCACACACGTATTTCAATTCCACGTTTTCTACATGGTTTACTCTCGTCTTCATTGCAAAGTTTCCGCACACCAACTGCGAATACTTTATGAGAATAACTTCTGATGAAAAAAAAATACTTGTATTGGTTTCGAAATATTATTAACCCTCGGGACCGTGATGAATGAAATATTAAGGGATATTTGTTCCGAAGAGAAACACTACCCGAAGAAAGTTTCGTCAAAAGCCATCGCTAGGCTAAACGAATCCGGGAAAAGTTTGTATAATAGAATGTAATCTGAATTATGATTTCTCGCCACGAAACGAGTTGCATAAGTAAATATTTTTCTTTTTTTTCATAATGAGTTGAAACATGATTAGAGCCCGAAAATATTTTCTATCCGCAACTGAATATGATTGTAAAAGTTTTCTTTGAAAATGTTTTGTGTGGCGATTTCGAGCTATACTGAGCGTAAAATAGACTGATTTTATTGATAATTAAAAAGAATTGTTAGGTATACACGAAATCTACGTTTAAGGTTTTAATCTTTTTCGCTCGATTAAAACCATGTTCCAAAATATGTTTCAAACAATAATTGTCTATAAATTGTTTTTCTGAAAACTTTAGTTACAACTAACTTAAATTTTACTAAAGTATAGATTATAATAACCAATTTCTGGACATTATTTCATGCATTAACAGTTTTTTTTTTAAAGAAATGGTGTCGATTGATATCTTCGAATATTTATATTATATCAATGTGTGTTTTGTAAGCTCAAATTTATTGCACATATTATCGTAGGTATATATTTATATATTTTGTAGTTTAAAATTCACTTTATTTATACACATAAAAAACTACCGAATTTTAATTAAGTTTTTTAATACAATTTATTCAGGAGGAATACACAAAATAGAATTATTATGAATTAAAACTTTAATAACTTTAATTTTATCATACTTAATCCGTCATCGGCATGGTAAATCTCAAAAATAAAGACTAACCGACAATCAGTGCAAAAAAATCTGTATTTACAGTATTTTTAATACATATTGACCTCAATAGAAATCAAAGAGAATATTTTTTTATTATTCTGGAAGATTTACATAGACTATTAATTTTGTTGTATATTTAACGAAATAAATTAGTTCTTTTGGAGTTATCGTATTTTTCATTAAACTCCGCTACAAAAAACTTTTGTTTTAAAGTTTTTATAAATGTAATAACTCATTTAAAAATGATAGTAATTTCTAATCAATTAAAAAACTCAAACATTCATTGGACCTTATGATAAACAACGATTTCAAATAAAATAGATTTAGTATAGATTTAAATGGATGATAATATTATAACCTTCTTAAATCTGTCACTTTGGCTATGCAAAAAAAAAAAAAATTATATATGTATATGTATTAAACAAATAAATAAAAAAGTGTGATCATTATTATTTATTGAGATTAATACTTTAAGAAAATATCTATAAACGACTAGATCTTACTAAAAATGTATAGTAATATTATGATCATATTATTTTTTCTTCAAAACAATTGGTCAATACACCATGGGAGCTAAATTATGCGTAACCTTCCGGAATTAATGAATTTATATCGTTTTGATACGATTTTTTTTTATATCATTTTTTAAAGACTATAACTATGCCGAGAACATTGAACATAATTTTGTAATTGCTTTCGGCGAACGTAGTACCAAATTATGGGATACAAATTATAGTAATTTGGTTTTGGAGCAGTGTTCCTCGTACCATTAAGGGGCACAATAACCATTTAAAACAGCACTACTACGTTTCGTATAGGCTTATAAAACAGCAAAAATCGCTCTCTAAAGCTTTTAGCAGAATTTTATATACGCTATAACGTATCCGGTTAACCGTAAAACCGCTATACGGAAACTTTTTCGTTATTATGACTTCGAAATAATTATAACACGGTGCTGGTTTATCTGGGTTCTAAAAAAGCGAAAAAAATTTAAATACAAATAAATGGCAGATGTTACGGTCATAGTTTGTTTTATAACAATATTTTATAATAATTAAAATATGTTTCACCATTTTTTAGCTGTCTTGTATTATGCTATCGACCTTCATTATTTTTGTCATTTATTTTCTGGTAGAAACGATAAAGTAAATATGTTTTTTGTGTTAACACATTTTATAAGGTAGGTAGGGCTATTTTTTTTTTTTTTTAACAATATACGGATCAGTAGTACACATTTTTATATTAAGATTAGAGTTAATAATATTAGTTAAAATATTACACGTCACGGCCTAACATGAATGAGTTGGCAAAAAGTTAAATTTGAAACTAGAAGTACACAACGTATAATAGAATTTAATATAAAACCTTGGCGTTTCTCCAAAAAAATTGTGTCACGGATAAAATATAAAATATTGTTTTTCAAAACATATCAAATCTTTAATTCTTATTTTTTGGTAGGAATTTACATTTTCACATATAGACCAACTTGTCCTCCAACTACTTTACCACCAGACATTGTGAAATAGGTACTTAAAATTATGGCAAGTTGTTAAATTCTTCAAAATGATATGTATAGTATATTTTTATTGGCTTGTAGTGTGCTATGAAAACTTGTGGTTACTAATTATTTTTGGGTATATTGTACATTTAAAATATTTAAACATGATTAAATTTTCATTTTATCATATTTTATGAATTTAGCTCATAGGACCTCATATTATAAAAGAAATAAATGCTCTTGAGTGATTGAAAATTTCTTTTTGATTTGATTTTTATATTTTGTCAAATTCCCATTTTAATTTAAAATTATAGAGTGCAACACGAAATTAACATTATATTTATACAGATATATTGTGTGTCTACTAGAACTACTATAGTCAATGACTCGCACGGAGTATGTAAAGTTAAATGATAAAAAAAATTGTCGTCTTCATCTTCTCGTTGCGTTTATTACCGATCCAAAGAAAATTTGATAAACTCGGAAAAGCATTTCTTTTTTCCTAGGAAGTATTTTATATGAAAATCGATTCCAAACGAACCGTAAAAAATAAATGTACACGTAAAATATCACTGAGTTTTTTTTTCCTCTTTATTATTGCAAAATGTATGCTGTGAAAAAGTAGAGAGCAACGCAGAACGTTTGGCCAAGGGAAAATCCGTTTTTTATGATGTTATCGATGCAACGATACTGGTCTGCGAAAAGAAGGTTGAATTCGGAATTCATCGCCCTTTCTATATTATAAATGCTGTGTATTGCCATATTCGAAATAACGGATCATTGAACTGGGAATAATTTTGCATATGAACATTTTGTACACATTTTATTGAAACCTCAATTTTTTGTTTTGACATTTAATTTCATTTAAAAGGATTTTTTTTTTTGATGATCAAATGTTAATTCAACCGTATTGTTTTATACATTCTACTAAGACCTAAATAGTCATAAAATGAACCAAAGTTCATAACATTATATAATGTCGAAGTATGAAATATCAATCATAACTGAAAGCCATTTAAAAAAAAAAAAAGTCATTGTACCCGTATTTTATTTTATTTGGTTTTCATAACTATGATAATAATACAGAAAAAAATGTGTAAACTTTTTCGTATTTTATCATTGCACATTATATACTCTATTATACATGAAACAAATAAATTATATTTTTATTTTCAATACAAGTGCAACTCAATGAAAAATAATAAAAATATATTAAACGATGTTTTCAACAACAAGAATTATAAAAGCATAAAATATCATTCTTGTCAAAAATTATTTTTCAAATTCCTCGTTCAATTTTACCTATGTAATAATAACTAATTAATATAATAATATATAATTAATCATTTGACAAAAAAAAAATAAAATAAGTATTACTGTAATATAGAGTACCTATAATTACATCATTAAAATGATAAACGTAAAATATTGTCAGAACTTAAAATCACTATAGATTTTTAGAATCAAATGTTCAAATACCCTTAGGTAAAAAAAGCTTCCTTTAAATTTTACAACAGTACAAATCAAGCCTATATGCGTCAATGGTAAAGATGTGTGCCAATATTTTAGTGTTGCCTGTAATTTGAAGTAACAAAATCTCGTCTTTACGGCGGACTTCGTCGCCGACAGCAATTGAATTGTATAAGAACAAACATCGTGATGCTATTTTTCCTACTTATAAATTAAATTGAACAAAACTCGCAAGGATAACAGCTGTTAAAATAATCTGTCATATTGTCAAGAACGTATGCAGTGTATGGAGAAATAAGACAAATGCCAATTATGCTCGTCATCAATCTTTGTTTAACATGGCAGGCTAAAGAAAGAATAAAACATTTTTCTTACCATTTTCTTCTTACTCCTCATTAGATACGTATTTCAAAAGTACTTACACTGAAAACAATTATGTTTCGTTTTTATGCTCATTCTTACATTTTCGTCTCGTCATTCTGGTTATAAGCTTTATTAAAAACAAAATAATTTATGTAAAAATTTAATTTATATAAAATATTATATTATCTATGGGAACCATTTAATTTTCCTGACATAAAATGATAATTTTTATAGGTGGTGAGTATTTTCAATGGAAAATATTAAAATTTTATTTTATTATTCTTTTTTTACAATTTGCGTTGTATATAAATATTGATAAAGTATAATACAAACCTAAAAATTACAAAATAAAATTCAATTAATTTTTGAAGTATATCTTAGAAAAAGATATTTAAAATATTTTTTTTTTGATAACATATCTGTATGTTTCAGTTGGTTTAACAAATGAAAATAATATTGTTTTTCATAGGCGGCAAAAAAAAAAAAAAGAAGAATAACTCATAGATTGTTATAAAAATAAATTAATTTATTATGTTTAAAATGTATTGTAATACAGTTAACATTAGTGAACATTTTAACAAAAAAAAAATAAAAACATTTTCACGAAGACAAACTACCATCCAAAGTTAAAATTTTTGAATACACTTTTTTCGTAACTCATTTACTTATGTATTTATTTCTGTTCCTGTCAAAATAGTAGAAATTTTTATTTTTTTTTGTAAAATCAACACATTTGACTCTGTATCTAAAATCAAATAACAGCACTTTGTTATGTAGCCTGTAGGCATGTCTTTTAAAAATTTTGACGAATGTATACATTCAAAATGGATATATTCATTTTGTAACTTGTTAATCGGACATTGAGATATTCCTATAAGTGCATAGAACAAACATTTTTTTTCCTTTTATCGTACTTACATACATGGGTATCAACGGCAAACGAAGCAGCGCGAATGAATAGTAAAATATCTTGCAACTCGATTCTAGTGATTGAGATTTTTTTTAACAATGCACGAGTATCAATCGAAATCGTCGACTAAACCGTTGTAGTTTTAGTATAGTTTGTATCGCGCAAACTTTACCGTATGTTTAAGTACCGTTTATATTCCAGCATCGTTTTGAAAAGACAAACTTTTCGCAACAACCGAAACGTTCAGAGATCAATTATATTATTGTAGTTTTAACTTTAGTTTACCAACCAGTATTTTAACAAAATCGAGATAAGTTATCTAGACTAGCATCACTCGTATTTTATCTCATCTAGATAGTTCATTCAAATTTTGTTACAAAGTTGTTTAAACTTCATATGTACAAAAAATTTTCCTTCGAATTTATATCAATATCAAGTTCAAGTTTTACAAGTATAGGTAAAAAAGGAAAAAAATTCAAAACCGTTTTCAAACAAAGAACTATTTTTACGTTCACTCATAAAATCTCGAAACATAACCAAACTAAAAAAAACGGCATCATTATGATGAAAATAATAATCAATTAAACTTTTTCCTGATTAATGATCCTAGCTTGGTATTTTTTTTATTTTGACTTTTATCAAAAATACAATAATAATTAATGATATTTGATGTTTAGTAACAATATAATAGATTAAGTAAACGTATATGTATTGGATTCAGAGTTTATTATTTGTTCATTAAATTGATTGAGACACACTCAAAAAATGTTAAATGAAAAAAATTCGGTATCAGTCTAGGTCGCGTGGACGGAGTTAGCGACTACGCTTTGGGCGGGTGACCAGTTTAAAAGTTGTGGTTTAAACGCATTATTTTATATCTGAAAGCAACGATGAATCATTGCTATCAAAAATACGATTCTGAGCGAACTCAGTTGTTGTTTAGTTTACGTCCTAGTAAAAACAAATTCAACTAGAAAAACTTTTATCAAATCTGTATCTTTCCTATTTTAGTATTATGTAGAAGTTTCAATTTGGTCCGATATTTATTTTGGATCTTATGATAAAAAAAATCTAAATCGATGCGTAATAAATACGTTTCTCGTAATTATATTGCGTTTCCCTCATAAGAAATACACGGCTGCCCAGAATGACGAGTATTACAAAAAAATAACAACCGGCTATAAACCAAAATTGTGTTGATCAATTTTCTTTATTATTTAATCACATTTGTAAAACTATCTTGCTTAGATTGTATTAAAGTTTTGAGATTTTAACGTAAAAAATAGAGTTTTTATGAAATAATAACTGAGTAAAATTCAAAAAACTTTAAGTTCCATAACTTCCTTAAAAATAATGAAAATCAATTGAGATTTCAGCGGTACACTCATAAAACGTTCTTCTTAATGATATAAATATAAATTTTAAGTCAAACGGAGCAATTACGAAAGTTGGGCTGTTTTTGTTTTTTCCTCAGAACTAAAAAAAATAATCGAATCTTCAAAACACGCTTCAATTAAAGTACCATCTGGGATCAATTATCCACTTTAAGTTGTCATACGTTAAAGTTGGAGCAGTTTTTCTACTAGAACTTTTGATCATAGAAAAAAATTAAAAAAAAGTCATTGTAAAAACAATAGGTACGTTTTTCGCTTACGCTTAGAATATAAAAGTGCGGTATTTTGTTTCTGTTAAAATGAAAATTGAGTGTCAAAAATTTTTGTAGGTACGATAAAGTTTTAAAGCTAATTCGCGACGGTATGGAGTAAATTTTCCATTGCAATACTTTACGTTTCATCATATCTGTGTACATTTTTCAAAACTTTATTGTAATGTAAACTTCCACGATATCGATAATTATTTATATATATTGATTTTGTGAGAAATTCTCAATCGCGGTGACTGGTTATAGACTTGGTTGGGGACTATTGTGTCTCACCTCTTCCACGGTTTTTTCACTCCCCATTTTTAAAAACCACATTTACACCTCTGATCTTAAACTAGACGAAACGTCGCTAAATCACCTTTATATTTTATATTCAACCTAACCTTGTTCAACATTGACTTCCACCGCCAACCCGCATAGGTACACACAACGCTGTTTCGAGTCGAGCCGGCCGGACTCGAGTGGCTGTCGACGCGAAATCGCGGACACGTTCGCGCGAAAGGGTTCGTCGCTCCCCAAGTCGACGTTTTTGCGCTCGCCGGCTGATCCTTATCGGAACCCTCGTGAACCGACTCGTGAGTTCCGAAGGACTCCCCGCGGTACGGATCGGATATTAATACGATATTATATTATGAAAAAAGTTCGGTTTACGCTCGTGGTCGTTTCGCGAAACATGTCGACGTGGTTCAGATGCCGATAAACGATTGAGCACGGAATCGTTCGCGAGACTACGTCGAAATAAAAAAAAAGGCGTTTTTTCTTCTCCGTCCCGTCGCCACGCAGTACGTACGCGTGTCTATGCGAACGGCGTTTTCTCTCCGTTACTTCCGATTTATTGACGGAAAATAAAAAAAGCCTCGAGCGAGTAGCGGCTGTAGTGTACCTACGGCACACTGTTGTATTTTGATGTATTCGATTCGTCTTCTCTACACGCGTCCCGCGATTTCTAAACACGACTGTTAAACGGGACGAGAATCGGACGTTTGAAGCGGAAAGAATTTCCAAGTGTGACCGTCGTAACAAACGATTTTGAAACGTATAGATGATCGAGCATCGGATGTCCTCTAACCGTATTGGGTGTTCTACCGTTCGTTTCTTGTTCAATGGCACGGACACTGAGCGCGGCTTCGATTTTTACATCAAGTATACTCGATGTGATCGAGTATACTTGAGTATATATACTATATTTTCCGTCTCGGACGATAATTTATGTTTTGAAATTTTTTACTTAAACACGAAAACTTTCGAAAGTGCTTCGAATGACTTGGAATTTTCACAAATCTCTAAGGAGAATAAAACGAATTGGTATTATGTGGAATCGACCACGACACGCGTTTTTATCGATTCGCAGAGCTTCGAAATTTGTAGATTTACATACTTATGAGTTTCGTACAGTTCTTTAATTTCGATGTTTTGTTTTAATTTTATTGTTTGGTCTCGAGACCCTCGAGTTTTTATCACAAACGACGTCTGCAATGCCTCGACTGATGTAACAATTAAATATTTAATGTACTAAATTTAACTCGCGTTCGAATATACCATCACGCGATTAGTATTTTATATATTTATTGATTTTCTCGCACGCCCCCACGACGACTCGATTAGCGTCCGGCCATAATCGATATGAGGTAGGCAAGATTGTAACAACGTTACCAACCACAGCGGGAACGTATCCAGGAGAGTGTTTCTTGTCGGAGGACAAGTCGTCCACGACGAAACGGCGCTCGCGAACAGATTACGAAAAGTCCGACGAGACAGAATTTTCCGTTCGGGAACAAATCTGTTTCGCGAACCGGAGCGACCGCGGTTCCGTTTAGCGGGGACGACGGCGATTTAACAAGCCCTTCACGCGCTGTCCCTTCGTACTCCTTCTCGCCGTTCTATTATTATTATTATTATTAACACGTATAAGGTGCCCACGATGTCCGTCCCCGGACCTCCTCGGAACGCCGGCGCGGGACGCGATGGATGGCGCGCTAATTTGTTTGCGGCGAAGTGGTCCTGGGAACCCTCGGAACCGTGCGTCTGACAGCCGTGGAATAGACCCGAGCTCGCTTTCGGAACATCCCCGCGTGCATATACACACAACAATAACATTTACTTCGACCACCCTCGAAACGGCTCAGCTTAGCCACCCTCGTGCGTTTAATATATATATATATGTTTTAATAGGGCCAGTTTTAAAGGGACGTCATCGGATCGACGGTAAGCTTTTCGTAAGCGTGGGACACTAGCTCGGCACGATGGTATTTACATAAAATAACCGCCCGCCACCCGGATACGAGGGTTTTCCGAATCGATAGGTTAGTAACGTTCTTGTTACGTCTGTGAAAATATTAATAACATCGTATCCCCCGACCCGTCCAGAGTTACTCGGCTCATAAAATGTGATAGCCATTTTCCGAGTCCGTAATACAAAATTAAATCATCTAAATTACAAATATTGTACATTTCCATCATTGTTTTCGCTTGGACCGTTTGGCTTGTACAGCTGAGAGTTGTCCAAACAATCGTTTTTAGAAAACAACAAACTCCTTCTTCTCCATCTTCGCCCCACTTCCTCAACTCTTTGGGGTCGGCCACCCTAGTCCTAAACCTCTACTCATCACGATCATTAACATCCCCTACACGCTCATTGACGACCCTCATAACACTTTCAATTGTTTCCATCAATTTTTCTTAGGTCTTTTTCTACCACTATTTTCACTAACGTTCATTTTCATAACCATCCTAACTGCTTCAGTTTTTTCTATCCTTATCGCATGCTCAAACCGTCAAAATCTATTTTCTTTCACTTTATCCACTATTGATGCAACACCAATACTGCCTCTCACATATTTGTTCCTTATTCTGTCGTCTTCTCTTGTTACCCCACTCATCCATCTAAGCATTCTCATTTCCACCACACTCATATTCTGTTCTATATTCCTGTCAACCGCCCAACACTCCGAACCATACAACATGGTCCACACTACTGTAGAACCTGCTTTTTAACCTTATTGAAATATAACCTGAAGCTACTCTCCATTTTATCCAACCACACTTAATCCTATGTTTCACATCTCTCATTAAACCCCGGTCCCTTGTTACAAAGGATCCTAGATACTTAAAGTTTTCTGATTTTTCTATTACGTCACTGCTGATTTCCGTAACTCTTCTCGTATTGTTTTTTCCTCTAAAATTGTACGCCATATAAACAATCATCGTAAATATGTATACGTCTAGATTATTAGCTACGTTTCGTTTTATTCAAATGTGACCGGACTCTATCTTTTTATGTTTTTCATGAGTTTTTATATAATTCATTACTATTTTCATAATGTAAATTAATTACATTACATTAGTTATATTCTCTTCTATAAGGAATGATTATAACATAGGTGCCAACATAATAATGTTTTATAGTTCTGTATTGGTCTCGTAGACAGCGCCACAAGCATTTCTCGCTGTGTCGATAACGTTTGATAGATACTATCAGTCTGATCGACTATCTCTTATGGGACGTTGAGTAAACTTAATATTTACTATATTATAAATCGTGATCCAAGTGAACGTATGTTAATCGACTAAAACGTTCGAAAATTCTTTTATTTTATCAAATTTTAAGGACTAATATAATATTGCGATTTTTTTTTATGAAATTTCATAATACTTTGCATGATTTACCGACAATATGATTTCATAAGATAAACTTTATATTATTATAAAAATGTTGAAATGTTATAAGTAATTGACATCTGCGAGTTAGTAAGAATGTAGGCATTGTTTGGAAATTATTTCAATTAAATGTAAAATCTTTTCATTTTTAAAACTCAAACCATGGGTTATATTTGTAATAATACATTTTTTTTTTTTTGCAAATTCACACATAAACGTACAATTGAGATAAAATCTAAACTATTTATTACATTTAAATTTCATTCGTAGTTTAAAATTTCAAAATAAATTCCAATTTTGCTTATAATTATTTTGCCCAACGTAATGATATTCTGCAAGTAACTCTGTATTAGAACTACTGCAAAGAGTACAGTTAACGTACTATAACGTTTTTTTTTTTTTTTTTTTTTTAGAAATTAATTTTTTGGTGAAAAAAAAAAAAAGGTAAAGTCATAGTCGAGGGGACAATGGTCGACATTTTAGTTTTTGTTTTTTTTCTTAAAAAGCAATGCAGCGTATGGTGAGGGATGTTCGGTCAAATGCCGTGCTTTGGGAAAGGTCGCCTTGAGACCTTACCCACTTATAACCCAGCGTGGCTCATAACAGATTTTTTTTTTCATTCTAGGCATCCGCCGTATTCAAAGAATACTATCTTTAAATGAAATAAATAAACCCGTAAAGCTTTCGCATCATTTTTACGACTATTCTTTTTTCTTGTTTTTTATTCTTTTCATATATTTTTACATTTGGACGAATCCTACCCAGGTTTTACAGCTCCAGAGGAAAATCTTATTTATAAAATTTATACCGCTGTGACCTATGTATTATGTAAGATTCGGTTTGGTGAAAAATAAAAAAATTTAAACGCTATCGACACAAAACAAACGCGAGTCAAATGCGCAAATATATTATTATATGCATGTGATCACTGATCCATTCCTGCGTGTTAGATAAACTTGATATTAACGTGTAATTCGTTTATTTTATTTGGTAATTTTTTGAAGAAATCCATGAATATATATCATTATTGTTTTGATTTACAATTATTATATGCGTATAATAAAAGTTACCGCGGTAAATTTTTAAAATTTGATTTGATGAAATACTTTTTTGAACGTACGCCACGATTTTTCCGCATTCGCGTCGAATAAAATAACGTTTTAAAGGAGGGTTTTTTATTTCTTCTTGCAAGTGTGTGTGTTATTAGTTCGAAGTGAACCTAACATACTAAATACTTTGTCGACTAGCATCGCGAATGACTTAAAAAAGAAAAAAATCGGACACGTGTCGGATTTACGGCTAACCGATTCCGATTGATCGTGCTAGATCCGCGATATTTTATCAACGTTTTCGCATAAACTTGTTTATTTACTTTACATTTTCCATCGGGCCGTTTTGCATTATTCAGCCGCGTGGCGTCTCACGGACCATTAACTCGGGGGCTCTAAGTAGATATAATAACATTAAGTGCGTGTTCGTTTTCTCAAATGTTCGCGAACTACGAAAATTAATTCTTCGCCCGTGAGCAGTCTAACACCGAAACGTTTCTCGCGTTAAGTAGATTGAAAGCGTCGATGATTTTTTTTTTTTTGCTTCATACATCACACACAAATATAGGAATCTATATGGTTTGATTTTACCTCTAAATTTCTACACATCGAATTAAAAAAATTATAAAAATTCAAATTTAAAGTTTTTAGAAAACCGAGGACAATAAAAATTGAAAAATATGGGAAAGTCGTTCGAAAGTAGACGTCATAACAAACTGTATTCGGTTTGGCGAGTTCTCGCCGTGTCAATTAATAAATCAGTATTGTTACGTTGAAAAAAAAAAACACTGTCCTAATTCTTATAATTTGAATTGAAATGATAGCCACAGAAAAAAAAAATTACGCAAGTTGTAAATTCTGAGGAAATACATACGACTCCGTTTTTGATATATTATTCAATTAACTAAAAAAAAACACGAAAAAAGTAAAAAAAAAAACGAACATGTATAAGTTTAAATACTTAGCTTTTAGAACAAAATATCAAAAATTTATTCCGGGGGGGGGGGGGGGGAACGTTGTGCTTCGCTCGTCAATGAGGCAAAAATCAGGCGATGTCGGGAAAACGGCCGCGCGAGGAAATTTTCGTACGTCGTAGTATAATCGATGACAATTTATTGTAAAAGAAAAAAAAAAAATGAAAAGCCACGTGAAAAAAAGCTTTTTAACGTGCAACGTACATAAAAAAAAGCAAACACGCGAGAAAAAGGGTAAGCGAAAATATAAAAATAATAAAAATACTCCAAACGGGGCCCGACGGAGCACTTTTGGAGGACATTTTATTATATATACGTGAGTTACCTGCGAAATACTTTGCGGCGTGACCAAATTTTGAACTGTTTTTTTCTTTTTTCTTTACTCCACGACTAACCGTTTGCCTCCCGGTTAATTGCGCGGTTTACGTAAAATGCAAAATTCGTGGTCCTGTAAATTATTCCTTAATATTTTCCGTTTATCGTATCAATGATAAGAAAAATTCGAGTTTTTTTCTTAGTCTGCGCGACCTGCAATTTTCGGGTTCAAGTGTTGTACTTTTTAACAATAATATGTGTACTAACAGTTAATGAAAAAAAAAAAACAATTAATTTAACATATAATATATTATCATATTTATTGACCTTAACCCGTTGTTAGTGTCGTTAAATTTGTAACACTATTGTTAATAATTTTTTGAAAATGTGATGAACGTGTATCCTATATTATATTTCTCATATTGTAGATGTAGTGATGGCGCGGATTGGATGCACTGTGGCGCGGTGCCGTAATTCGTGCCGCCCAATACCCTAATGCATTAAAAAATTCGGCATCGTCACTTTGGGACAAAAATAAAATTGTTTGATTATTTTTGTAAATTATTATTTTATTCAGTAATTATTCTTGTTAACGAGTCAAAAAAGCATACTTTTAATTTTGACACGATAAAATGACATTTGAATCGGTGGTTCCAAAAATGACAATTGTGTAAGCGAATTGCTCATAGCGTTAATAACAACGGGTTAAAAACAAATTTGATTTTCAGTCACTTAGATATTAACGTCGACATACTCGTGTCTAAATGAACAGCTACTACTTTCGAGGTCGTAACATGAAATTATAAATACTAATAAACTGTCATCATATAAATAAATATATATAAGAAGAATTTTTAAAATATTTAATAATAGGGGTTCAACAAAAATTTATTTTTAATAATTGATTTCTTAAATACTATAATTTAACTTAGAAGTGACTGTAATTTTTCTTTTCAATTGTTTAACATGTTGGTTATATTATGTTTTAGCGTATAATTCGGTGTATGTTTTAACATACAATACTACGCGACGTTATCAAGTTAAACAGAATTTAAGAAAGTTGTTGAAATTTGAACTTTTCTAAGAGTACATTGAATTGTACATTGTTAAAATCAATATGAAAAGATATTTAATAGAATATGTACTGCTTTTGTTTGTATACGTCGTGATATTAGTTCACGTAAATCGTTCGAGTATATTCTTCATTTAGATTTCTATGGACCAAAATTGCGCCAATTCTTACATCATTTTTATGATATTTTTTTCTCCATTTATTTTTACTAATGGAACTCATTGACCGTATTTTCACTACTATCAGACATAACTCTCTAATGACCGTCTCTTTTCTTCAAATGTTACGAGTAGATACATTTGAGATACACAGATACACTCCTACTTAAGTACTATATAATATGTAAAAATAAATGGTTTTTTTTTTTTGGGGAGTAACAATAGAGTACGTCTTGTATTTTACCCATATCGTGTATCATTCTTTTAAAAGTAAATATTGTTCAGACCTCTGAAACAAACGAGACCTTTTATAGTCATATGGTAGCCTGGAAATTCTCAGACCGAAAAGTAAATACACAAGTATACCCTCCCACTCTCTTTTCATAGTGGAGGACACGGACAAAATACGTACTTTTAACACGAATTGACACTCTGCGGCTTTCAAATTCAAACTTTAAACAAGAGTTAAAATTATTTGTTTACCAAATGTTATATTATAGTTTAGGTTTTGATAGATTAATATTTATATATATTTATACATATATATATATATATAAATATATTAGTTTATATTCGTTTATATTAGAACTATTTACTTTCAAAGTTATTATGACCATTATAATATAACTTTAATATTTTTTTTGTTATTTTTGATGTAAGTACACAAAGTAAAAATTCTATAATAACACCAGAATTCATAATATATATTCCTTTAGTTTAAAAATCTAGTAAAACACAAAATTCAAATATTTTTATGACTATTTTTTTCTTTTATTTAAAATATGAAAGCATAAAAAATAAATAGGAAAGGTTTACCATTTTCTATCAAGTTATAGTTTTGTAGTTACGAGTTAGGTAAATAATCAAAAAAGCGAATAAATACAAACTCATGGTAAGTTACAGCATATTAAATTTCAAATTATTTTCAATAATTATTTACGTAGAGTAAATATGGAATTAGTTTTTATCAAACACTACAATTACTTATGGTTTTTTCTTTTATTGCAATTTGATGTATTCTTATTAAATAAATTGTATTATTATTCTAGGTCTTAAAAACATTGACCGTAATTTGCTCATTTCGTATTAGTCCTTTTTACCATATTTCACTGTTACAACTGTTAAAGAATAAATTCCTGAATGATCAAATTAAAACGGAATGTTATTTTGATAGTTTTTGATCTATTTAATCAAATATTTTCCTTAAAAGCATTGTTCAGTGAATATACATAGTTAGTAAATTCAACATATAAAGTCTGGAGTGTTATGTTTCAGATTGTGTAAAACGTTTTATTATATTTTAAATGTTTTTAAACTTTAACAAAAACAACATAACCTGTACTTAACGTAAATGTTTAACATTACGATGTTTACATGAATGCGCATGTCTCTATCTAAAAATTAGTCACCATATATTAAATATTATAAGTATATTTAATCTATGGTTTTTCTTGGAAGAATAATATTCATGTATTCTTCTATATAATTATAAAATTACTTGGTTACGATGGTTTATGTATTATGTATACTTGAACTCGCTAAATGTTTATACGGAAATTGTTCATCAGACTTGTCTCTTTGTTCAATATTTACATACACATTTTACACGTTTGGCGTGCATCAAATTCTTTTTTTTACTCTAGAATTGTAAATTTTACTTTTACCAAACTATTGTTTTAACTACTTTTTAAAAAAAAACCTCGTAAAATATGTAAGTCATAAATTAATTATTTAAATTCCTGGTAATATTCATTCTGTCATTACGATGTTTTCTCGTCGTAGCCCCAGCTGCAAATAAAGTGACGAGTTAAGTCGAATTTCATTTCAGTTTCCTAGGTACTACTATAGCATGATGCAACTCTATCTCGCGTTTATCCTCTCGAACGAATTTGAGTAATAATTTTTCGTGAAAAAATAATACCTAACGATAATATTATATCCTGCAAGTTAATACAAAGACGATAATTTTTGAAAAATATTATGATCTACCCACGGATATCGTTGTCGGTTAAACGTGCGCAGTTTTACAATATTTCTGGCGCGATCACAAATGACAATGATAACCCGCGCGTCCAGTGCTCATAATATTATTATATTCGGCCAACCGTAATATCTTTATGAAATTCTCTCTTTCGCTCTCTCCTGTTTATTTTCCCCGCGTGCAATTCGCGTCCCTTAAAATCTATAAATGGATTAATATCTGTATAGGATATAGTAAAGGACCGTTTTGGACTATTTCTTTGTTATTGTTCACTTCGATCAATATATAGGTAACGTATGAACGGGTGTACCAAAATATACCTACTGGAACGAAAAAGTGTATTAAATGATAATGTATTACAGAGATATTTTAAAAATAACGTTTCTTCCTACACTATAGTTGCACATTGTATGGATAAGTCCAAGAAAAATACCACTCAAGTGTAAATGACTTAATAGAAGCAAAGATAGTAGATAAAGTATAATGTACATCATGATGGTTACGTTACGGTTTTCTTTCCGATTCCTATAGCGTGAAGTGATGAAAGTTATTGCTATTTTTTTTTTTTGTTAACATTTTCCGAGTGCTCCGATCTTTAAAGATTCAGGTAAAAAAAAGATATATTATGATTTTGGCCCTGAATATAAGAGTAGGTGTTTGAAGCGTTTTTTGACATTTTGATTGTTTTTTCATGCACCTATCCAAGAATTGAAAAAATAAAAAAAATTGAAGCATTAAAAAGTACCCCGAACACCTAACAATTTTTGCTTAAGATAAAAAAAATTAAATACATTTTTTGTGCGATTGATACCAAATTTCACAAAATTTGAATGGTATGGATCTAGAAATCGGACATTTTAAAACTTTAAGATTTTTGTCGTTATTTTTTCATAAACCTTAAACGATTTTCAGTTCAAAGGCTCGACACATTAACACGATCAAAAAACAAGGAATTTTTTTGAAAACTATACTTTGCTCAATACTTTTAGCTTTAAAGAAATGTTTAAATTATTATTTTTTGGGGATTTTTTCAACAAGTTTCTATAATAACTGCTTTTAAAAATGATATTTATTTATCGAAATTTTTACACACAATTGAATTATTATTTCAATGAATAGATAAAACTATAAACGTAATGAAAAATGTAGTCACAGATTTAATTTTTTATTAGCTTTTAATAATTTTGATGAGTTTGTCATTAATAAAAACTGATTTAAAATTAAAGACTCGCATCACTTAAGCAAACTTTAAATCACACTTTTGAATAACAATTTTCATTGTCGGTTAATATTTTTTCCATAATTTATTGTGTAATTATTTTGTTTTTATTTTTCGACAACAACCATTCTAAAAAA
This sequence comes from Hormaphis cornu, assembly GCA_017140985.1. NCBI lineage: Eukaryota > Metazoa > Arthropoda > Insecta > Hemiptera > Hormaphididae > Hormaphis > Hormaphis cornu. The sequence goes on from CM029358.1 coordinate 26,047,741, forward strand.
TCTTCAAACTTATTAAAATTTTAATAGGTCATTAAAAATATGAGGAAAGTTTAATAGTTTATAACTTGTTGAGTTTTTGACTCAACTGTAATCGCTTAATATTTTTATAATTTTTATTTTAGTTACAAATTTTTTATGTTTAACTCGATTCCATTTGATTTTCAATAATAATGGTACATTTGTAGATAGTTATACCGTGGAGTGTGAATAGAATCCAATGTAAAATAACTAAATTTTGAATAAAAGTAATTGAAAACACAATGAAGTTATAGTTGTGCAACAAATTATTATGGGCTTTTATAAACATATAACATATAACGTATAAAAATACGGTACTCTATTCGGCTTCTAAAAAATAAAACATAAACGATTGATTCCAATCAATTAGTATGAACAGCTAATAACTAAACTCGGACGCGAGTCAAATGACATATTTTATACGATTTGGTGAACCTCCAAAACCCTTTAAATTTTCTAAAAACTAGCTTCCAATTTAACCGTCACCACGCGATTAGATTTTGGCTTTTCCAATTCAAAAACTAGGCTTTTTTCCGGAAGAATTTTTATTTTAACAACCCTTCTTACTCTCTCTCCCCCCTTCCCTCCACCTTATACTTACAACTATTATAGACTATAAAATTAAAATCGTTCGGGTAGTAATAATATGGATATGTTTTTTGTCAACAACTATTTACGTGGAACTAGCCGTTCCACAGCACGAGTAAAACACATGTTTGAGAGCGCTGGATGTAGACAGAGCCATCTTTAAGAACGTATTAGGTATTGTTATTCTGTTTGGTTTTTCGGTTTTTTTGGCGCTGCAATCAAATTACGATCGTGATCACGCGCACGAAAATCCGCACGCGACTCACGTACAGATTATTATTATTTTTATTTATTTATTTTTATTTTTTTGTATTATTTACCACTCTCGTGTTTCTCGAACTGCTTTGTCGAGTGTCACATGGGCGGCGGACAGTAAACCCTCGGTGCCGTAGGAAACGCGCAATATTTTTTACACCGTCAAAACGATAGTAAAACTTTTCCGAGACGTAGGAAGATACTGGAGAGACATCTTTGTCTTCTTTTTCGTGTGATGATGTCAAGGATATTTTTTCTGGCCAATCCCGTGTATTAACGTTATTACGTTTTCCGGGTGAACGCCTTATTACAAGTAGTGATAAACGACCCCTCCTGGGCATAAAACGCCGGGAAAAAGGACTGCAATTTTTTTTTTTCCCCGGGGTCACGTGTCTCGAGTAGAATTGTTTATGAAACCGATGATATATATACAGGGTGTTTAAAAATTGTTCATCCGATTTTATTTGGCTATTTTGAAACTGCAGCGGTTGGTGTGAAACCAAATACCAACCGTTTTTAAAGAATGGACGCTCAAGTTTTTTTCAAGCGCCAGTCCAGTAGGTTGCTCTAAGGTTCACCCGAGCCGTGGAACGTGGTTTAATCACTTGTGGTCGAAACATGAGATTTCGACTGAATAGCAGAAATAACTTTGCTTATTTCCACCCCGTTTTCCAGACGTTACGATTATTTTACTGAGGTAACACTGTTTATCTTCCTCTCCTTCCGAATGATCTCCGAAAACTGGTAATTTGCATTGCATGCGATGGATCTTGGTCGAAACCTCGAAATTAACACTGATCGAAAGTCTTTCTTCGGCTCAGGTGAACCACAACGTTAACCTACATGCAGCAGTAAAAAAAAAACCTGGCAATTCCTTGTATCAGATGGTCGGTGGTTGCTACGCCACAAACTATGGGCTCAAGATTTATTGTAGCCTACTAAAATTGGATGAATTGTTTTGAAACACTCTGTATAGTATTTATTATGTAGATAGGAAGGGAAGAGGTTACGATACGATCGTTTGCAGGGGTGTCGGAAATTGATACTATCTGAGGTTAGATTAGACGCTTGTACTTCCTGGTGCGAACGATTTTTTTCATACTTACTACGTCACGGCAATATTTTAGTTGCCGAAAAATACGAAAACTCCCTAATAAACCGTTTTATCGAAAGACTTAACATTAAAACCGCAAAATTCAACTTTCGAGTATAGTACGTGAAGTGCAATGTAAAACGTGCCGGAGTTGCGTTCATGCTAAATAATTGTTTTGTGGACGTCACAGGCAAACATAAATAAATATATTTTTGCAAAATATAAAAACAACGGTAAAAGAAAAAATATTGTAAATCAGTATACTATTGATGAACGAAAACTTGTCAATACCCGATTTGATGCGTTCCTAATATGTTTGTTTTCATCTTAACTTACGACGTACAAACGAAACTAAAAATCCGTAGAGCTCGGTTGTTCGGACATGCTGAATTATGATTACGGTTATTGTTGTAAAATTAAAAAAGTAATTTTTTTGGAAAATATTCATGATTTTGTGCATATATTTTCATCAAATGTTTGACCGATTAGTCTAGCATTAAAAATATGTGTAATGTACGGTTAATATGAAATGCAAAAAATCAAAAAATTTAAGTATTCTTGAGTATGTTTTTTATTTTAATTATATTTGAGAATAACCTATACTCACATTCCAGATATACGAGTATATTATATATTAATAATACGTCTACACTATAAACAGTTACACTTAAAACAAGAATTCTATTTGAAAATAATACCTATATGGGAAGAAAACGCACATTTTATCGTTAAACATAAAAGCGTTAATGGGAAATGTTGAAAAAAAATCACACCATCATTGAATATCAACGTATACTCAGTATTTCATTAAATACCGTATGAAAAACAATATTAAACTTAACTTCTTATGACACCAAAATACACGACAAGCAAAATGTTATAATTCAACATTTCAACAAAATAAATGTTGGTTTTCATAATGTACAATTTTAATTGATAATATTTAGTTTTGTTTTGTGTGAACGGCTTTTGAATTGAATCAAAACAATTTTAACCAAATCACTATATCATAAACTATATATGTATATAAAATCTTTATAGTGAATATGTTTTTTCTCTTGTGTTTTTTATTAAACACGTTTAAATAGTACTTTACATAAGTAAAAATATTTTTTCCTAAATACAAGTAACCAGGTTTAATAATAAATAGTTTAAAAATATACGATTCAATGATGTATATGTCAATGTTTTTGTTTATAATGCAATCGTCGGATAAAGAACGCATAAGATATGGGTAGAATAATTCTATGTTGATTTAATTATATTCATCATCTAGTACAACAATTTTAATTTTTATAACTCAAAATGTACATAAATGTTGAAAATTTTACGTTTCAGAGCCATTAAAACTAGAATAAAATTTTTAGAGCAATAAGTGAATATCAAAACATTTTATATCAGAATGTTTTATTAGACAAGAACATAAAATATTTGAATTAATTTGGGTTGCCAATTTAGTTAGTTTGAATAATGCTCTGTTCACTAATTACATAGTATAATTTATGAAAATCGTCTGAAACACGAAACAACTTGGTTGTTACTCATTTTAGAATGCCAAACTGTAGGGTAATATTTAATTGATTTTTTTTAAAAGCGGATTTTGAAATAATTTACAACTCTTTTCATAATAAACATTTATGTTTGTAATATATACCTACTTAACATTTTTCAAACAAAATACGCTTTGCGGGAAAAGTCCTTCTGCATCATAAAATTTAAATATGTGTGTTTTTTTTTTTTTTTTTTAGCAATTCAAAAGTTACGTTTAAGATGATTTTTCAAAAATTTGATTCAAAAAATTGATTTGGTTTGTTTAAAATCATCAACTTTCGGATAAACTTCACAAACGATTTTTTCCATATAATAAATTTAAATAAAATCAATAGTGTGAATTTAAATACGTCCAACAAAATTTTAAATTACATAAAAACTTTTTTAGATATCGTTGATTTTACAATACGTGAAAACTTTTTCCGCAAAAATTATTTTTTTTTAAATCTAAATGCATATTGATAGTGGTAGGAATTGACAAAATTTTTCCTTTGAATATATAGCAGGCAATCGGCCGCTTAAGTGAATTTTTTGTCAAACGTGATCAAAGTGTATCTTTATAACATTTTGTGAGTTTTAAAAGTATCTCTGAATTTTGTGAATGTCTATATTTGTATTTGTTTTGCTCGATTTGTTGTATACAAATGCCAAAAGCTTAACTGATTACATACATATCAATGAATTTGTTCGGATACAGAAATCGAAAAACTATCATAAAATATTACATAAAATAAATAAACTATAAGAAATCAAAAACAAACAATGATCTGAAATATCATTTATGAAATACCTTAATGGCGTCATACATCGCATAAACGTAAATGTGGATATTTTTCCCTCTGTTCAAATATTTTTAAAAAAAAAACTCTTTTGACAAACTCTTTTTGTTTAAACTATTATAATTTGGCAACATCAAATATACTTTGAAATGTATATGTAAAGAAAATATAGGTAAATTATAAATTATTTTTACATTAAAATAAAAAATATGTTGAAAATTTAAAACTTATTTTTTATTTGTTATTTTTAAACTCTTCATTTATTCAACTTTGAACATATTAAAAAAAAATTAAGGGCCTTAAAGTCGAAATTTGTATGCTTTTGAATGAAAACTCGCTAGACATTACATAAAAATTAGTAACATTTAAAAAATTGTTTTGAATAGAATATATATAGTTTAAATCAGATTTAACATTAACTTGTTTGTGGTTCATAGTGATCTGTTTAGATCGCTTCTTCCACCCGTTAAGACAAATAATCCAATTTGTTAATTTTGCGATTTTTGTCGTTTTCGGCACATAACGGAAAATAATTAAAATATAAAAAAAAGTATGAATTAAAATATATTTCTATACCAAAAACCAAACTTTCAAGTGGTATTTAATGTAGAGATCGGAGCCTCCTGTTACCCTAATAAGTGATTACAAATATGGAAATTCCAAGCCGTTTGCCGTAAAATATTAAAAAAAATGCGCGTTTTGGCAATAATTAAAAAAAAGAAATCAAAATTTCAAAAGAAAATTCGAATAATGTATATCATCCAAGTCCAATATCTAAACTATTTAGTCCTTTGATATTTTGTAATTGGATGCTGTCTCTGGCCACAAAATTTTTAACGGAGAAAATAAAATCATTGTAAAATCAATGCATTCTTCACTACTAAATTTCATGTTATGTTTTATGTTATCTGGGTACAATAAATATACTAAGATAGTATAATTTAGATAAAACCGTTTTTACTTAACTAATTAAGGTAAAAGCTATAAGTGACATTTTTGAAAAGTATTATCTAATTCATGATAGTTACTGATAATAATATTATTAATTGCAATTAATTATTAATCATCAAAAATCAATTTTCCAATCGAAATTAGCACGAATTAAAAAACCCAGTAGCAGTAAATACCTGTATTATTTTTACACACATTCAAGTTATAGTATCATATGTATTACCATATAGTATTATATGGTAATATGTATTATTTAAGAATTTTTAATACATTCTTTTTTTAAGTATCTATGGATTATATGCCAAAAATTAATCACAAAAGAACCTTTATTATCTGCACTGTTGAGTTTCCAAAAAACCTTCAAATTCTGCACTGACTTTCAAATTTGGAGTGTTATTGCTGTGGATGCACAAATCGCATAACTGTTTTAGTTATTAAGATTTTGGTTCGCAGAATAATAATTACTAGTGGCAGTAGCCGAAGAAACTTAAACACAAGATTATTATTCATAAGGACTGTTTATGATTTTACGGTCGATGGGTACCTAAGGTTATTGTTTACGGTCATTTCGCATAATAATTATTATAAACGCGTATAAATAAATATTCTAAAATATATATATATATATATATATATAACGCAAAGTTAGGAAACGAATAAATATTCATAAGCTAGGTACTTGTCTCTTTCACTAGATTTCACGTGGACCTTCTTTTCAGACAGTATAATATCATTATAATTTGTCACTACAGTATAATATTATATTGTTATTAAAATTATGACAGACTGAAAATGAATATCTGTTTACGGTTTTGTTAATTATTCTTCTATATGTTTGTCGTAATATAAATGACATCGAACAAGAATATTTTGGAAATAAACGTGTCTATTTAATGCAATTATTCCAAGTATTTTGAATTCAAAGTAGTATTCAAGATTCGGCTAGCTTTTTGGTAGTTTTATTGCTTCGATTATTACAATTTTCCTGCTCGAACGAGTTCAGAAAAAGCAAGGAGATTCGACCAGCTTTTAGCGAAAATTTCAATTCCTTGTATCTGTTTGGGAAAGTAGGTTCATAAAAATAAAGAGATTTCATTCAATTTTAAGTATTTAGACTGCTTTTTACCCTGCTCAAATGGGCTTAGAGCCTACAGACGACTACTGCTCGCAATTTATCCCAAGGCCATATTTTTCTTCAGGACGCATTGTGTTATTTTTATATTTTGTTTTTCTATGGCACTACAAATCATAACATGCATTGGTAAGATTGTTTAAAAAATTTATTTTTAATAAATATGCATATTTTTTGTATACTTTTTATACTAAATTATGATGTACAAACGAGTTAACAAATATATTCTATTACAAAAACTGAAACTTAATTAATTGCCATACTTAAGTTAAATCTCAATTATTACATTTTTCATTTAGTATGACACAAACGAAAGAACATTTTATTTAATCTTATGGTTTTGGTAAAAATATGTTGTGTATCTTAAAATGTTATTAACGGGCTCGGTGGTTAAAATAAACAACATCTGTTTGCATCGTTGTGTGAACTTATGTCTTAACTTATATTGTATGATACAAGACATAGGATTAAATATATTTTACATTAACGCTGATACAAAAAAGAATATTAAAATATATATATATTAATATTGTGTGACTTATTACTCATCTTGTTACCAATAATTTATTTTTATTTTGTGTTTTAGGTGAGGCTTCGTTAATGAGATCATTAAAATTATCATTTCAAAAGGTTTTTTATCTTCATTTAATGCTTGTACCAAAAAAAGTAAGACTTCAAATGGAAAAAATATATCATTTGGTATGTAAAATACACTAAATAATACAACTAACAAATTACATTCTGTGTTATCGTAAATAATTTATTAATTTAACGAGATATTGATTTCTTTATAATTTTGACACAAACGTAAATACACGTCAAGGTGTGTTAACAAACCTTCAGAGTATATTATTAAACAATCAATTTTTTTAATATCAAATAATTAGGGATGATTTAATATTTACGAATTGTGTGGGTCGGAGCCAAATAATATATAAACAACAATTAAATTGACATTAATATACAGAAAAATATTATTGTGATTCCAGTGATAATCCTTAAATAAATATTATTAACTACTTATATATTAATTTTGTTATATATCTACTAAAAATAATATTTCCTTCACATTTAACTACCTATAAATGTGTTCTTATAAATATTTAAATTATTGTAGCAACTTAGTTAAACTAATGTTTGTAATTGGTATTTTACGTTATCACCTACATAATATTTTTAGTTACCAATTTTTATTTTCTTATTAAAAACTATTTTTTAAAATGTTGTAGTTGTTATAATTAGTGCATTTTATAAAGCACAAATCATAGTATTTCTCAATATAGATTTTTGTCTTTTAGTAAATAAAATGTTTTACTTAAACAATAAATTATTTAACGTAGTTTTACATTTAAATTTTTATTACCTTATTTTTTATTCTCACAAAATAAGTTATATTTGAATTTGATTACACGTATCCAAAGATGAAATAGATTAGCCGGTAAACATTTTAACAAGAATTCATTTTAAATTAAAGATTAAAAAAAAAGCCCTTGTTTTTAGAACGTTGAAATTAATGCAGTACGTCAAGTATATTATATTTGACAATATTAAAAATTATATTAAAAACATAACTTTAAATTTTAGTTAGTAAAGTAAATGTAAATATCATAAAGACATTATAATATGTTCATATAGACGATAAAAAAAGGTTCAGTCAAAGGAAATTCATCCTCTTACAAGAATTAGTTACCCAACATTATATGTGTATTAAATTGTCCAAAAACAATTATTTTAAAATTTTATCTAAACCTTGAAGTACAAAAAAAAGTTTAAATAGTGTACCAAATTTATGGTTATTTGATCAAATATTTTCTCAATTTTACAAAGTATGATTATATTTAGTTTTTTTTTTTTTTTTTTACATTTGACATACATAAGTTGATCTTTGAGTTATTACTCAAACATCTCGACAACAAAATAAGTAAATGATTTATTCAATTTATCACTAGCGTTGTTTACGATATTTTGATTGAATTAAGAAACCCTTAATTTTTACTTAAATTTTCAAACACTATCGTAATAAAAATATGCTTTCATATAATTAATAACATCGGTTTACTGGTATGTTTATTATCGTATTAGCAAGTAAGTATGTAATAACACCTATATGTATCTTAAGGTAGGTACTTAATACTAGTTCTACAATTCAATGTTTTTATAAAGTTATATTGGTAAATACATCCCTATTATTTATAATATTTTATAATTTCCATACGTTTAATAGTATGGTATTTATGTATTATTGAGAACAAATACCTATATTTAAAAATTCAATTTGTAATTAATAGTATAATTTTTTTAATTAGAAATGTAAGTAATGCATTAAATCACAATAAAATTAGTTACTGCGATCACAATTATCATATTTAATTAGGATAAAAAAAGTTATCACAAAATTCCTAGTTATTTGTTTATGGAAAAAATATCACATATACCTTAAAGTGTCAGTTCTCGGTTTTTCGTTGGCTTTTACATTTTTGGATTGTATGGACAACCAGTGTTCACGCTCGTCGGAGAAACGAGCACAACCGTACCGAAAATGGAATTTTAAAGCAATATTGTTTAACGCAAGATTGAAGAATTATCGATTATAAATTGAGTTGGTATGTATTCTGTAGGTAACAAATCTGATGTCGGGCACGTCAAATTGAATGAAAAACAATAATTTGATTACAAACGAAATCGCTGTTTTTCTCAGCTAATTTCTGTTGTAACGCCAGTGATATTAAGTTCGGTGCAATACAAATAGGATCTTTCACGTTTTGAATTTGAACCAGACGGAATACGGCGTACCGGAAAGGTATCCGGTAGTCACAAAGCGATTTTTACCAATCGATTAACGTTCGAAATTTCGGACTTCCGACCGTAGTGAAAATTCCAAAAATTTTTTTTCTTTTGTTTTTGACCGGAAACGAAACTGAACACAGAGAAACGGCCGTACATATCCGACTCCAACGAGTGTCTATAATTTATAGAGGTACCTTTCACCAAATACGCGTGTACCGTAATATAATTCGCGGATGTATAATTATTTGCATATTTGGTCGGACGTTTTGAAATAAATTCCTCGCACTCCTCTCCCCGCAATAATAATTACAAACCGGATTAAAACCGTTGGGGACAAACGGGAATATTAATTAATGAACACACCGTAACGTTATTAACTCGGATGTAGAATTCGACGATATTATTGTTGTAATCGCAGTTGAAATCGTTATACAAAGGCGATGGAATGGTCGATGACTGTTCTGCATACAGATAGCTGTGGTGATTACGAGTTGAACGAAAAGGCAACAAACAGTTTTTGTACAAATAATTCGCGAGCACACTCCGTTCTGATAAGTAAAGCTCACACGAAAAAAAAAAAAAAAATAGCAACGTCAGAAATGTGCGCGAAATCCATGTTATTAGGTGATACATTTTATTATTACAGTATCCTGCAGGACGCGATTTTCCAGAATACAGCAACGGTGAAATTCTTTGCACGGTCCCGTATCCTGCTGCCCGTTTAGTCCGATTTCTCGTTTGGAATGCTAGAGAAGCCCTAATAAAATCGTACTGATATTATAGTGTTGATTTATTTTTGTTAACAAAATGTTTTTAAGTGCAAATTTTAAAATTGTAACATTTGATTGTAATGATTTTGACGTAATATTCGATTAAAAATAAAAATTTCACAATCGTAAAGTTAAGATAAAAAAACAAATGCAGCTCAATTCTGGCATTTTTAAGTTAACTTGGCACATTTTTAATATCCATTATTTTTAATAACATCGTTTTATATTGTATAATGTGATTCGATGCTTTAATTATTATACTACAATTTAGAACATTAAAAAACAAATCAAACAATTTCATCAGTTCCTGATTTTTATGTAAAACAAATTTAGTTCAGTTAACTTTACACGTAATATGTTAATTATTATTTATAATAATAAATACATTTACGTGTTATTTTTTATTAATATTTGAATGAATTGATCTGTTGTAAAAGTGACATAAGTTTTTAGTTATCATAATAATATTTAAGGCGATTGAATTATTTAACTTTCATCTATACCTATAATTGATTCTCACACCTGCAGGTTATTAATTGTATCTTGAATCCATTTTGACCATAAGCTGTAAAAATTCACTCAATTGTTTCTAAAGCATACTATTGATCTATAAAATATAATATAACTTGTTTTTCGCTGTAAGTTATATATAATTTTATGTCCATGCGTTATTGTTGTTTGAAGTGGATTATTTAAAAAAAAAAAAAAAGTAGAATACAAAGTAAAAACAACAGAAAAAGTTTGTTTTTAACTTCAGTTTATCCATACCAATTTCACTGATGGATTCAATACCTGTAACATTTTTTTTTCTTTTTAGTTGTGAATAATATTGGCGGTAAAGGTTATTTTAAACAAAAACATTCTTAAACAAATTTCGTTTATGACGTCTGAACGTCATCATTCTTATAATACTTCTCGTAGTTATTCTCGTGTACATTATTATACTGAGTGTAGAATTGGTGAAAACAAATATTTTCTCTGGAGTTTATACACTGTTTTTCTCTACGAATACTTTTTACTCGGCTTGCTCAATAATTCACCTTAGTCTGAATTCTTGCACTGTTTTGTAACCGTAAAACGTGACGTGAATTCGCTGTATTTTGAAACTTACGTAGGTACTGAAATCGTTTTGAAATAGAGCGTGGTGATTAATATTTTTTTAAAAAGAGCTGAACCGAACTTTCGTTTTGACTTTATGCGTGTTAATCGTATACTGTTGTAATGCATTTTTTATGTTTTTGCATTAATCTAATGATATGACTATGATAAAACTATGATATGATTTTTCACGACGAATAAACTGTAATATTATTAAAAATCAAATTAAATATTTTTTTTGTTAGATCTTGCATCATTCTTCAATTTAAATATTATAATATTGTATATTGAGAGTTATACACTTTAAAATCGAATCCAAATACGGGTTTAAAACTCTATTAATCATTTTAACTTATAATTTAAAGTATTTTCTTATTTCATGTTCTTAAATTTAAGATTCTGAGCGTTAGCGATAAATGTATTGCTTTTACAATGATGTTTTATTTTTGTTTTTTTATTTTTTTTTTCTATTATCAAAAGTTCTAGTAGAAAAACTGCTCCAGTCCTAACGTATGATACCTCAAAAGGCAGATAATTGATCCAAAATGGTACTATACTAGAAGCGATTTTTGAAATTTCGATTATTTTTTAGTTCTTAGGAAAAAACGAAAACGGTCCGTTACATGTCATTAAGAAGGATCATTTTTATGTGAGTTATGGATCTTTGAAATTTTCGTTATTTCTGGTGGTTATGTATTTTTTATGGGGGACAAATAATTACGGGAAACGTGTTTTTTACTCGTCGATTTATATATTTTTTTTTTTTTGTGATTATTTTTTCTAGTAGAAGAATTGCTCCAATTTTAATGTATGATACCTCAAAAGATAGGTTATACCCAAAATGGTACTTTTTTTTTATGCTTTTTTTGAAATTTTGATTATTTTTGAGTGATGAGTTAAAAACAAAACTGCAAAATATTCAAAACTGCTCTGTTTGACTTGAAATTTATGTATGTTTTTAAGAAGGGTTTAACGAGTTTAATGTTGAAATTTCAATCGATTTTGATCTTTTTTAAGGCAGTTATGGGACTTCAAATTTTTAAAATTTTTTTAATTTTACGTAGTTATATTTATTATATAGGTATTTCATATAACCTCTAGTTTTTATGTTTAAGTCTCTAAACTTTAATAAAATCTAAACAAGATAGTTTTACATATGTGTTTAAAAAATTTAGAAAATTGGTTTGCACAATTTTGGTTTAAAATCGATTTTAAGTTGTTATTTTGTCTCGTCATTCCCGGTGGCCATATATTTCTTATAGAGGGGCTCAAATAATTACGTGGAACGTGTTTTTTACTTATCGAATTAATTACTTAATCAAAACATCCAAAATAAAGATCGGACCAAGCTGAAACTTTTACATATTACTAAAACAGGAAAGATCCAGATTTTGTAAATGTTTTTATTGGTAAATTTGTTATTACCAAGATGTAAATCTTGCTCAGAATCGTATTTTTGAAGCCTATGATTTATCGTTGCTTTCAAAAATAAAATAACGCATTTAAACTACAACAACTTCTAAACTAGTGACCGACCCAAAGCGTAGTCGCTACCCCGTCCAATTATCCACGTGACCTAGAGTGATCCCGGCTTTTTTTTTTAAATTGTTGTGGATTTTTTCCATCGGAACGACGTACCGATTAATTAACTACGCGAAATTACCGTAATTAATCGTCTACTGTGGCATCAACGATGACACGGCAATGGAAACATGCTATTACACTATAACGATCGTTAATTAATTATAATATGAATAGGGTCAGCTATAAAATCAGATCAATGGAATTAGCTTTATCGACAAGCATTGTAAAAATTTACAATTCGATTCATAGATTTAAGTGGCGTTGAGTATTCTAAAATAAAAATAAAAAAATGGCTTATGTTTGTAGTTGGTGAAACTTCTTGTATATACGAATGATTGAAAGGACCGCCATTCGATATTATAGACATTTGACACATTTTATTGTTTTTTGAAAAATTAAATAATTTTCATAATGTTTTAATGACAAACGATTTATGATTTGATTCAATTTATTTTGTGTTTCGAATAAAAAAAGTTTATAAAATTTTATTCATATTACCTATAAGAACGGATTTTACAACGTTTTTATTGAATATATATTTTTTTTTTTTTTAATTTTTCTTATATATATATTTTGTTCATTACTTTTTAGTATCATAAAATTTTCAAAGTAAAAGTTTCTTTTAATAACATTAAGTCTGATTTTTAAGTACTCGTTTAAATGCATAAAAATGTTTACAATAATAGTTATGAAATTTTAATTTTAATCAATACTGTTACTATTAACTAATTGAGCACATAAAATCAATATGACCGGCGATGCAAAAAGAGCTCTGTTGGGTTGAGATTTATTAGATTTTTATGCCTACAAAACTACAAAACTTAAACTATTGGGGAAGAAATTAAAAAAATGAGGTAAATTTTTCAAAAATTTTCTCAAACTCCAATAGTACCGTCCGACAGGTACGTTACGCCACTCTTTACACCTCGCTTCCATCGCTCGTTGATGTCGGTCCAGTCGATGGCGGCGGCGACTCGTTTAACGCCGTCTTCGCGCGCCCTCCATTCGGCCCTGCCACCCGTCCTCACCGGTCCCTTACCAACGTCGTTTTATCGCGCCCGCTTCATCCCTCCCTTCGGACGAATAATTTTTTTTTCTCAACACCCTTCCGCACCGCGACACGCGCGTTAAACGACCCGTAAGACCGATGGTGGGTTCGAGGGTAGTGGCAAAGGTTGATAATAGTATTTGTTCGCCGATCACGTAAACTCCGCAAAATAAATAAAGCGATTGGCCCGCGTCCAACCCCTGGCGCGTTGGCGGCCGCCGGACGGACCCTGATCACGTGGTCTACGCGGCGCGAAACTGCGATAAGGACGCGCGCGTCTATCCTCGGGACGGGATGACCGACGGAGTACTGTGCTGTCGGCGTGTCGTCGCCGGGTGGAGCCGAGCGATTTGCTCGATTTTAGTAACCGTTCGAGTTAAGTTTACCACCTTTAAAATTAAATTACTCGGACGAGTTAAACGTTCCCGAACAAAACAAAGTAACTAGTCAAGTTGGTAGGTACTGTTTTTCGTCGAATATGGGAAACGAGCAGAATGTAATCTAGTAATAAAAAAAAAAAAAAATGTTTTTTAATCGCGTGTTCGAAGATACAAAACAATTTCCATTTTATCGTTTATCGGTGACCGATTAAAAATTGACTTTTTTATGAAAAATCATAACTTGCTCAGAATCAAATTGAGTTACAAATAATAGTAAATCGAGAGTAACATGCGATTGTTACAATAATATGTAACTGATTTTGAAAAAAGCCCGCAGGTCAAACCACTAATTTAAACGGTATCGTCAGTATAATAAGTGCTAATTATGATGGATAAACGCGATGGTAATAGCATTGTAAAAACGTCTGTACAAACAAATTATTTCAACCGGTTTTATACATATCGTTTGATATTCACACCTAGGAAAATGACGTGTATACAATACGTATGATTTGCAAAAATTTATGAAACCAAATTTTCAATGAAATATACTTTGCTCGGCTTTTTCCAAAATTAATTTTAATTTTTTGTGTCACCCGCTCCAATGACTGGTGAAAATCACAAGTATAATACACACAAAGAACGTTTTGGACTTTTTTTTATTTTATAGTTTTATATTATTATTTTTAAAACACCCACATTTTTAATTATTTTGGTTTCATAATTACTTCTTTTTGTGGAAAGAACAAAACAACTAACATTTTACTCTCTTAAAAAGAGATTACCGAAAACACTAAATAATATTCTACTTCATTATAAAATCAATAGTGTATCTTTCGATAAGCTTATGACTTTTCAAAAAGTCAACATACCCAGAATTTTTTTACGGTCGTGTAACTACTGTTTTTTAATGGAAATGCTCTGCAGTCCACGTAATGGGCTCAATAGCATACACTGTATGAGATGTTTTTTCTATTGGATTCTATAGCGAGTTACAATTAATGGGGTGAACATTTCATATGTTTTTAAAAATCTTTTTTTTATTTTAAAGGGATACAATAGAATAATTTAATTTAATAGAATACAATTTCAATGCTTAATAATATGCTCTCTTGTCTAAACGGAACAAAAAAAAAAAAATTAATTAGATTAAAAGTTAGAAATTAGAAATCTCGAAACGCTCAAATTAAAACCTAGAAAAAGTAACGAAAACAAATGTCTGTCTTGACAAAAATCGAGTTAACGCGGGATTTGTTTTGTCAAGTTCGGTCTGATGATAATTATTGTGATGTGACTTATAGTTTCAGCTATAATCATAAAATATTCAGGAATACTTGATACAGTTAAGCATTTAATTTATTTATAACTTGGACATCGGCAGTAAAAGCTTTATCTATCGTCTCCAAAATCGCATCGTATAACTGAACCTAATTATTTATGCATATAACTGTGTCATACGTAAGCGATTCTTCACACCATGTTCACATTTAGATAGACAGTTAGACACGTCAAATAAGCACACAGATCATTGCGTAAATATTTTATATTGCGCTTGCTGGGATTTATTTAACGAAAGTTGTGTGCATCTTTAACTTCGGACATGGCATGAAACATTAAAAACTGTACGTTTCACCAATAATTGATTAACGAACGCCACATCTGCACTCACGCATAAAGGGTTAAATAAATTTGTTTTTCTGTTGGTTTTGTAGCATAAAATCGTTTTAGGTTTATAATGTTAATCATTAAATTTTGAATCGTATAAACTGAGTGTTGTGTTTAATGTTAAATATAGCTGTTTACTAAAATATATATATATTAAAATACTGATTGTAATAACGAAATTTAGAGCCCAGCACTTGAATTTAACTTACTACCATTTATAACTGTTCTTTTGATGGCATATAATGGCATATAATACGATCATGCAAAATATTTAAAATCGATAGTACGGCCACTACCAATTTTTCTATATAGTTGTACAAACAAACTGTTTGTAAAAAAAAAAAAAAAAAACAACATTGTAAATCAAGATCGACTGCAAATACTCGTCGGCGATCCAACAGTTTGCTGATTTGCAAAAAAAAAAAACGACGGTTTAGTCCCAAAAGAAAAATCAAACGACCTCGACATGTCTACCACGCTTTGATGTAAATTCACTATTATTTTTATTTTTGATCCATCCGACACAAAACGTTTCGCTCTTTTCGTTCCTTTCGTGTTCCAGAGAGTGTGAACAATGTGGACTTGAGACGAAACGAAACGGCTGCCTCCCACGCGCAGCCTTCGCGTTACGAGTGGCGTTGTACAAATACGCTATCCACCGTCTCGGTGTCATCGTTTCTTTGTCGTCGCCACCGTCGTTAGTGGCTCTATAAGAGGTCTTTGACAACAACCGGAAAGGGTCAAATACTTCTCGCCCTTCCTGCCGTCCTTTGGTTACCGTTTTCCAGGACTATTATGTTCCATTACACGACGAAAACGACCAATGTGTTTCCGTAACACTACTTCGGTCGGAACGGGTCGTTTACCCGAGTAATTATTGTTATTGCCGCAATATCTACAAAACGTCTGCACTTAAGATCCGTCCGTCTGCTTATTTTTGTGGTTTTAGATTCTGAGCTTTGGTGACAGTTTTTTTTTTTCGGTTCTGGTACAATAAAAAGTTCAACTAAAACTTTGAAATTTTCGTACAAGGTGCCCGGCGTATGTGGCGTTATATGTGACCGAAAATTTTCAAAAATTGCAATGAAGAATATTCTTTTTTTAGTCGTTTAAAATTGGGAAATCACCGAAAATTGGTCATAACCGTGTTTTTTTTTTTGTAAGAAAATTTGTATCAACACAATTCAGTATAGTGACAGGTCTTCGGACTGATCTAGTATTTTTAGGCGTCTTAAATTTGAGAGTTCGGAATCTAAAAAGTTTTAATCATGAAACTTACTAAGCTAAAACTAAGAGGAAACATTAATCACGGCAAACGTGTTTTTGACAAATCCATTGAGTTTTTTTGGCTATAACATCCAAAATATTTATCGAAACAAGCTGAAACTTTTACGTACTGTTAAAATAGGTAAGGAAACTGGTTTGATAAACGGTTGAAATGATTTTTCGGTATTATTTAATTGTTGCCGACTGAAAAAATGATGAAAATAATATTAACTTAAAATAACTTAACATCATATGTTTCAACCCTATTAGTTTAGATTGGAACTGAATAATACCCACTCGAACCGCAGTTACGAACACACCGTATGACATTTTCGTATGACGTCTTTCGCAAACGAGGGCGAAGACTTGAAAAAATAAACAAAATACTCGTGTTCAAGCTTTTCGAGTGAAAAGAAGAAGGGCCTCGTAGATACTTTCATACGGAAACCAAGCAAAACGATCATGAATTATTCAGCCACTACTTACAATGTCAGACAAATTCTAGTGGCCCTTACATCGCGCTTATTTTAAACTTTTTTACTCGTTTGTCGTTCCGCCGGTCGCTGTAGTGTGAAACCGCTGTTGCTGTCTGTTAAGACGCCAACCACGGAAACTCGTGTGAGCAAAATATTCGCCTTCGTATACGGCGTATGAATTATTTATAAAAAACTTTAAACACAAAATGTATCTTGTTGTGTTTAATACGAGGAAAGTAATTGGTACAGGTAGGTACGACTTACTAAGGATCGTGTTTAAAATCTGGTTAAAAGTTTTTTCACGAATGACCAGATAGTTTTTTTTTTTTATTCAAAAGTATCGTTTTTGGTATTACAAGTACTTTCGAACTTCAAATAGTGTGTCTATTATTATTTGTCATTTGGCCATATAACTACAGTCAACTTATTAATTTTAATTTTAATTTTTTTTTTCAACTATATCAAAAATTATAAATCTTAAAAAAAATTGTTTAGGACGTTTAACTAACATAACTGTCACGTAAGAACAAAATGGTTCTATAAAGTAATTTTTATGAAAAATCATTTTTTTTGTCGATTCAGAAAAAAATTTCGATTTTTAAGAATAAAACTTAGTATTCAGTACCATGCGAGATCCTCAAGCAGAGAAGGTTCTACTTGGTACGAAAAAAAGGAATGCACACTAATCATATTTATGAAAGTGAAACCTTTCTGAAGTAAAAGTGTAACACCAATTAATGAAAAACTCCAATAAATCATATCCACTCATGTAAAGTTCTAACAATGTTAGAATTACTAAACCGCAATAAAATAGTAGAGACTCTAAAATGAAATAAAAATATTTATTTATTTATTTTTTTATATAATTAACTCTTGTGTAGAAGCGCTTCAAAGTCGACATTATTGAACATCACAATTTAAATATAGGGCTGTATTGTAAAATCTGTTTAAAAATTAAAACAAACAACATAACATTTTTGACCACTACGGTTTTTCGAACAGTTTTGTTATTTACCGACGCAACATTATTCGTTTTCAGGTGACGCGTATTTAAAATTTTAAAATCGCTCGACTGTTGGACTCGATACAAGTAAATTGTTTATCTTTGTTTCAAAATGTAATTCAAACCTCACAGTACCGTCCAAAACGTGATTCGACTAATATATTTAGATTCTAAACGCGATGAAGACTGTATTGTTTTTACAATGATGTTTTTATTTTCCTGTGTTCAACTTTAAGGGCATAATAAATGCTCCAATTTTTAGAGTCAGTAGGTACCTCTCGTGAAAGTTCCGTGAACGCTGATGGCAGTTTGAGGAGTTTCAAATTTTAAAGTTTAAAAAGTTAACATAAAGAAACTAAGCCGAATCTAAGGAGAAACATTAATTACAACAAACGTGTTTTTACAATGAATATTTAGGTATTTGGCCAAAACGTACGTAAAAATAATTATCAAAACGAATTGAAACTCGTACCTAATATTAAAACAGGTAAAGTACAGGTTCAATAAAAGTTTGACGCTCAAAATCTCGTTCAATATCGTTTTTTCGAAGACAAATTGATTCATCATTGGTTTTAGATAAAAAATATTGCGTTCGTACCACGTCCAACGGACCAGTGACCTAACCGAAACGCAGCCGGTATTCCGTCAAACAATCCATGCGACCCAGAGCGATACCGGAGTATTTTTTTTTTTTATTTTTTTACGTTAACCGCGTACATTTCAATACTCAACGTTTTCAAACACACACTTTCATTACAAAAACACGTCGTGAACGATTGTTTTATCTTCGTGTAAAACGGTTTCCGACGACCGTGTAATCGCGTAATAATACCTATAATGTGTGCGCGTTTGAGGTGAACGATGATTAACGGGTCGTTTCCGGGCGCGCGGCAAAATGGAATCTGCCCCGCGAGACGTCGTGACAAATGGTCGATGCAATATTATTTCCCCGTCGTTTTCCATCCCCTTTCACTCTTTACAGCGGTTCGAAAAACGCTCGTCCCCTGTCAGTGGGCCGCTCGTCTCCGCTCGGACCGACCACAGATTAGCGGCTTCGGGTAGGTACACACGTTCGTAGTTGTTGTTTTTTTTTCCCGTTTAATCTCGTTTTACTCGTCTGCCGCGGTTATTTCGCCGTACATTTAAAAAAAAAAAAACGTGTAAAACTATTCGATATGTATATATGTGTAAAGTGTACGTCCGAATAAATTGTACTACCGTGGCGGCGTCGGATCGACCTTTTCGAGTCGAATCGATACTGATTCGCGGTGTTTTTTTAGACGGAAAAATAGTGCCGACGTGATACTATTTATAATTATGCACCAAATACACCGGGAAGCTTTGAAAAATAATAATAATAATAATAATCGAAAACGAAAGAAGAAAAAATGAAAGAAATACGACGATTCGCACATCGAGTAAAATATTCGCGATAACTCGGAAATTTTTTAAAGTCAAGAATCGCACACACCGAACAATTGCCATTCAAAAAACAAAATCTGAAAAAAATATTTGTTGAGAGCACACTTCTATCTAGATTCGTGTTAACAAACATGTTTAATTGTTTATGTTCAAAACTGCAGTTTCCGATAAATTCGTAAAATATTGATTTAAATGTAAGATTTTTCAAATGTAGATAATCGAATATGGGTTTCGAACTAGGTTTAATTAAGCGGACTGAAAATAATTAAAAAAAAAAACAAAAACAGACTTTTGAATGCTTTTTTTTTTGAGTAATATTCCACGCATTATTTAATTTTTATTTTTTTTATAAGTTTACAACTTTGAGTGGCACATTAATAGCGATTTCGCATACACTTTCCTTTACTATCATGTATAATTATGAATCATGCTTAAATCTAATGGGGACCACGCTTCCTTGGATAGTAGAAATTTGACAAATGAGCCCTTTAAAGAGTTTTTATGAATTTTTATTTTATAAAAATAAACGTCATGTATTTTAAAATAATTTAAACACAACGTTTTTTAAATTTTTTTTTTAAATAATCATTACAGGATAGGTTTTTAAAATGTTTTCGAGCCGGTTTCTAATTATATTTCATTAATAGAACTTCGTACATTTATATTAGACCATAACATGTTTATGTAAAATTTCGTGCGAAATTACGTTTTTTTTTATTCATTACAATCAATGATTAGAATGCAACGACATTCTGTTTAAAGTAATTTGTGCCGAAACATTCAATAATTTACAAAAAGATAATGTGTTTTATATATCATGTCGATTGTAGTATTAAAAGATACTTTTCTTTATTATTATTATTTTTTTTTTTTTTTTTGTAAAATATTATGACTCTTAGTTAGTGATGTCGTTTTTTACTTAATTTATTGCTGAGCACCAAGTACAATAATTGTCTACCTAGAATTATAATGTCTGAACTAAAAATAATGCGGTAAGTATTTCATTTCTCATGAATTAATTTAAAATTTAATGTTTAGTTGTTTAATGATAAAAAAAAAATTTAACGTGTTACTTATTTTAATGATATTTTTTGAGACAAATCGTAGTACAACTGTTTATGACTAAAATGTGATATTTAATAAGCATTAAAAATTAATAAACACACGTTTATGTCTATGTTTTTCTTATTCCTATAATTTGTTAGAGGAAAAAGTACCATATATAAATAATTATTTATAATCGGTTAATTTTGTGAACAATGTCTCATGATCAGAAGATCAAAAGTCGTAGCACGGAAAATAAACGTATAAAGTTTGCGATTTTTAATTAAAATTATTAACTCCTTCTTACAGATTCACAAACACATTTGTGTATAAGATGATCCTGAAACCTAAATTCATACATGTAGAAAACACAAACGTAACCGAATTTAATTTCGATAAACGAACACTTCTGATAGGTGCCAGACAGGGCCATTGCCCACTCTGCTGTCCCTTCCGCCCTAATCACGTCTCAAATTTGGGGCCCACGGGTTTTGGTCGCGTTCCAACGCGCGCGGTTTCTACCCCCTACGACCGTTCCGGAGCGAGCGGTTATCTCCACCCAAAAACGGCACGAGCCGTTAACGAGGAAACGGTGACGTCGGAGCTACTTTCTCGCCGGCGGTTTACGAGAAACGAATCGTAGTCGTATAACGATGATAAAACGGATAAGTGAGGAGGGCAGGAGGCTCGAGAAGACAAACGACACGTGGGATAGGCGATTTATTTATCGTTTTGGATGTAGAATTATTATTCTCCTCTTTTTAGCGACACAGAAAGTGTGTTTTAAACTTGGTTGAAAAAAAAAATGAATCAGAACAAAATAAAATGTGGTTGCGATTCCGATGCCACACCCCTGATGAGAACCTGACACGTATCGACGGACGTTCACGCGATTTCATCATGTTTCTGGAACGAGAATAAAATAAGAAAATACCGAGTCGAGAGCGAAGCTTAATTGTGTAAAGATTTATTGCTTCGAGTGGGTTCAGAAGCCGTGGTCTTAAGTTTATATTACGTACGTAAGTAATTGATTGCTTTCTAAATAATTTCCACGTTTTACATATTCAACTGTTATTATTTTTTAAACTATTGTTACGTTTTTGATGTTCTGCTATTACATACACAACAAATTCGTTTCAATAATTTTTTTATTTGTTTTTATTTCTCCTTATAATCCTGCAGTACAAGGGAAGTGTCTGCGATCGCATTGCTACCACTTAACGTTTATATGTCAGTTTAACCCATTGTAACGATGAGTGAAAATTGCAATACTCATTCAGAGCATTTTCGAAATCGTCGTTTTTGTTAATATACAATTTCAGGCTAATTGTATAACTGTATAACTTGTTTGGAATAACATGATGAAAACCGGACAATCTTTTACATACGATTTTGAGATGTATTTGCAATTAACAAAAACGGCATGATTAACAAAATTTTATGCATATTGAATATTTGTATGAAATGTGTGAAACAACATTATGAAACAAGATTCGTGCATATATCGGATGATGTTTTAGCAATAGTATAACTAATAAATTAAACTAAAGTTTTACACATTTTGAGTAAAAGATTATTAGAACTCCTGTTTTATCCCGTTCACATCTGTTTTCGATAGCTTAGAGAATTCCTTGGGAAACAAACTTTCTTTCCCACAACGAACTTTGTATGTATATATGGAATAATCAATTACAGTTAAATGAACAGAATATTATAATTAATTAAATTCACAGAAAACAGCTATTAGGTAAATAATAAATAGAAATTCTATTTTAGTATTAATGTTAAGAGCTTTGAGTTGTGTTACTAAACTAGAAAAATTATACACTTACATTTTACTGCATTAAATAATCCAACACATTAATATTGCATTATTTTCCCATTGTTTATAAATAATAAACCGAAAATTCCTAATATGAAAGTATTTTCAGTCAATGAGTATTTTCAACACAATTTTTGGAATTTTACTATTAATCGGTTCCACGTTTAATATTATTAACGTATCACTCAATATATGAAAATGAAAATCTTTCAATTAATTAAATGAAATAAGAAAAAAATACAAAAAATAAAATTAACGTCTCTAGAAAATTCAAGATGCCTTAAAGATAAAAGTCTAAAATTTTAACTTAATTTGAGTTGTATATGCATAAATAATATTCTTACCATACTCATAATATGTTAAATAACCACAGAAAAGTTATACAAAACGATATTCCATTATATTTTTAAATATTCATCACTAAACGATCAGTATTTTTTTTATGAAAAAAAACCGTATAAATTTGAGCCTGAATTTTAGCTGTACCTAAGCCTAAAATGTGAAATGTAAAACTTTTTTCAACAAATGATTTCTAATTTTTGAATATTTAATTATTTTACATTTTAAAAATAAAAGCCTAAAATTAAATAAAACTTTTCTTTACAAATACAATGGTAGACATTTACACAATATGTAAAATTTAAAGATGGTTGTTGTACCTATTTTGGAATAAAAATTGTTAAAATAAAGTAATATATCGTTTCTTTGACATCGATTCAAATATAAAAAAAATAATTGAAAAAGCAGAAAATATTATTTGAAAACATATTTTTCCGTTTATACCAAACTGAGATTTATTTTAAAATACTTAGAAAAAAAAAATGCTGTAATATTGAAACAAATATACTAACATTCCGTTACACATAATTATTTGAAAAATTAATTTTTTTGTTGTTTGAAATAAATACCTTGTCTGCAATCAATATTGTTATGAATGTTTTATTCCGACAGTAGTATTACACACTTTTATTACACGACAATATCACACTTTGAATAATTTATAAGTTTGATATGATATTAAAATAATATATAGTTTTAGTTATATGATTCTTGTTGTTTTGTTCTTTATTTTTTAATACTTAATTACAAATATCAACGTACACTTTTACAAAAAAAAAAAAAAATTTGTTAACATTTTCAATTACAAATGATTGAAATAAATAACATAAAAACTATTTTGTTTTATATTCGGTTACTTTAATTTTAAGGTGAATATTTATTTGTAACTAAATACAACGTACGCAAAATGTTAGTTAATGACCCCTAACATATTGTTAAGTTACAACGAAAATATTTCTCGACAAAAAACCACTTGACGCAGAACACTTTGTAAATCGTAAGGAGAAAAAAAACAGGATATCAAATATTCCATTAAATTTCGTTACAATTTTTAAAAGCTTTTTTTTTTTAATGTATAAAAACATTTTTTTTTTTTTCCGTATTTTATAAATAGATAACTCCCAAATACACGGCCATTGGGAAACCAAGTGGGTATCGATCCGTTAAATCGAGTGAAATTTATTTTATAAGAGGGTTTAGACGGTCCTGCAGGAAGTCGGTTAAAGTGGTTCACGTTAAAAATACCTTTTGCGCTTCGGTAAGCGTATAGTGTATAATGTATCAGGTATATATAAAACACAATCGTAATTTTAAACATTTAAAGTTGTTAAACTTTATAGCTGATCGGGGAGCTCTAAAATAAAATTTTAACGGATAGGATACATTTGCACTTAAGATTCGTTTACGTCGGGTTGTTTTACATCCAGATGGAGTCTCTATTCGTCATCGCCAATCATATTATTACTACCGACTGTCATTTGAACATGGCACGAAATTGACCGAGTTCATTTTGAATTCTGAGAGTAGCGGAAATCTATATTGTTTTTACAAAAATGTGTTTTTTTTTTTTGTGACCGTGATACGTAAAGTATCCTATAGGATACTGCTCCGACCTTAACAGTCAAAACCTTATGTAAAATCCCGACGTATGTCCTTGAAGCATTGTGATTGACGTTTCTTCAAAACTTTTAACTCCGAAAAAGTTATTCCCGAAAAACGAAAAAAAAAAAATAAACTACGAAAACACCCGTAAAATGTACGGCAAACGCGATGTTCACAATTCATTTTGTTTTATAATCTTTATTTCCACTATAACAATTTCTCAGACCCTAAAACTTTTATATAATACTAATATGGATGCTGTTCATGTTTGATACAAATTTTAAAAAATTTCAATAGTTTTTTAAATAAGTGTAAAACTTTGAAATTTTCAAAAAATTCTATGTTTAATGGTTTATTTTTATTAGAAAGTTTAGTTTTCAAGAAGAAGTTTTCAAATTATAATACAAGTTTGGAAATATGTAGTTACATATGTGATAAAAAATTTTTGAGAATTACACATGAGAATTTTTTTTTGTCGTCTCGATTTATAAATTGTCTAAATTGGATAGATTTAAGATTTTTTTTTAGAAAAATATAATATTTTACCAAAAAAATATAAATTTTTAAACTTGAAAATTTACTGTTTTTTTAAAAAAAATTTTCTATCACCAAAAACAAATTTAAAAAAAATTCGACCGGTAGTTTTCGAAAACCTGTAGAATAAGTATCTATAAAACGGAATTATTTTTCCATAAGGCGACACCGTTTTAAAATATATTAATCTTGTGGTTACGGTTTCGAATCCCCTTCATTTTTTGGAAAAATTTTTGCATTTTTTTATCGGCTTTTCTTTTATTCACAATTAATATAATAAACATTTTACCCACTTCTCGTGGTCCTATCGATCTTATCAACTTCAAAAGATGCAATGACACAACCAAAGTGTAGTCGATACTCCACCAAACTATCCACCCAAACTAGTGATTCCGGCTTTTTCTAATTATAGATGTTTACGTCATAGAATGCATAGGTAGAGATTCGATTATATTTTTGGGTAGGGTGATGATTATGTTTTATAAAAGAACTTTGAAAGGTGATCAAATATTATTTGGGACTTTGATTATTTTTTGGAAATAAGCAACCAAATCTGTGCATTTGGTTGAATTTAATTTTTCTGTTAACGTGACATTTCAATAAGTGGCTGTAAACTATACGATACAACACGCAAATTAATTCGTTAGTATGTGACGAAAAAAAAAAACAAAACAGCAATAAAAAATACATAAACGCCATGATATTTTGTATCAATATAATTACGACGCTAATAGGGGTGTTTATAAAATCGATTTCCTTTTTTCTTTGTTAAATATTTATTTGTATAATTTGTGTTTGTTTTCTAAAAATATAATTTTTGTATAATACTACTAAATCAAACATTTCTATACTATATTTGATTTTACTTGTGAAGTAACAATAGTTATAATTGTCTTATGAACTTCTTTTTAACCAATTATGCCTGACAAAATACGTAAGTTTTTGCGTTTAATTCGATTGTAAAATCGTTTAAATTGTCATATTGAGTTCATCTTACCGTCAGTATGAATTAATTCAACGTAATGCGTTCAATGTAGTTTCCAATTACCTACCTATTGTAATTGAAATGTAATTTATATGAATATCCAGTTGATATTGATGCGAAATTTAATTAACCCGATTGGATAGTACGCCAATGTACTGAATTTGGATTTTTTTTAAAATAAATATTGTGTTTGGAAATTCGGACAATGGATTGCAGAGTGTGTAACGCTTGCTAATGAATCGTTCATCCTTTAATTAATATCCTTTAATTATTATCCGAGTAATCTATGTTAAATTTGAAAGTCAAAATAGTCCGATGTTGAATAAATTGTTTTTTTTTAATTTTTAATTTCATAAACTGAAGTACTTACATGTGTTAATTATACAGAATTTAAAAATTAGCATATTACTATATTAAATAATAATAATGAAAGTAAAGTTATGAATTATATTGTCCTGTTATTAACTAGGATTTAATGGAATTTTAACATAAATAAAATCTTTGATATAATTATACTTTATATATTGGTAGGTAATACTACATGGTACATTTATAGTCGGTACCTCCTCCGCAGCTAATTTTATAATAAGATAGAAAGATCAATTTTAGAGTAATGTGAGTATAACTTCAAATTATTGTGAGTTCAATTATTTCGTAACCACTTTTCAAAATTTATCAATTATCTTTTTATAATTATTATAATTTCAATCGTTTATTCCATTTTTTTTTTTTTAATCAAGTCATTCTAATACAGCGAGGTAAATGATAAAACAATTTTATTCCCCTATTTGTAAACATATTTTCTATAAAATGAAGCTGTTGGTTTAATCTTTGTTTTATAAAATGTACTATGAAGTTCAATATTTTCGATTCGTATGGATTTACGTACCATAAAGTGTTTTGGAAAATATAATTTTATTTTACTGAGTGATATACAAGCAAATTAATTTAACGATAGTTTCAAAAGTCTTAAATTGAATCGAAACATTCATAACGTGTATTTTTAGGTGGATACTAATTACCAACTACGTTTTCTCGTATTCTTATTATTATCATTATTTATTTAAAATATTCTACTAAATTTACTAAAATGAAAGTTAAACAAATGAAAGTTTTAGTGTTGCGTCAGCAAGTCATTTGTGTGTTACAGTTTGTGATTGTTATTTAATTGTTTCGGCCGATGGCAACGTACTCGAACAGTGGAAAACCGTAGGCGTGGTTCGTTCACGAAAACGCTGTAGTACATGACACGCTGTCCATTATGTTATGAAAATGAAGAAAAACTGTTTGCTCCGGTAATGTTATTTGGACGTGCGCGCTGTCATTTCCGCCAGTCAGTATCGCCATTAGACGCGTAAACATTTGTCTAGATATAAATGAGGGATAATATTGTTTCTAACAAATCGTTTTAACTCGGATAGAGGTAAAATATGATTTAATTGTCTATGGCGGTACATGGTCAAAATGAAATCGATCAAGATATTATACGTATATTTAAGAATTTAGGAAATTTTACCGTTACAGTTGTTTACGACCTCGACTATTTTACGCGAACGTAAAATTGATTACGCAAAAATGTTTTTAAACATGATTTGAATCATTTAACAACAAAATTATCAATTTGACATCAAAAACTACTGCGTTTAGCGTGGGTTTGAAAATGTCGAGTTATTTTTTCCGCAGTGTTACCGGAAAGAAAATCATTATAACGTTATTATCCATGTTAATGTTCAAATGGACAACGAAATTCCCATCCAGATATACCGGATAGCATAGGTTTTGTAGATAGATGTCTCCAGTTTTTTATGCAACTAACAAGCGTGTCATTTTCATAAATTATCACGCATCACGGTATACCATGTGGAATCGATAACGGAAATCAGAAGAGGCGAGGGCTAGAGTAACCTTTAACTGTACGAGGGATGAAATGCGATTTCCTGGAATTTTTTCATGGCAATGTAAATTTATCGTGTAGGTACGTAGCGAGCGTATAATTTTACAAACGAATATTACCCCCGACCGAATTTTACCGAGTTCGTTTTCCGGAACGGTCGAACCGTCACTGTTGAAATTTTACCGGTGTAAAAAGTTTAGATGTAACATTCGACCGGGTCGTAAAATATTACGATTGCAAATGATTCTCGCGAGGGGAATCAAAAATCACGGTAACAATGACGACACACTCATCACGGTCGAATCCGTATGGAACGGCCGTTTGTCCGATATAAAACTCGGTCGGGCGGACTTAATTTCGTGAGGGGGTAGGTCACCGCGACCGGGCGACTAGCCGGGGGTATATTTACCCACTCGGGATTCGATAATTTGTTCGAATACCGAAGAGAAATTTAATTTCCGGTCCTTCTCGTCCGATAGTTTGACTGTGTTTACTCTCCGCGTGCGTGTGTGTTTGTGTGTGGCTAGTTCGGCTAATTTTGCAGTTTATTTAGCGATCGTACGTACCGAATCGCCATTGTTATGGCGGGAAAATGACCGCCCGAGTGAAACCGAGTCGTAACTTTGGACGAACCAGCGACCTTTCGCTACCCGGTAAAGGTCGAAAGCAAATACGGATCCGTAAAGACGGCTCTACGTAGCAAAACGAATCGCGTCGTCGATACAAAAATAAAAGAAAAGAAATGAACGAAGAGTAAAAAATGAACGTACGAGTGGGAAGATTAGATATATGTTTTACCCTATTTTACAAAACCAATTCAATGAAAAACGTACAATAGTAATGCATCTAAACGGTCAATTACAATTTGTTCTCCGTACTTTCTAATTGACGTGTCCGAAACAGCCAAATGAAATCAATCGTTGTGAAAGTGTCAATGAGCTATGAAGTTTTTGAATATTTTATCGTTTCCGAAACATGACTTTTTCTATTTTTTAAAAATGAATTATAAATTAAATATTTTTTTGAATTTATTATTATATAATAAAACAATAACATCGATAGGTAGAAAATATTGAACATAAATCAACGTCATTTTTATGGTTTATAAACTTTACCGATGACGATTCACAGACGGAAAACATTTGAAATTAAGCTTTATGTAAGAATGATATGGAAATACATTCGATGCTTATGAATTTGTGTCTTTAAAACGAGTATCGATTGTAAACACTTTTTATTTAGGTTTTTCGCCTATCCTCGAAATCGTTAACATTCACATTTTTCTAAGACGTGGTTGAAACTTCCATGACATTTGCACACTTGATACGCAATCATGACCACCAAAAATTGGATGTACCATCACTCATTAATATTTGTAATTGAACTCGTTACTTATTAAGGTGGTGTTTTTTTTTTTTTTTGTACTGTTTTTTTAATGTGAGCCATTTTAGACTAGTCATTAAAAAAATCATTCAAGTGTTGAAAAGTACAAATTATTTAGATTTTGTCTTTGTTTTTTTTTTTTTTTTTTATAGAATTTACCACTATGTAGTAAAATGATTTGTATTTCCGACAGCTATCATGAAATGTCAGCATAACTCGACTAGAAACTGTTGAATTCGCAATGAAACAATAATTTTTTTTTAAAAAAATGGTATAGCAAATTATATATCATTATATTATTTATTGCACCGTGTAATTGCGCTATTTTCGAACCACGGAGGCGGAATTTTCAGAAAAAGAGCTGCCGATCACGTGTTGCGCAGTAGGTGTGCGAGTGCCCATAAATTCACGTAAACACGGGACAAGGGAATGCGCCACCGCCTCTTTTTAAAACTTTCCGTTATCGGGCAAGCATATTATTTGCCATAAATCTGTACTCGCAGAGTTCACCAACAAAATTTCACCCCCAAGTAAATCGTGATACTTCACATCCCCGTCAAAATTTCAGAACTGCTTATTATACATATTCCAGCCAATAAATTTAAAAAGTTGAATAAATATTTGAATTTTTAATTAATTCATCCCGGTCGAATTTGCCAAGCGAGTTTAAACTTCTCAAAAAATTTAATTTTCCGACCTCGAGTCAACTTGTTTTTACCGGTTTTATATATTTACGGAGGACGGTAAAGTATCATGTTCTTTTATAAACTAGCCTCCTCGCTTCGCTCGTCACCTAGTTGGGGAGTCCACCCCCCAGACCCCCGGATGTCACTTTGGGTGA
This sequence comes from Hormaphis cornu, assembly GCA_017140985.1. Lineage (NCBI taxonomy): Eukaryota > Metazoa > Arthropoda > Insecta > Hemiptera > Hormaphididae > Hormaphis > Hormaphis cornu. Next base: position 26,078,051 of record CM029358.1, read on the forward strand.
AATTTGCTGCCGGCTCAACCGGCTTCTGGGTGAAATTAGTGGTAAAACTATACCTTGCCACTTTCGCTTTTGGCACTAAGAACATTTGTTCCATTAGAAATGGTCAAACTGCGATTGTGCGTATTTTGTTATCTGTAAAGATTCCTTTGGAATTTTCAAAAAATATGACTTAAAAAAAAATAACTCCTCAACGAACTGTGCATTACGACTACAGTTAAAAAAGTGACTGAACAAAAAAAAAATTTACATAGCCGGTGTAGTGTAAAAATAAAAAATAAAAAAATCGCAGACTTTTATTGTCCATGATGGTTCTGATTTCGTCGCAATTGACGTTTGCTGTCCAGGTATCACTATCTGAAATTTTCAAAATAAATTGAATAAAAATCGGTTTTGAGAAACACATCTTTTCACTGTGCATTATGACCACAGTTGTAAAAATGACGGTTTAAAAATAAAGTAATAAATAGCTTTAATAATATTGCCATCAGTCACTAACCGATTACAAGAAAATTGATAAAACAAAAGTTATGTTTGCTTAATGCGCACTCGCGTTATAAAATAAACAGATTTCTATGATATGTATTACTCACTCAAGCTTTCGATTCCCTCGGGCCTCGCTTGCTTTCAAATTTCTAATCTGAAATGTATAATTAAAAAAAAATTGTGAATTTACGGATTCCGCTTCGCTCGGCTCTCGCTTTAATACATATATCTCGAGTTATGTTCTGAAAATTCACGTGCTCTCTCGATAAAAAAAAACATCCCGATTCGTAAGATTTGATTCCGCTTCGCTCGGCTCTCGCGTTACGGTCACTACAAAATGTCCGTTTTGAAAAATAAGCTCACGAACTCGAGCCTTTAAATTTTAATTGACACCTCGGGTGGGTATGTGGAGACGTTTTTCCGTAAACGTGCGATATTGAACAGGCGAAATGCAGAACGGACGATTAATCGCATACGACGTATAATACGCTGCGTCCGGTCAAAAGTGTGTGGTTTTACTAACGGAAACGCGATGATAAAAAATAGACAGATCGTTGATATTATATTTTACTAGCTGATCCCGCGCACTTCGTTGCCCGTAAAAAATGATAATTCGTAAAAAAAAAAAATCGTGTTTGTTCGAGTACTTTTGGGTGTAATCGCTGCAGTAAGCGCGACTCGGCCACCCTGGTTCGCGGACAAAGTACCACCTCGGTAGGCCGTGTTCAAAAATTCGATTTGACGCAAGTTTTTGTACCTGGTCTGCCAGAACAACCGGTGGCAACCAATAATAATTAAGTACTAATTTCTACTATATAATTGTTTCTC
>CM029358.1:26079761-26213452 GCA_017140985.1 Hormaphis cornu
TAGTCAGTGAGTGAGTGAGTGAGTGAGTGAGTCAGTCAGTGGTATTTGGCTTATATATATATATATAGATTATTGTTTACATAATATTCGTTTCTATCACGGAGCGCGTATTAAACTTTCGATTCCGTTACGCTCGCTCCACAACGTGGCGTTGACCGACTCACTTTTAAACCCGTCCCATTTATTACTATCGTATAAGACGGAAATCATAACGTAGTACGATTGATACGTCGACTTTTTGAAATAATTGATCGGCGTATGGATTCAATATTATTTCAGTACACGCGAAAATGTGTACGAATCCCCGTTGTTATACCGTCATGTTGTAGTACTCGTCTGGTTTTCGCGCCGAACGAAAAGTTTCCGCACTCGTTGTTGCAGTTTCAGGGGTCCCTTCTATCGCGCGCCACACTTTCGTCTCGTGCCGGGACGAGATATTCTCGAACGGCCGATCGCGTGTCGCGCCGGTGTGTAGGTGCAGCGCCGATAAATTCACGGGACGAGGGAATGCGCCACCGCCGCCGCCGGCTATTCAAGGACTTTCCGTCCCCGGGTGCCAGCCATAAATCCGGACTCGCGGGATCGCCGTCCGGGCGGGTCGGGTCCCCCAGGCGGACGACTTGAGTCGGTAAAAATATTTCGGATATGTTCCGCGGACGGTGCGCGAAAACTGTCGTCGGGTGTGCCGTTTATAATATCGCGCGCGAGCCCCGGTAAAACGCGGGTCGGGTGTAAAATATCGGCATTCGGATATTTATCGCCCTGGTCGTCCCGCGGGACGCGCGGCGAAGGTGTGGTGTTTTTTTCAACACGTAAAACGGACGGAATTTTATCAAAACGCATATCGCGTCACGGTCGATTAGGTCGCGTACCTGCCTACGAAACGCGTGTTTCGATCCGTACGAAACGTAAACGAATAAAATTATCTCTTCTGCGCATCGGTCAATAGTGTAAAATATGAAATGTTTATGACGTGTATGTATCGCACAACGAAACCCGCACACAAGTCCGTTCGAAACATTTATGTTAAAACACTGTATGTTTTATAAATACGACGGGTGTTGATAGTAAAATAATATTTTTATTTTTCTTCAACACTCACACCTGGTGATGATTTTTTTTTCCTGTCGCTGATTGAAAGTTGAAAAAAAAACAGTCTGGGTAGGTACGTTTCGGCTTCGATCCAAATCTGTTTTTTATTCGTGTCAATTTTTCTCAGATGTAACTACGACCGGTGTTGATGAACGAAAAGATCACAAACCGTATCTTTTTGAAGACATTACCCTTAGAAATTTTAAAAATCCCCTCGTTCCCCGTAAGGGGGAAAGTATCCGGAAGAATTACGAATTCTAAAATTTCGAAATTTTTCATGATTTTTTCGTTAAAATTAGCCATAACTTTTAAACAATAATCTTTTTACGCACGTCACACATTTTAAATTTGGTTTTTTATAGCTACCTTAAAAATCTGACTTTTTTCCTCTCCTCGGGGGGGGGGGGGGGGGAAACCGGTAACTTTTGCATAAAATTATGACTTTTTCCAACTCGACTTTTGATTATGTTCCGGAAATACTCCAAGATTTAAACACATCTTCAATAGAATCTCATAGTGTATACTAAAAGTTAAAAAAAAAAAAATTTCCCGACACCATATCTTCTATACGCAAATAACCGCCGCGGTATGAATACGATGTTCGCGTAAAATCGCAAACTCCAAAACATTAAATTTGTTTATTTTAAAAAAACTGATAGCGCCGGGGAGGAGAGGGTTAATTTTTTTTCGGGTTTCCCCTGACCACGTGATTCAACAAGTCTTTCTGAAAATCTTACACTACGTACAGATTTGCGTCGAAGCTATTTTTTAATCGCTGTCAGATATTTTCCAATAGAGAACGCGTCCGCGGAAAAAGAAAAACACAGTACAATTTCTAAACCGGCGGCCCACCCACAGCGTATGGATTCAATATTATTTCAGTTCACACGAAAATATGTACGAATCTCCATTGTTAACCGTCATGTTGTATAACTCGTCTGGTTTTCGCGCCGAACGAAAAGTTTCGAAAAGTTTCCGCACTCGTTGTTGCAGTTTCAGGGGTCCCTTCTATCGCGTGTAACCACCGCGCCACACTTTCATTACCCCGTCAAACTACCCACGCGGTCCAGACGGATCCCGGCCTCACTTTTATAACTTCAAACGCGCGTTCTGATAATGTTTCGCAACACCGATGACCGCCCGATTTTTTCGATTTATTTTTTACCAAAATCGTCGTCCTTTGTACGTCGTTCGATCACTCGTTGTCATTTCGGTTCGATCGTGCAATATGTGTGTTCTCGTTCCGTCGTGGGGCCCCGCCGCGATTTTCCGGACCGAACCGCACCGAATTCGCCGACGGCGGCGGCAGTACCCACCGCGCGAGCGTTCCCGGGAACATTTCGGCCGTAAACGAGACGGCGATCCCTCGAGAGTTGGGTCGTGGTGGCAACGGACGGACGTAAAAATAAAAAACACGCGTTCGTCCGGACCGTGATTTGAATTTATAATAACTCTGTGTTACGTATTGCGAATCGCTGCTGCTGCTGCCGAATCGTTTCGGTCCCGGTGGCGTTTGGTTCGTATACGCGCGGAACGGACGATTGGATATAAATAATAAAAAAAATAAATAAATAAATAAAAGGGTTATTCTTCTTTACGGCCGACACGACGTGGATGCTCTACGAGTGTCGGCCGACATTTTATCCGTATAGACGCGATTTGATTTCAGTCGTCCCTGAACGGAAGACCAACGCTCGGAAAACACTGGTGGCAACACGCGCGTGGCGCATCGTCCGATATTACGAGATGTCGTGCCGGAAACATTGACGGTTCAATCGAACCGGGTAGCCGAATGAGTTTTCCGTTCTCGCCGCTGATGTCCATTATTTTTAGAGAAACGAACGTCCATAGTGACGGTTATTATTTTTTTGTTTTACTCGGTAAAAAAAGTTTTGTTTGTGTTTTTATCACACCGATATTCTAGTGCGCAATCGACACTATCGATTTCCCGTACAACACGTTATGAAGTATGATGTCTTTCGGTCGTACGTATTTCGTCTATGGTTTAGTCAGAATATCATACAATTTATACGCGGTTTCAGCATAAACTACAAACTTCGCGTTACGCGTACAATTATTTGATATATTTTCAAATCGTAATAAGAAAGACGGTACGATAAAAAGATTTTCTAACGCGGGATACTTTGTCAAAATACGAAATATTAAGATATTTTACGTAAAAAAACGCCATGTTGTTTAAAATTAGTTCGGTATTTTAAGACCGGAGCATAGCGAGAAATGTATACACTCTTTTATACTAAAACGATTGTTTCTCTCGGTTTTCTATAAACACTTTTTTTGGTGATAGAAGTGTTTAGATCTTTAACGGGAATGAAGAACGTTAGGGTAAAAACGGTCTCGGGGCCTTGGTTGAGGGTTTTTTTTTTTTTTACTATAAAAGTCATGGTCTGTGAGCAAAAAAGTCGAAATCTTCAAAAATTCTCCATACAACTTTTACACATTATGAGCCGATGACATAACATACAAATGAAGTATCATGAAATAACTTTGAGAATTTTCGAGATTTTTATGAAACTTGTCTTGTCCAGAAACGTTAAGATAACTTGTTAACATAATGCATTAATTTTTTTATAACACTTTTACATACATCGTTCTCTAATTTCGTTATTTTTGTTTTGTTTTTTGAAAATTCTTCCTCCAAAAAAAATTCAAATGTGTTCAAATTTTTAAAATTTTTGAGAATCCATCAAAATATGGTAATCGTATTGATTTGTTTTTAGCCAAAATACGAAATTTTTAGTTTACAGTTTTTCGAAACTCCCCCAGCCTGAAATAGAAATATCTACACCTGATTTATTGCTTAAAATTTTTTAATTTAAATGTTTAACTATGACTTTGAAATCATTGACCCACCCAACGATGCATCCTACTCCAGACTATACTCACTATATGATTTTGGTAGTATAATAACACTATGTGCATCGTTGATATTGTCTCGTTTATATATTGAGATTATTTTTTATTTATAATATTTTATAGTAATAATAATTATAATGACACGCATGTGTAATTTACAATGTTTCTAACAAGTTCTGTACAACTTATTGTACCTATGCATGGCGTCTTCCGGAAAAGCAAATGTCAATGTAAATTCTATAAATCGAACAGATTAAATATGTCATTGCGAGTTAATACACAATCCCCGAAAACTTTAGTTCGGAAACATTTTGCCTGAGGTACTTTAGCCTTTAGCTATATTCACAATCACCTGTTTACCAGATAAATCCTGAGGTGGAATAAAAGAATATAATAATAATAATAATAAGAATTATCGTCTTTAAGTTTTGAGGAAATTATTACTTTATATTATTTCAAATTAAATTGTAGTAATATCTGAGTTGTATGAAAATGTAATTTGTATTTAATGAATGCATGTCATTACACTTTCAAAATAAAAATATTTATTGAAAAAATTTAAAATTTTAATGTTATTTAATAACTTAATGAAATGTAATAACCAAGAGTTCAAATATAAATTTAAATTGTAAACAGTAATGTTTTGTAATAATATCATTGTTTTAAATATGTATAAATTGTTTTCTTATCTAATCTCTGACACTCAATATGTTTTTGTTTAATTATTTGCTTGGTTCGTAATTTTACTAATTTTCATGTTCAACTTAGTGACATAATTGTCAAAATTGTTTAAGATGACCTAATGCAGTTTGAGGTTTTTCAATAGATATTAAGTATGAGTGTATAATATTACATAAACAAGTTTACTAAATTGATTTCAAATATCTTTTTAAAACTGATCTATTATATCAAGTTAAACGTAAACAATTTAAAGAAGGTACCTATTACAGAATAAAAAATATATTATCTTATTAAATTGTACTACATACTAGTTTAATTTTTATAAATTAGGTTCATATTTGATTTGATTTTTATGCCAGGTATATTTCTTATACGTTTATTATATTACAGATCATTAGCTGACAACAGCTGTGTTTTCTCCTTGACTATTCTTGATTATCCGTGGAATAGATCACTGTTTGAGAGCGACATTCACAAAATAATTTTCTTTTCAATTTTATTATGTCTCTTTTATTAAGATTAGAAGACAGGAAAAAATATTCAATCATCATCATTTATCACATTCCCATACAGGCATATGATTTGAAGTGCATTTTAATCTTATAACGATAGCAACATTTTCAATTCAACTACAGTTTAATCAAATGGTTATTGAAATGTTATTAGCACAGCTACTATACATGTATTATATAATCATATATTTTAAAAATTAATTTTATATTACAATAAAAAAAAAAAAAAAAAAAAAAAAATCTAGAAAAATGCAGCGCCTTATTTTTTGACAATACCAGTGGAGAAGCATTGAGAAACGAAATTAGAATAAACATCAACGTAATTTGTGAAAAAAGAATGACACCGGAAGAATATAAGACGTTGATATTATGTCGGGTTTTTAATAAAGGAGCCATACTTGACTCAAAAAGCTGTAGAAGAATTTTTTTATTAGATACACGCTTTAAAATACCATGAAAAAAAAACCATGAAGAATAATAAAAATAAATAAAAATATTTACGACCACAAATCAGATACAAACATATTGTAAAAATTATAATATGTAATAATCACATTTCGGTGGTATAATAATAATAATAATAACGATTTTGAGACGTTCTGTTTCGTTCTTATTATTATAAGTTAATTCGTTTAGGTATTAAGTTTTGCAACGTTGTTATTCTCATAATATATTTAACACTTATTAACTTTAATGTCAACGTAAATGTAACGCAATTGATATTATCATATTATTATTATTATATATTATTTGACTACGAATAATATGGTGCATTCATGGTTAAAAAAATATTTAATTTCAAGAAAAAAAAAAAATAGATCACGGTAAAAAATATTGAAGTAAAGCTGCTTGCTCGATCGAGGTTCAAAACGGTTTCCCGAATTCAATAAAATATTATAATAGCTAAGGTTTAGAGGTGGAATATTCAATTGAAAATAAAACAAATTATGGTACAAAATGGCGCAGACACCAGGAAAAAGAGCAATATTGACGTGCGTAAAATAAACACTGCATTGCTCCTCTATTCACGTACAATTCGATCAACCAGGGTTATCATATCCATGTAATCCTTTTATAAACAACAAGCCTGGCTTCGGATTGAAAATCGTTTGGACATGGTCTTTGGGTTGCCCGTATACGCGGTAAACAATAACCTTCTTCTAAGCCGTATTTACTTTGTTTTGATTAAAACGAATCCCAGTTTGTCGAAAACGGTTTTTATAAAATACTGATTTCAACATGATATTATTTTTATTCTTAGAGCATTTTTTATTTTTTTTTTTTTACAATGCATGGCCGTATTTACTTTGTATCTCATTTACACTGCGTACGTTCAACGTTTTAATCGAATTGAGCCTTAATATTTATACTGTGCGATATACTACTAACATTTTAAAAATATATTTGTCTTGAAATTCTTGATTCATTCTCATGGTGGACAGAAAGTTTAAATGACCAAAAATTTAAATATTTAGTGTCAGATCACTGCTCAATTATGGATCTACTGGTTCGTGGCTACAATCGATTGGTGCGTTAAAAGCAATTCAAAATCACGTCAAAACCACACAACTCAACGCCTTCTTCACACATCATAACAGCAAATTTTATCATACTAAAAACTAGAAACATTTGATAAAAGAAGAAAAAGATAATTGGTTTTAAGATTTATTTTGAAATTAATCAACGGAAACTTGAATTACCGGGAATTGATTTCTTTATTGAACTTTAATGTTCCAAATCGTAGAATTAGACTGTTGAATACTTATTATTTTTCACTCAAGTTCATACTATGGTCAACATAGTCCTTCGAATGGGTAAATGCAACTCAAAACTATTAAGATTATTATTAGGTTTGAATACAAATATTATATTTATTATTAGTAAATTAATTGCATTTGTCAACACATTCTCTCTCTCTGATATTATATACTCTATAAAAAATAAAAACTTAAACGTTTTATGTCGATATTGAAGATCAAGATTTTAAGGACAACATCTGGGGGTGGTAATGATCAATGGAAATTCAATAATACTACATTTAATGGTGTTCTATTGAAAATAAATAGCTGCCTACAGGTGAAAATTCGTTAATAATACATTTAAATTGAAACCGTAATACAGCAATAATTAGGCGGTAGTGTTGAAGGATTATGTACGGTTCGCATTAGTTTTTGACTTTATCTTTTTCAAACTGCTCGAAAACTTTTGAATGCAACTAACTGGGAAACGAGACAATAGCGTTGAAAAGTTTTCAGCAAATTAAAAAGTTTAACGCTTGCGGAACACGTAAATCCATTCACAATGGTAAAATGTAAATTGTATGTTTCCAAACACATTTTACTAATGTTTTAATATGTAAATCACTAAATGAAGAAAATACAATGGTGTTCGTCAAAGACTCGTGAATATAAAAATATAATTATTTCAAAAATAATAAATAAAATGTTTTTACGAACCATCGTCCTTGAAATTTTGAATTTATCGAAGCTTAAAATAATATGAAAAACGTGGAAAACATTGGAAGGCAAACATAGACTAGTCCTCAAATAACAACAACTCTAAGGAAGCCTAAGGATTCAAAAAAGGTCAAAATAGTTCAAAATTTAAATCTCAATATTAAATCACACGCATTCTAATCATATCAGTTTAAATGAACAATTATCTGTGTGACTATATAAGTTACACAAACATATTTAAAGTAAAACATAATCTTCCAATAATCTACATTGGCAACTACGTGCGAAGAATACAACGGAAAAAGGAACACAACGGCTATAGATGGTGTCAAATACATCTTGAAACTTGGTTTTTTGTAATACGCTTTTTTCATTTAATTTGAAAAATCAACGTAGTTAACGAATGTGATGATTTTTTACGTTTTATTCGCGAAACATTAACGAGTTGAATATTTGCTTTTTTCCCTTCGCAAAATCGTTTGCACTCTTCTCGATGACATGATACGTGAATAATTCGATTTCACCTTTGTAGCTCGATATATTAACAACCGACTGATTGTAAATTAGTTGTCATACATATTACGCGCTTTCAGACATCGTGGAACGCCCGCTTGCGATCAAATGAACTTTTACGAAGCCGATCCATAGACATTTCAACTAACGATTTTGTGCACGACAATGTTTTTAGGTTGGTAATTAACAAGGAATTCTACTTGGGATAAGTACGTTATTATAACGGACACGAGATGAATCATCGAGTTTTTTACTTTTAAGGAGAAAACGGAAAAATCCAATTTGTATAGATTTCCGACAACTTAACCTCGATATTATACCGCATTGTACGTATTTAACTAATTAAATGACATAATTATAATAATAAAATCGTATTGTTTCGAAGAACCGGTCCAGTAATAGTCATTGTCGATCTTTAGATGTGATGATGCTTTTCCCACGCTCATTTATTGTGCATAGTTTTCAAGGAGACGTTTATTTCAACCTTAAATGTAAGATTTATAACCGAATAAAACAGGAATGGGACAAGGAATTCATTGAAGCCAACATAAATTTTATGAATCTACAATATTATCAAATACGATGTGAATGATGTCAAACACTAAGCAATGAACTAGCTTATTGATAGCAAATACGGACATAAGCATTAAGTCATTTTTTTTTTTTTTATGAAAAACAGCAGATTGTCTCGTACATGTAATTTTCTATATCCAACGCAAAAATGCCTATCATTCCCTGATCTATCTGAACACGTTTTAGAGTGGTCAAAGTTTTTTTTTTTTACCTCTGCAGAAATGATGACTTTTCTAAAAAACGATTCGGAGCAAACTCAATTTGCAAAATGTATGACGTGAAAATATTGACGAGTATCAAAACCAAACAAAATAAGTGGTTTTCAAACTAATTAAAGTATAATTTTTAAAACACTTTATTGAACGTTTTAAAAATTTATATTCATCGTAAATGTGAGTTTAGTGAAAACGTAGTCACTGAAACACAACTAGGATAGCATTAAGTTCTTAGTTTATAAAGTTCAACGAAATCATTGTCAATTTATGATACTGTCATTTGCCATAATATCTTATCACATAATTGAAAACTACTGAATAGACGTTTTTTTGAATTTTTCAAATCCAAAAAAAAAATGTCATTAAAACTACTAATGAAGCAAATATTTACCAGAAAATTAGTATGAATGTATGAGTAATGTAATGTAATGTAGAGTATGTTAACAGTCATAATAAAAATGATAACAGGAAATTGTAATATAGTAAAAAACTGTCTCTTATAATTTTAGGAGGAATAGCTTTGCGTCTAATGCACTAAAACCCACTGGTCTATAATAAAAATTTTGGAAAACGTAAAAAAGAGTATGAGATATTAAATAACTATAACAACGAGTTTGAGTTTTTAATATTGTAGTAGATTATACAATGAAGTTGTAAACATGTCAGTAGTTGATTCACCTTAAAAGCAAAAAAAAAAAATTACATAAAAGCATTTAGATGAATAAAACATTATAATGATCATGATTGTAAATGTTTTAGGGTCTGAAAGTATTAAAAAATAAAAAATATAAGTCCGAATAAATACACTGTTTAAAAAAGTTTTATCAAAAATCGAATTTATATAACCGTTGATTAAAATAATTTTGAACATAATCAAATAATTATTTATCTTAAATTGTAAAAAAAATAATTCATCACAAAGCTGTTTTCAACATTTGAAAGCTTATTTCTTTTTCATTTAGTGTTCAAAAATCAAATACAACAATTTTTTAACCGTGCGACAAATCATAAATTAAAATGGCTTAAAACTTTTAAGTAACGTTGTAACCAACCTTCGAAATGTTGAACAATTTATGAAGATCTCCAAAATTTTAGAATCTGTTTACTTTCGTAATAGTTGTTGAATAAAACAAACAATTTGAAATAACCTTAATGCGATCTAAACAGCAAAAGGTCCTATTTATTATATGTTCTATAGATTTAAGTAATAGATTTTCAACCCAATTTCGGAATAAAGACGTTTTCGCACGGTTATTTTTATTGTTCGTTTTTCTCTACGTCCGTTTTTCGTAATAATATCTATTGGAATTTTAACATTTTTGAATTGTTTGATTTTATTACGTAAAGAGTTACTTAAATTGCGCATATTTTGTGTTTTTTTTTTTTTTTTTTTTGTTAAATTTTCGTTTATTTTATGTTTTTTGAAATTGTTATAACCCAATAATAATTAATACCTACATTGACGTAATTTTCTATAGAATTTTCGAACTCAAATCGAGTTTTGCGTTCCTCCGGACATACGATATCGTAGCAGCTACTTGCGATTCACGTCAGGTTGCCGTTGCGGTCGCAACGGATCCAAAAAGAAAATGTCTCGTGTGCGTTTCCGAGCGACTCGTGGGCACGTACGCGAAAAAACGCGGAAAAATCTTGTATTTTCCTTTTGCATTATTTTTTTTTTTTATTTCTACAGCGTCGGTGGCTCTCTCACGTTGTACGGCTGTATAATACTTTACATTTATATTATGAAAATACGGCCGAAATCGATAAATCAAATTCGGACGGCAGTGAATGGAAGTCAAAAAACAAAAACAAATATATTATAATGCGATATTGCGTACAGGTATAATAATATACGTGTAAATAGCGTGGGTTTTGTTGGGGTCGCCGGCTTGAATATTATAATATAATATAAACTTTTTTTTTTTCCTTTTTTTTTTTTTCGCGTCTTATACGCTATATTATGTTATATCCTATTTGCGAAAAGGTTTTTTTCTCCACGTTTCTCCGCCGTATAGCCGCGTCGCCTTGTCGACCTTATTTCTTTATTTTTTTTTTTTTTTTTCTGGCTATAATATTATGTTATTACGATAGAACGATACGGTTTACTTTTTGCCCCGTCTATTATTTGTTTCGTTAGAAAATATTGTTGTTCACGTGTTTATACGAAACGGAAACGGTTCTCGATTCCGTGAATCAGTGTATTGTCGTGAGAAGATAACATAATTTTGCCACTTTATGTTTTTAAACCGCTAAAACGGAGGTACAAATTGTTCGGTGACTGCTGTATACAAATCGGACACTAATGTCGAATGAAATTGGATTTTATGTGAAAAATGCAATGGTGCACGCAGAAAATATTAGTTATATATATATATATATGTAATGTAGGACTAAAAGATTTATAATTTTTGTATTTTTTTTTACAGTAAGTTAAGTTTACTCGTTTTTAAAATTCATATTTTTCTATTTCAGTTTGTTTTTATTTCTATGGTTCCTATAGTATAAATTAATAATATGTAACGTTTAAAAATCTTGAAATTAATATTTATTTATCTTCAACGTATGTGGTGTTTGAAATTTTTATGATAGTAGGTTACCTATTATTTAAAAAAAAATTAATCGCTAAAAATATTTTATAACGAGTACATTTTTAATCTTTAAACACGATGAACATTTAAGAGTGTTAGGTTACAGTACTAATGAGAGGGTTTTACATCAAAGTCTACCGAACTGATAGAACAAAGGTATCTCTTTTCGGCGGCCAACTTTAGTGATTCGGAAAGTGTAATCAAGTCCTTTGGTCCCTTTTATGACTTGTAATTTTAAACTTTTACAATTTTACAATTATAATTATTGAAAGCCAATGGAAAGTAGCAGTGACCACGTGCAAGTGGTTTATTTTTCGGAACCTTTACAAAGTATTTTATTTTTTATTTTACCAAACTGTCTTATAAAGATGTATTACATTAATATTTAGCACATTTTTGGATTTAATCATAATAATTGTTTTTAGGGCACTAAGAATTATTAACCATCATTTCCTGAATAGATCTCAATTAATTACAGATGAATGTAAATTACCTTTAAGTATGATATATATCATATATTGTATTATGCGCCATACATAGACGTAGTATTATTTTTGTACACCCTCGATTTCAACGATTTAAACATAATATCAAAATAATATTTTATTATTTACCAATTCTTTAAAAACTTTATTTTATTGATTTTAATTGCTTTGTTGTATTAGAAAGGATATGCGTTATTATTTTCCACCCAAATTAAATGATTTTATACTTGCATTGATAATTTGATTGAAATCCATTAGGGTTCGGTGCATATGTTTGATGGTATATCTTCTAAGCTAAAATGTAGTACTCATCGGCAGTTTTCTTATTGAAAGAATGTCGTAACAAATAAAAAAATTTAGTATATGACTCCATAAAAATTGGTTTTCGCGTCAATTCGGTACAGCATGGATTGTAAAGTCAAACAGTGTAAATGTTTCTATTCTTTTCATACTGTGTTTTTTTTTTTTTTTTATTTGAACATAATAGACACGAACAAATGCGTACACCCATGGCCTTTTAAATTCTGGTACCTATATCAAATAGTTTACGTTTACATATTTTGAATTTATAATTTGTATATTATCACATGTTTTTTATCACCAAAAATCACATATAAACCGTCAATTTTCAGTTTAGAGTCATAAAAGTTTAATACGTTTTAAGCATTATATTTTGTTATGAAACGGTAGCACAATTCCTTGTTTTTTTTTCGGGTTACAGACGTTTTGGTGATTTACTTTTTTTTTTTTTTTATTGTCATGTGGCTGGGTATCTACGCCGACGGCGTCTATATTATGCCGCCGACATAATTTACGCTGACGAGCATATCATTGCGTACGGTAATTTAAAGTGATAGCCTAAAGGGAGGATTTTGGTTCAAAACCGAAAATTGGCATAACTATAGGCGAATAAATTGGCATACCCTAAATTATTTCTCTTCCCGTTAAGTATCTGGAGTAGTGTTACACACAAAAAAAAAAAATAAAATGGATGATTGTGAATATGATTGTGATGGTTCGGAGTGTAATGAAACAAATACAGAACAGAGTATGAGTGTAGCGGAAACGAGAACGCTTAATTGGACGAGTGGAGTAACAAGACAATATGGAATAAGAAACGAATATGTGAGAGGTAATAACGGTGTTGCATCGATAGTGGACAAGATGAACAACGATAGTAGACTTAGATGGTTTAGACATGTGAAGAAATATGACTAAAACAATATGAGCGGTTATAAAAATGAACGTTAAATGTGAAACAAGTGTATAACGACCAAAGAAAAGATGGGTGGAAATAATTTAAAAACGGTATTATGAAGGTTGTTAATGTTTGTGGATGTGAATTATCGTGATAAAAGGAGGGATAGAATCCCTGGAAGGTCGACCCCAACCGTTCGGGAGAAACGCGAAGAAGAAGAAGAAGCAGGAGAAGAAGAACGGGACGTACGGGATGCCAACATTAAATAAATTTCTTCTCGAGGACGTCGTGGCTTAAAACAATTTCAAAACCGCCACCGCCTTTGCCGCGTTCTAAATAATTTCGACTTTAACTGTTGTTCGGCCTGGCGCTCCGGGGTAACAAACGACGGCAGAGCGCCCGAAGTGTACTTGCGACAGAGAACGACCGATGCCGTAATAATTGGCCAAAAATGAGTTCAATCTAATCGGCGACGTTTGTTCTGTATTATCAAAACGACGTAAACGCGAACACCGCCGATCCGGTGAAAAATTTAACGCGGTCGCGACTTTTAAATCCTGTACGGTCGACTTGACTGTAAACCGACGGCGGGATTCCGCGACGCCTCGGAGCAATATATTTATTACATCATCCCGGTACAGACGACGGGAAAAAGACCCTAGTGTGAAAATCGTCGTTTTCGTCTCGCTCTTTTTCTGTCACCGTGTTCTCCAATTTAAATTAATGCTGTTAACCTTCTCGTACACACTCCGGTCAGCCATTTAGGAGAAGGAAGCACTGGCTCCTCACATTTAAAAAAAATCGTACTTAGCAAATAGTTTTTTGTCGCACGGCGAGTTGCTTAGTTTACTATAAAGCGCTCTAACAATTTTCAGCGAAAAAAATTACGTTATTTTGAACTGATTTCAAAAAAGGAGGAGGTTCTATTTGACAGCGGAATAATTTTTTTATTTTATTTATCTTTATTTTTTTTATTATTTAAGTATGTTTATCGATTACTCCGCAAAATAGTACGAATCGATTTATAAATAGTATGACGGCGGGATTCCGCGACACCTTGGAGCAATATATTACATCATCCCGGTACAGACGACGGGAAAAAGACCCTAGTGTGAAAATCGTCGTTTTCGTCTCGCTCTTTTTCTGTCACCGTGTTCTCGACTTTAAATTAATGCTGTTAACCTTCTCGCACACACTCCGGTCAGCCATTTAGGGGTAGGAAGCACTGGCTCCTCACGTTTAAAAAAATCGTACTTAGCAAATAGTTTTTTGTCGCACGGCGAGTTGCTTAGTTTACTATAAAGCGCTCTAACAATTTTCAGCGAAAAAAATTACGTTATTTTGAACTGATTTCAAAAAAGGAGGAGGTTCTATTTGACAGCGGAATAATTTTTTTATTTTATTTATCTTTATTTTATTCATTTTTAAAGTATGTTTATCGGTTACTACGCAAAATAGTATGAACCGATTTTGATCATTTTTTCCGCTTTGGTCGTATTTCAGATGTGGTCCCACATAAACTGTATAGAAATTGTTTCGGTGGTGCTTGTTGAACAAATTAATAAAGACCAACAAATGTACACGAAAAAAACGCGATTACGTTACGGTGACAAAATACTAGCAACTATTTTTAATAGCAAATTAATTACAAAAAAGATGTTGGGACTGCACCAAATCAGGAAAAAAGTGATAAATTTTTTTTTTGATTTAATTATTTTGTACATTTCTGTGCTTTTTTTCTGTGTTTTGATGTCGGTTTAATTTTTTTACTTTTAACATTCCAAGTAAAGTGAAAGTTTCATTGGACTTTACATGTATTTACTGCACAGTAAAAATCAGTACTATATAGTTTTGATCTTATAACCAAAACAATGGATAAAAATGTTCGTTTCAGTAGTACTATTTGTTTGAAATATTTTTTTATCTATTCGTACTTTTTTTTTGAAAATTATAAAACAAAAAAATTACAAATAAAATTTTTTTTTTGTCTGAACTATTATTAACTGATTGAATGTAAAAAAAAAAAATAATATCCGCACGTTGGTTATATTAGTATTAACAGTTGAATAAAATAAATTTCTGTTCCATGAAATTCTCGGGTATAGGACTTTGAACATATTTGAAATTTCTTTCTTCTTTTGGAGAATTTTATCGAATTAAAACTTTGAATTTGAAATTGGAATTAATGCTATAAAACTATGTCATGTCTAACAAATAACCAAGATAAAACCTAAAATTGATAAAAAGTAAATCTATTTTAGTTTTTAGTTGGTCCTCCTACGGAAATCCTGTCGTGTACACCACTGCTCCCGAATCGTCTTACCGAGAAGGGGGATGAGGTGAAATTTCCCAGGAAAAATTTATCGGATCAGGGGTGAATATTTCCTATGCAAATTTAACTCCTTTGGTAATAATATCATCTGAGGGAAATGATTTTACAGCTACACGTGTGTGGGCTCGGTGCCAGTTTTACTAAATTGTAAGGGAGATCATTTTTATGGTCGGTAGGTATAGTAATAATTTTATTCCCGTGCCTACATTGCTTACTACTGAAGTTTATGTTTTTTTATCGGTAATTTATGGTTTCACAGCGTGTATTATACTTTTATGTTGTGTTAATTTTTAAATAAGTTGTCCAAAGATAAGAGGGAATGACCCATGTTCAAATGTTTGAGTAGATAATACTTTTAAACGTTCAACTTTTTTGTGGAATTGCATTAATTAGGACGTTGAGCACACTCTCGCAAAAAATGGGATTCGTGAAATTAATTGATTGCGTCCACGAATTAAAATATAAGGTAAAAAACTAATTTAATACTAGCATAGGTAGGTACCGTACTAATAAATTATTGTTAAAAAAAAAAAAGTGTTTAAGTGTATTGTATATGCACAATTTTTAAAGTGAAATAATTTAAAGTAAATAATTATCTTACAATAATTGTCACTCATCATTAAATACTAACACGAGATAGAACCGTTTTATATCAAAATCCGGTCAATACACACGGAACCTTATTTTATTCGTATTCTATTAGCTTTTGTTTCGTGAACTTTTGTAAGTATGAAACCGAAAATTTGATTTTAATTGTAAATATTTACAAACAAATGACGTATTTAATAATTTTTAAACACCTATTGTATCAAAAAATTTATGTTTTAAAACTGACGTTTGATTTATCAAACATAGATTGTTGAGGTCTTTTTAATTCGTACCAACAACACACGAAGAGTTTTAATTTTCTAACAATAAAGACGATTTAATAGAAATCTATTGAAATCAGTATAAATTGTAGAAAATGCGTTTTTCTACGATTTATAATAAAAAAAACTTAAAATTAATAATATGTTGATTGACTTGTTGTTATGATAAAATATATGCGTGTATTAATTGGGACGCTTTATTTTTTGTTTCAGGTAAATAGTGAAATAAGTAAACTACAAACTGTAAATTTGAGCAAGGTCAGAAACGTGAGTAATTTGTCACATTTTTTACGATCCAGATATTTGAAACTATAAAACTTTAAATGCTGTAAAAATTGTAATATTTTTTATTTGATTTGTTGAATAAGTTAACCCAACTTCTAAATAATGTAGAAATAAACAAGAACATGAAAATTTTGGCTCTCGCAAAACGCGTTGTATGAAATAATAGTATACAGTCATTTTTCTTTTTACGTATAATACTTTTCGTTTTCTCACTCTTTATTCTAGTACGTTCGATATAGACAAACTCAAACGTAAGAATGATTGTATTTACGATAAAATATCCCAATAAAGTTTTGAGCCTGTTTTTAAATCCCTTGAGAAAATTTGGAGATTGCTATCTATTACTAGAAAAGTATTTTTTTTTTTTTTTTTTTTTTTTTTTTTTTGATTTTTTTTTTTTTATAAAAAAATTTTTTTTTTTTTTTTTTTTTTTTTTTTTGCCTACCTTATCCTATTCCAACGGAAATAGATCTCTTCTGGTCACATATAGTTCTACACGATCGAGTCGACAGTCGTGGCGTCCACTAGGCCATGAAATACTATTAAAATTCCAATTGAAGGAAAACGTATAGACGAAAAAAGTTTTAAACAAGTTTTCTCTGCACATAAAAAGTTTGCGACTCGATTAGGAGATACACATAAACAAATATCCTAGGTGTCATGTTCAAACATCTAAAGTTTCTAATAATTACCAAATTTGATTAAGATTTATCTACAACTGAAAATTTTGCTATAAAAATAATTATTATTCTAAAATTTTTAATCATGATTTTATTAATATCAATGCGTGTATTTTTACTTATACCTTGAACCGGACAGTGGTTTGATTATTGGAATAATTTAATCGTTCTAAATGTTTTCTTTCAAACATTTTGATGAAATTGTTCAAAGTAATTATCATTTGTTTGGTTTATTTGTAGCTTATTTAATTATTCGATTATTGGACTACTGTTTTTAATATAAATAGTCCCAAGTACTCAAGTAAAATTTATAATTTTAACCTTGGTAGAAATTTAACTTTTTGCAGTTATAAAGACATTTGTGTACATTTCTCATTTAACACAATATAGGCTATTCCATTATTACGTTTATGGTTGATGTCAAATATTTCGTACATTCATTCCCATAAAAAAGGTAATGTTTTTTCTAAGTTTTATATAATAATAAAGTAAATGAATGATGTACCTTTATCCCTTGAAAATAATAATACAATTTTCAAACAATAAACATTTATGTTCACAATAATTTTTATATTGTTGTGTTTGACTTGCGGATGTAAAAACATCCAAAACATTGTTTTATCATTTAAAAACAATTATTTCAGCGTGTACGTTTATCGTAACTTATAATATAAGTTAAAAGTAAGCGACTACTTAAATGGTCTTTACAATTCATCCTCGACGTTTTTTATCATTTAAAGTTTAACTATCTTAACTTTTCTCGATTATTTTTTGTTAGTTAAACGGTGTTCATCATAAGGAATGATAATTACTCATGTAAAAAACAAATCTCCTAATATCATTTTTCATATCGTCAAAACTGAACGTTGTTACTTATTCACGTACTTTTTTTTTATCTTTTTTTGCTAAAATTTTAAAATCTATTGTGACAACAACGTATAATACATGCCACTTTAGTAAATTATTTATAATACATAAAAATTTTTTCTCAGGATTTTTAAATTTTCCCTTCTTTCAAATCGTTTCCGATGCAAATAAAAAAAAAAAAAAAATAGGTTATACAGTAGTTATTATTGCCACTTTCTATTCAGAGGGTCCGGAATCGTCTACTCGACTGTCCCTCGCGATTGAAACAGTAAATGGTCAACGATTTTTTTTTTTTTTTTTTTTGCCGCTATTGTCCGTTCAACGTAAGCGAGGTCCACAAACGGAAACACTTTTCAGAACACGGCCTGACGGGAAATCACTATTTTTTACCGATGGCCCTTTGAGTGGTGAATTGTGTTCCTTTTTGCGTTTTCTGGTGGTATATAACGAAACGGCCTCGATGATTATTATTCGCGGAAAACCAAATGGCGTTTTATTATTTATTCAAAAGACAAAATTCTTCCTATTTTTTTTTTTTTTTTGTGATGTTTAAACATTTTTTTACATTCTTCGATGAGATTTTACGTTCCGTATGAAGAATGTTTGTCATTATTGATTAACTTTGACAAATGACTAACAAAAATGTAAAAGAGACTTAATATATAGTATAGGTTTATTATTAAAAATTGTAAGTTTATTTTACTATTTGTATAAACACGTTTTGTATGCCTAATATAGTTTATAATGTCCTTAAAAACGTCTTTATTTTCATCTTACACAATTTTTGATTTTATTACTACAAGCGTTGTAAAATATAGTTTAAATACCTACCTAATATCGTATTATTTTAGTATTTTAAGTCACAGAAGAGTTTCCTGTATATTTGTTAATATGGTTGGCAGTCAATGTACTGCGGAGTTGTCAAAGTCACGGAAAACTGAGAGTTTCTTGTTCAGTTATTAAAACACTTTGCAATATGTGTTCTAAGAAGCTGTCAAAGTAAATTTTGAAATCATATTGATATACGTGTGTATTATTTTGATTTAGTTCTATATTACTACATCTTTGATTATGCTAATACTTTTATCAAAGCAATGAACACTATAATAACGTTAAAATGTTTAAAACTGGCAAAGAGTAGAACAATTTTGCATCGCGGTTATTTCTCGGTCATTATAAAGCGTTCTAAAAACACAATATATTTCGAAGTGAAAAACATTTTTTCATTTTTATCACGAAAAAATGCATTTATTTAGGTCCACCATAAATTATGAGCAAACGATTCAGACTGTATAAATTAATTACAAAACACCAGTAAAACGGGACGAGAGAAAAGGGTTTTTTTTTTACTGATCTCACAAGGAACAACTGACAAAGAACTTTTCGGCCTTTACGGTATAAAATCGTATTGTTTTATTTTTTAAAGCTTTCGGGATGGGTTGAATAGTATAGGTAGGTAACGAAAAAAGGCGACCGAAGAATAGGGAAAAAGCCAAACTTTGTTCGAGTACCTTTTGCATGGGCCATTTAATTTAATAACATCGACTTTTATCTCTCTGTCTCCCTCTTCCTTCGGTCACAATATTCACTTATATATTGTGATCTTGTATTTACTAGTCTGTTGAACATCGTTCACTCGTTTACACTTCTATTTTGGTTCAGGGATATTTAGAGGAAAACAATTATTATATTTCATTTTCCCCGTGTTCTTTTTTATATTGATCTTTAAAATGCATCAAAATAGACGCCATAGAGGTATACATTTATACTTATAATATAACTTATTTATATACGTTTTAAACTTTTTTTTTTTTTTTTTACAAATAACATTTAAAAATACCAAAAATGAATCCAATAAGCAATAGTAAAGATAAAAGAAGATATCAACATAGGAATAAATAATCTTTGTCAGAAAATAAGTGCTGTATATTGTTACGTTTTACCAATTACATAGAATAAATTGTTGAAAATCTGAGAGATTTCAATGAGATAACCGAAGTTCATAAAGAAACATAAAATAAAAATATGAGTACAAATACAAAATTCAGAACAGAAAATGTGTAGTACGTGAGAAATAAAATGGAACCAAAATACAGATAAAACGTCGAGAAACCCAATTATATAACAATAAGATACATTGACTAAGCTAAAAACACAAAAAACAACGATGGAAGAAATCAGAAATAAATGATAGAATTAAATTTTCAGGCCAAATTTAACATCAAAAAAACTCTATTTACACAGAAAACATTTGATTAAAAATCAGAAAAAAATATTATATTGAAGATGGATGTATGGAGTATAACCGTAAAAAAAAATAAATATCAACAGCCCAAGAACAAAAAAATATGAAAAGTTTAGCAGCTATTATGAGATGTTGAGTTAGAATAAGAGGGTTAGTTGAGTTAAACGAATGGAATACTTACTCAACAGACTAGAAAAAGTACCACTGGGGAAAATTGTATGAAAAATTAGAATTTGAAGATGAAATCTACGCATGACGACGTGATGATTATGATGTTAAAATGGATAAAAAATTATTGAACAATTTGATTAGAAGGCAGCGCAGATAAAAAAAACCACGAGGGAAGGCCAAGACACGAATATATTCAACAGTTAGTAAAATATCAAGGATGATATAAAAATATATAGAATATTTAAGAATGTGCGGCGTGTGTAAAAGTGAAAACAAAAGCATTTAAAGGGAAAAATGCTGCAAACAAATCATCGGATAGAATCTGAAGAGAGATATTATTTTATGTGTGCATTAGCCATGTTTACCGCTTCACCATAGCGGGTGCAACGATAGTGATTATTTATGCGAAAATAACGTCTTCACGAGATATTGTTCTTTTCACTCGTGTTAATCCGACACGTAGGAACCTAATGCTCGCATTGTTTAAAATGCAAATTTGCAGATCAAAAGACTCACAGACTGTATTTACTGTTTCGCTGTATATTTTATTTTCTTTCAATTGTAATTTTCAAAAATATTTTTCTAGAAATTTGTCCTTTGTTACGTAGGTGCCTACTGACTGTAAACAATGAGAGAGAAACTTCGACATCTTCGTAAAACGTTCGTTTGTGTATAACATCAAAGCGCATTTTCGTCACGAATGAACTACAAATAATCTTTGTATGAACCGTGTGATCCGTAAAATTTTATTGAATGTGTTTATTTCGATATAATAATCGTATCGATATTTGTGATAATGTGAATTATTTAAGTAATATTTCTAGATCTATTTATTTTTCCTAAGTTTACTCTAAATTTTGAATTTAACATTTCATGAGAAATGACATTCATAGTGTTATTATTTACCGAAAATCAATTTAGTTTGACAACGGCAAAACTAAGTGAAACTTTCCCTCAAACAATATTTAATTGTCTATGTACGTTTTATGGAAATTAAATGTTACGAAACATAAGTATATTTTACAAAAAAAAAAAAATTAATAATATAAAACTTGTTCGTGTGATATCTTGAAATATCTCAAAAATTGTTTTATAGCTTCAATGAATTTCTAAAGTTATTTTTCTCACTCTTATTATTTTCTATAAACATAATACATAATATTAAATGAGCCAAGCAACTTTTTATGATATGTTTTTTTCAAAAAGTAACAGGGACAAAATATCGTATTTAATTTAAACACGCAAATGACGCATTAAACTATTTGCTTGGGTACAGATACTGTCAAAATTACAATAAAACAATGATTATATATTGAAGTTTGCCAAAATTACATTACATGGCATTGAGTCATAGTTGAAAAAACATTATAATATAATGTTTTGTAAACAATATATGTTCGTGTCAATAAATCATAATATAAAATTTAACAATCAAGCGTTATACTGTTGTTCCACATTAAAAAGTAGTTAAAGAAACGTGTTAGATATAAATTACAAGAGTACATAAATATTTAGTTTTTTTTAATTATTTATTTTTGGGTCACTAATAGATTTGCATAAAAATCTTCTATTTTTTTTGTCAAATATTTAAAGTATTTAAGAACATAAAATCCTGAAATTTTAATTTCATGGAAATTATTTCTATTTTTATTATTTAGTAATTTTATTTCTAAAATGAAGATATTTTAAATTTTAACATGGAAAAAACAAAAAACATCGTCTAAGGTTTATCATAGTTTGAACTCCTAATGTAAACTCAATATCCACTATAAATGGTATTTTATACCAACATAGACATTTACGTAGACCCAATGGTCAAATAAATCATCACAATTGATATAATTTTGAGTTTAGTTCTGTATAAAAAAGTAGTTTTTCAAATTTAACCGTGAGTTATTTTCAGAATTAGATTTTTATATTATAATGCTATATTTTTAAAAATCGAAAGAATGTTAGTTTCCAAAATATTTATGCTTTATTAAATCAAGAGTGAAAAATTCAAAAATTAACCAAAGATTTATATGAAATTCTACTTCAGCAGTAACTTAAAATGAAAGACGTTTAATTCAGATCTCTAAAACAAAACTTAAATACATTTATTGTTAGTCATTTAATTTTTACCTGGCTTTTTTAATCAATAGGTTGTACCAACTTCAATCATTTTTATCTATATATTTTAAAATATATATTTATTTATGAACTTTTAAAAAAAAGTATTATAATGTGTATATAGAGTAATCTATGAAAAAAGTTTTTCTACTCAAAAACAATTTATAGGTCAATAGTTTCAAACTAATTATAGTTAATTTACTCAAACCAATAAAAACTCAAAATTTAAAATCTCATAACAATCGTTATTTAGATTTTTTGTTTCAATACAATATTCAAACTTAAATTGAATTATAATGATTAAAAATCACAGGTTATTAATGGATTTGATTACCATTTAAAGGTCAGAGTAGCGTATTGCCTTATTTCAAAAAAAAAAATATTATTTATAAACAAAAATAATATTAATTTAAACAATTTTCCTTGATAATCAAAGACGATTATAAAATAATTTACAGCAATATTGTTTTTGTTTTTTTTTCAACACATGGTATTCAAATTATGATTTACATCAGTTGCAATACTTAACTTATTCTGAATTACGTTTTGTTTTATCAACATAAAACACAAAACTGAACAGCCAAAACAATTTGTCGGAAATAAACTCATAAAATTCGCTTCGGATAGTCAACACTTTTTACGAAATAATAGAAAACACCACTCCACCACTCTACATGAATGTGTGTTTTATGAATATTGTTTTATATATACGTCAGATCGATGAATTCTCGTTTCACCTGAATAGATATATAAATGGCGGCCGAGAATAAAATAAAGGATTATAGATTTTGTATTTTGCGCTGTCATCGTTTTTTGCAATATTTCCTCGGAATTCATCTATTTCAATGTTTGGGATTATATTTAAGCCTTATGCGGACGAATAAATAACTGGGAATAAGAATACTACGGATGGGTTCACGCGTTGGCTTTATGAATATAATATTTTATATTCCTCCAGGTCTCTCGATGTGTGACCTATAAAACATTGCCATGCATCGAAATAACTCAAACCAAATGAAACTTTTTTTTTGAGTTTAGTATATCCCACGTGATTTCAGCATAATTTACGTTTTTAGTCACTGTTCGAAATGAGAACAAGTATAGGTTAGGTAAACAAACAACAGTATGCGGTAGGATGTTTTGTAAATACTCATTCTCGGCAAAAGTATCAGTGTGAAAATCGTTTTACTAACGTTTATGAAATTCGTAAAGTATCTAAGATCAATCACTATAAACCATACTAAATTAAAGATAAATTTGTTTTGTATACAGCCATGATTCACCTATGTATATTTTCTCCTCTGTTTGTGTATGACCTGAATAATTGTACAGTTTTGACCAAATTTTAAAATTTATATGGTTTTAGAAGAAAATATTGAATCGTTTAGAACATGATATTATAGAGGGTAAATGTTGAAAATGATAGTGCAACCAGTCTAATATAATGAAATGAAACACGGATGCATACTCTACTAATTTATTCTCCCGGCCATTTCATTGTAAAATAGGCTAAAATTCAATTTGACGAGTCCAAGATTTCAAACATGAGGAGGGCGAAAATAGCTTACTCTTCAGTACAAATAAAGAATATATTGCAACATTTGCTATAACTGTATATTGTTTTTTTCTTAATTAAACAATTAAAAGAATAGTGCAATTGTTTAAAAACATAACAAAAAGTTTGGCATCAAATCTAAATCCGAACTTATTCGATTCATCCAATTTTTGTTAAAATTATTTTGAATTTACTCTGAGAAACCTATTATCCAAAAATTTTAGATGATAATTATTTGGACTACGTTGAATTCGATAACGGTATTTTCAATAAATGATTTAAGTCATATATATTTTATTTTATTTAGAATAATGGATCATTATTTTAGTGTTTTTTTTTTTTTTTTCAAAATTACAATTACAGGAAAGTAACTGACAAAAAAGAAAAAAATGTAGGAATTTAAATTTTTGGTCGTATTCTGTTTTTGTGTTTTTTAAGATATCAGTATAAACCTGTTTAACTGATAATGAATGACATTTTTTGAAATAATATTTTCTTGTTTTTAAGGCTATTTTTTAAAGGAATCACGTCAGCGCCAACATACTTTTAAATTACAACAATTGTTACGTACATGCTTTCTGTGTGACTGATGCTATAAAGGAACCGCGAAATAGTATTATTTTATATTAAAATCGATATCTCAAAACTGTCACACATAACGTCAATGTACTGTTCAAAATAAGCGTATTTACGGCACAGTTATTAGCATCGGAACGGTGTTGTATTTTCTAGTATATAATTGCTAAATATTAAAAAACAAACAAAATAGTGTTACTATTCAATTATTTATTCATATGTACAAGAAGCGCCCTAAATTTTTATTAAACCTTCTTACAATGTATGCGGAAACATTTTATTATTACTCTTTATTTTTTTTTCATTTTTAAGTATGCAATTTTATATAATTTTGTATGACAATATGGAACCACAATAAGTTGTGACAGAAGTGAATTTTTTTTCCCGTTATCTTTTATCTTAGTATTTTTTCTTTGTTTTTTGTCATGTGCTTATTCGACCCTTTTTTTTGTTTTATATTATATCAATTTCAATAGAAACTATTTTATTTAAATTATGAGCAAAAACGAGCATAAAATTTTAAAAAAAAAAAATCATAGAAAAACGTCTTGATATTATTTTCAACGATTTTTTAGTGATTGCATTTTGTTTAAATATTCGGTCACACTGATAAAAGTCTTTTTAACGTTTTATTAATGTTTAAATCGATTGGTTTTTCACGATATTTTGAAATGTGTTTTCATTTTATCTTAACACATCGTAAATATTGTATACAATACAGAGTGTTTGATTATCTATAATAATTTTGGTGTTCAAACTCAATAAGTTTATAATTATTTTATGATTTTTTAACGTTATAATCAAAATACTACCTATTAAATTCTTGAATAGCCTTGTGGAATAGAACAAGCTTTTTTCAAACAAACTCCAGTTTCAAATGATTTGTTTGCATTTTTTAACTTAGACCAAAATTTTGATAGCAACCAAAACTTAAGAAAAAGGAATTCGCAAAAGTTTTTGAATACTTACTAGAATATTTTGTCACTAAAACTAGGTATAGGTTCTCCACGAGACAGATTGATTTAGTGATATAACTAAACCAACAAAGGTCAAATAAACTTTTTACATTTGCCAAATAAAAAGTTTGGCATTGAACTTTTCGTAATACCGTATTCGATTTTTTTTAACATCTCGGGTGACTACATTTTGTACGTGATTTTCAGTAATGGTATGCTTTCGACTCACAATTCTTTTATCAAAATTTTTTTATTGTCGAACATGTTCAATCTAATTTTAAAAGAATATTGATTATTATGTGTTACTTTAATAACACAAAAATTTTCCTCAAATGTATATGCCATTTGAACACTCACATTTCGGTACACAATAGTTTGACTAATAATAGTTGAATGTACTTAATTATACCGTGCACTAAAACAATTACGGTTAAAAATTCTAACGTGTCCATACATTTATACGCGTGGCTATTTATCAAAAATTTTGTTAAACATCGTGACAGTCAACCTGTATTATAAGTTCCTTTAGCTACATTTTTAACCGAGTTTATGCAATATAAAATGTCGATACACATAAAAAAATCGAGAATATAGGTCAAATTAAATTCGTTTTATTTATCTTAATCAGCAATTAACACTAAAAATGAACGACAAAACATTCTTCCACATTAGGAGCGAGTAGTTTATTGGGACTTACCATAATCAGAATGAGAACACACCGGACGGCGAACAAGAAGTAGTTGAAATTTATGCTGTTGCAGGTTATTATTAAAATATTCTCATGAAATACAATTGTTTTGGTATTTAGTACATAAATTAGTTACGAGTTTATTAGATTATTTGCAGTTATTGACCGTTTAATGATTGTCGGAGAGTTACGGACTTAACTCTAGATCACATATAGAAGCGCCAAACTGGTACGGTCTTTTTCTGAAAAAAGTATTGAATATTATATTTTAAATGTGTTCGGTTTGGTGAAAAATCAATAGTTAAGTCACAGGTACAATTAAACCAAATTTTAATGATTGGCTGAACGATTAATTACACATATTTATGTCTTAAATTATTTT
Organism: Hormaphis cornu; assembly: GCA_017140985.1. NCBI lineage: Eukaryota > Metazoa > Arthropoda > Insecta > Hemiptera > Hormaphididae > Hormaphis > Hormaphis cornu. Next base: position 26,106,670 of record CM029358.1, read on the forward strand.
TTCATCGGTAGTTATCATCGTCATACATTTTTGAAATGTTTTAACTAATTTATTTTGGATTTTTTTTTACAATTTATGTACAAGATACAAAACTAGCGATCTATGTATTACAAAAAAAAAAAATAAAATAATTATCAAACTCTAAGCACTTGAGTTGTGTTTATTATTTTTTTCATATGTTTAGTATAACTGATTTAATCAAAATTAGGTATTAGTTTTTATTTTTAACAAAAATATAGTGGACAAATTGAAAATAACCATTGACTCATCTAGCCTTGGCCGTTTTGATTTTCAGACAAACTCCAACACCACTTACGCTGGTGGCCCATTTTCGTTGATAGATACTTTAATTTTGCCCGAATCAATGAAATTGTCTGGCTTAAGACAAAAGTCACAACCATCGCCATCGCAGGTACAATAAAACCACAATAAATGTTTGCAATTAAATTAGTGCCTTTTGCCTGGCTCCAATAGAACACCCAAACTGTTATTGTTAAAAGTTTAGATAATTTATTAAGTCAGGTTTGTTTTAACTTTTAAACATAACTGGCTTCTTTACAGATTTAAACTCATTTGTTCATCAATTACCTTTTAAAAAACGTGAATTATTTATTTTGAGATCGTTTCATTTGTTTTATTTTTTATTTCTTTTACACCGACGAACAATCGGCCAATATTAGCATTTAATAAAAAAAAATCAAACTTTACTTATACTTAAGGCAAGTTCATCGTTTATGTTGACTCAACCCACGATCTGCTATCCAATTGAACTGACCTTCTTAACTCGGTTAAAACGACGTGACCGTTTCGAGGTTCAACCTCGTAAAAGCTCAATGTTTTAGAGGAAAAAATATAATGTTTGTTTTTTTAAATTTTTTTTTTTTTTTTTTTGCTCGTATTATCCATCGGTATTATTTGGCCGACGCCGGAACAGTTGAAGCACGCAGTATCGGAGAAGAAACGATAAGAGGACAATACAGTCGTAACCTGCGACGGCTGCTACAATAAAACCAAATTAATGGCCACAATTAAATTAGTGCCTTTTGCACGGCTCAGCAGCCCACGACCCCACCCATCTCTTCGCGTGCCACCCCACGACCCTCAAAACCAACATCCATCCCTTCGCGACAACTTCCCCCTGAATCACCCCTTTGCTAACCGACCGACCGATCCAGGCCGCGATTAATATTCATTTTTAACGTGTCCCGGAGGAAGTCACGCGCAAGTCTGTTGCTGATGTCTCGGGGAACGACGAGTCGTTTAAAACGATCTCAAAGCTAATGTATTCCAGTGGAATATTGGCCTGGGAAACATTATTATTATTATTTTGTACGATTGGATCTGCGAACTGTACAGGGTACGGCAGTTTGGAGGTTCAAAAAAATAATGGTAAGCAAAAAAACTTAAAGTTTTTTACTAATTATTTCCCGTCAAGTCGTTTAAAACAAATTTTGAAGGCTACGCTTCGATTCGGGAGAGCGCGGGTAAACTTTACCTTACGACTTAACCTGAACATTCTTTCCTAGTTTTCCACTCTCAAATCTTAGAAAACTTCGGGGATTTCCCGAGTCAACCGAACCGATTGAGAACACAATGTGATGCGCATCGCCCTTATTGCATGGAAAAATTCTAAAAAGCGATTTGAACTCGTTATGGAGTGTACTCGAATGCAATTTTCCCCCTTTTTTGATTGTTAAACCTCAAACTGCGTAAATTGAAATTTAAGAAATGACGATTTTCGGAAGCCAAAAAACAATTTAAATAATGGCGGTATTATTCTAGTTATGTGCTTTTTTTACGCAATCACACGCTGTAAACTTGAGTTCCATAATCACGAATTTCCGAGGATATGCAGGTTGGCACAGTCTCTGATACCTTTTTTTCAAATCCACGTTCACCGTTTCTCCTTACTAACAATAGTAGATACAGTTCGACTGGAGCACACTGTATAATATTACTGATGACTCCACGGTTTTTATTCAAAATTCATTTTCCGCTCATTGTGACAAATCGTTCTGCGGAATTGTTTACGATCAAGAAATATTACTACGATAATATTATAAAAACACCATAAAGAAACTGCACATTAGATCGGTTCAATTTATGGCGTTTTGGTTTTAAGGTGAATTTTTAACGCTGTGTACAGGATATAGTTACGTTAATGGGAGGGATGGACTTAAACGTAACACGCGGTCGTTTGCAGGGAAAAGTTTTTTATGAGTTTCGCGGTGATGACGTTTTGGCACCATTATCAACGAAAAAAAAGTAAATATGCGCTAAGTTATTTTAAATGCCAGTCAAATTATACTTTTTAATACTATGTTATTTTTGATTATGAGCGGAGCTGGGTTTTTTCTTAAAATTATAAAAGGGTAATATTTAGTTTTTCTAAAAACTGCTTTTCGGGTAGAAGAACTGCATCCGAACTTTACTGCAAACGTCACATTATCTAAAAAAAAAGAATGACAAACAGTTAATCAATGCAATGGAATGATAGTAAATAATATTAACGATGAAATTTCAATCCAAATATTGAAAAACAAATTTATTTTGATTGTTCTCGATTATGTTTTTTTTTTTTTTTAATTATATTTATCATATTCGTTTTACGAATTTTTTTTTTTTATCACTGACATATTTATTGTTCAATAAAACCTTGATTTCACTATGACATCATAGTTTTGTATTTGTTCAATTTAAAAATCATAAATCCATTCCTAATATCAGCTCGTAATCATAGTTGTATAGAATCATAGTTATATTTTTAGAGTATCGTTCAAAGGTATGCTAAGCGAGGTAATTTAATTTAAAGTAGAAAATCGTATTTGTTTAATTTAAAAATAAATTATATCCGTATACAAAATGTTTACATAAAAACAACTTGTTTAAATTTTGGTGTAAATATCTATAAAATGACATAAATTTCTTTTTTTTTTTTTTTTGTATAGTTTAAGTGTAGGGAAATTTAAAATTTGTAATTTGCATAACTGATAGACAGTTGACCTTTTAATATTAAGCTCGTAATAAAAATTTTCTTATCACATAACTTCTCAATAACTTTCTCATAACAACTATATTGTAAAAATATTTGGGTCTCATAATAGAAAATGTTCTGGTTCTTTTATTTTGTTGCTAAAAAATTAATTCACATGACTAAAGTGTTTCTAATTCAGAATTAATGTAATTTTTTAAAAAATCATAAAGTCCACTAGTTTTGTTCCATAACAATATTATAATATTAATCAATCCCAAACGTATTATCTTTTTCTTGTAAATAATTGAGTTCTTTTATTATCAAACTTTTCATAATACTTCATAATTGGTTTTCTAGTTTATAACCTGTTACGAAAATATATAACAGAGTAAGAGATAAAAACAAAAACTTTCATCTTTGTCTTGAATATAATGACGTTTGGTTAATTAAAGTTTTGATAGCAAAAATACATTAAGTAAAAAAATTTGACCTTCGTTTAAAAGAAATTTTTTTCCGTTCATCTTAATTTACATGAATACGATCGAAGAAACAAGTAAACAATTATTAATTTATTTTTTCATACGCTTTATTAGTTTTTCCGCTTACCGGTCGCCAGTCGATCGATCGTTATTATTTTCTTTCAGGCACAGAACAATAATTTAATAATTACTATTGTCACAAACAAAAATTCAAAATCTACTGTATATTTTATTAAAATTTTAATTTTCACCAACTCTATACCATTACAACTTTTCGTCAACATTGGATCTACTTTTTTCGGTTAAGTCTACAAAAAAAGAGAAAAAAAATAAGTTCTATTCACAGTTATCGTAACTCTTTTTTTCACGCTAGGTACCTAACCTAATGGTCTCTAAGGGATATCCATACACGTTGGGATGGGTTTTAATGGTATCATTTTTCCACCTCACGTCCACATGACCCAGCACCAGTTTTTAAGACTGAAGGTTTCTCTTTTTTCCCTCTTATTTATTTTTCTTTTTTTCTACTATAGAGACCATTAACAACGGTGGAAAAAAAATGATCATAATAAAAGGTAAAAACTGACAAGTATCAGCTAAAAGCTCTGGGCTTTTTGGTAGGTGAGTAATTTTCTTCTCTTATTATTCATATATACATTAGGTAACTATACGCAACACTTTAATCGACTTCCAAAATTCAAAATATGCGAGTATTCTAGTTAATCAAAAAATTTAGTTTTAAATGAAATTTTTACCCTCATTTCAAACAAATAGGGATTATAAATTACACATAATTTATATTTATGTTTTACGCTAAATATAACTAATTTCGAAGATTTGTAACAATTCAAAGTTTTTTTAAATGGAAAAAAAAACGCTTAAAACTATATTATTATATAATGAAAACAAATATTGACAACTTGCATTAAATAAAATCTTTAATCCGTGCGACGAGTAAATATTAAAATTATCGAAAATAAACATTGCCTGATTGCCTAAATTGTAGGAGTCATTCAATTCAACTATAGCGAATCGATGTGCTTTTTGCCACTAGATAATATTAAATAATGTTGTTAAAAAAATTATTGTATTTTAATTTTATACAACCAATTTCGTTTATGTTTCCTATGTGTACAAAACAATCGTAATCATCTATAAAAATTGTTTGAAAACAATTTATTAGAAATTCCTGTTTATATAATTAGTTATTTATTTAGCGTACATTATTGTTAGATTTGAACAAATAAAATCGCCGTTTGGACGGTTATGTGTCGGAGAACGCATTTTGCTCAGACGTTTTGCCAAATATCGGAATCGGGGCCACACGTCCAAATGTTGCCACAGAGAAAAAGGAGTTAATTGGTTTTTGAGCAGACACGAAGTAAAAGGTTTCTGTGAATTTAATTAAAAACGAACTGATCCGATAGAGGATAATTCCGAAGTGGAAAATGAATTGATACTCTCACAAACACATATACGTTGGTTGAAATATTCATGCTTGATAAATAATCTTACCAACAACAATCTTATGTACTTACTTAATATTATTATGTTATATGATAATATCTCTAATTTGTTTAAAATTAGTTGTACATTTTATTGTATTGTTATTATTACCAACAATAATTATATTGCGCAAATTACCTGATAACTTAAAATAGAAAAAAGATATTAAATAAGATCACATTTTTTTATCCTAACTTTTTCTTTACAGCATGTTTGACTTGACCTTTACTGATTTAAAATCTCCGAATTTAAGTGTATAAAAAACCATGTAGAATACATCATATTTTTATGCATTTAGTGTACTATTTTTTCTATGGTTTAAAAACATTATTTCTGTATAAAATAAAATTTTAAATCTTTCCATCTAGTAGTTGTAATTTTGTTGATGTTTACCATACAAGCTTAAATAATACGATGATAAAAATGCCAGCTTAAACAATGTTAAAAAATTGTACATAGCAAAAAGCAATTAAGAATTAATTAAGAAAATTTTCAGACGTTTTTTCTAAGCATTAGAGGAGGTTCTAAATGACCCCATAAATTTCCTGTCTCACTGCCTATCTATCCAATCCGAGTCTTTCGCTATTTTTTCTCTTTTTCTGTCGATTAGTCAAACAAGCGTCCACCGGAATCGTGGCACATTTAAATATACGAGCCGTTTCGCACTTTAATTATTTTAATTTTGTCGTGTTTTTTTTAATTTTTTTGTGCAATCTGTTTGGACTACGAGTGAAATGTTCGGACGGAAAATTACTTAATTTCCATATACAGGTGCAGGATGCTGTGCAATATGATGACGGAGTGTGAAGGTGGGGTGTGTAATCGTGTAAACAATGTGTGTATCAAAAACGGGTCGGGAATAAAAAATTATCTTTCATTTGTAATACTTTCATGAACGTCAGTTTTTTATTATTATTATTATTATTATTATTTTTTTTTTTTATGGGAATATTTTGAAACTCCCCCACTGGCAAACGGTGGAGACGAAAGTATTACGTTTTGTGTTAAATCACAAAAAAAAAAAAAGAAAAAAAATACAACACTGGTCCGTTGAATGGCGTGTAGGTACGCTCGTCGTCGCGGAGAGACAATCATCCGCCGTTTGAGCATCATTAGCGCGTATAATGTCGGATAAGGCGGATAAGGCGTTAGGTGACATCCACTTAGAAACTGTGAATTATAGCGCTGTAATTTGTTTGTTTTTCTTTATTTTTTTAATACTATTCTTTTTTTCCTTCTTATCTTCTTTGCCGTAAAGTTTGAATTGTCTGGGCAAATACTGCAGACGGTTTCAAAACCAAACGACGGTACAAACCAGTACTGCGGTATATTTACCGAAAAAAAAAAAAACGTAGAAGTTGCCCGCGAAAATCTAATTTTAATCTCAGACTTGTACCAGACTATCAACTTCTAGACGTTTCCAAATTGAGTGCACATATATTATTTAACCATCGAGGACAACCACACGGTTACTAATTTTTATCATCTGTATATAAAACAAATGAGTGTAAATATATTGTTTAGTTTTTTGTTTTCCCTTCTGATGTCGAACAAACACAAATCTGAGAAAAAAAATAACATTCAAATAACGTAGTTTTCAACATTCACGATACTCGTTTCGGGAGCATTGATTTTAGAACATAAATTATTATTAAGTAGATTTTGATTGAGCAGAGGACAGAAAATAAATAACTTTTGAGTGTGAAATTGTTTTATAAAACACTTTTTTTTATGGTATGATGAAAATCCATTAAATTCCATTTTCGCAAAAATAAATTTCCATGATTGCATTGAGTAATGAAAAAATCAACGCGTTTTGTCGACACGTTAAAAATTATTTAATACGTTTTTAGAAGAGGGAAAAATAAAAAAATATCCGATTTAGGTACCTACGTATATTCAATTGTATTGCTGTTATTTATCAAAAAACGTTTTGAATATGTAAAATATATGTTTATAAAATTTACTTTTACGATATATCACTGATTACGAATGGTTTAATTAAAATCAATGTTTTTATAATGTACGTATATATATTTTATGTCCTTGAATCAATTAATAACGAAACAAATAATAAGATAGATATTAATAAAGAAAGTGGTGTAACGATTCCGATTAATTATTTTCAAATTATAATTTAATATTAGCTATTAAGTAATTTTAACTAAAAGTGAAGAATTTAATTTCCTGAAAATTAAGAAAAGGTTAAAAAAGATTATTTTATTTAAATTAGTTTTTACGTAAAATAATTGAATAGAACAACACATATAATTATCATTTTATGATGAACCATTTCGACGAGCTATTTGTGATTTCTATACTCAACTACAGTATTTGTAGTATATTATAATAATTTAATTAAATGATGATGAGAAGATTTTAATGAATTTTACGAAATCTAAATGATGTAATGTTTGAGCGAAAACATACTCAATTCCTTTTTGAAATAACTATTGAATAATTATTGATTATTTTCTTTAATCTATATCTTTCATTATTGTAACCCGTATATTATGTTAGTTTGATATTTAAATTTTCTATCAATAGTTATTTAAATAACACACAACAAAAAGGTTATTTGTGGGATTGTTTAATGTTGTTTGATATTCAATACAAAAATATACTTATATTATTAATAATATTTGAATAAGCAATAAATAATTAAAAAAAAAAAATGATTTGATGGTCTCATTATACAAAGTTCTATTTAATATGATACAGAAATCTACACTCTGCGTAAAATATTAAATTCTAGATATGTGCCGACCAGTTACGTTTGATAAAAAAAATCACAAATCATATTTATATTTTAAATTTATTTTTCCCAATTCAAAAAGTATTCGAAACTTCTACAAAAAAAGGAAACGTTCCATTTAATATTTTGCGACCGACTAATCAAATTTACATTTTTAAATATTTTATGATTGGTACACGACAAAGTCTTTGAACAAAAGCTAATATTAAATAAATCTTAAGAAAACATAACATAAAAATCAACTATATACATAATTTGAAATTCGGAATTGTATTTTAAAAGATCATCAAAAATTTAATTGGTAAACTGTAATAAAAATATAAAAAAACAGTTATTACATTTAGAAAACATTTTTCAAGAAATCAATTGATCTTTGTTAATAATCATCTTAAAATTGGTGACGGGGCAATGTAAACTATAGCCTAATGTAAAAAAATATATTATGGTGAATCGTCACGCAAAATTTCCTTAAAACGTTACAATCATATTTTTATTCAATCGTAATATTTTGTTTATAATATTAATTTTATATTTTTCAAATGTAGCATAATTTAGTGATTTATATTTTACTACCAAACTTTTTCTAGCGTTATTTGAATTATTTCTTTTTTTCATGTAAAAATATTGTTAAGGATAAAAAAACACCATTTATTCACCCTCATTTCTCGCATGATGATAGAGTGGTGGAAATATGTTTAATGTCTATCAATTTGCATAATTATTTTACCGTCTTCATGATCATTACAGATTTAAATAATTGTATAATATATTACGGTCAGATACTGATAAAACATATTTTACTCAAAATAGTCTTAACAGTTTTATATTTTATACTTCTAAAACTTTTATATCCAAAAACATTTTTTAAATTTATGAATACGTAATTCTCAGGCTGTTGTTATTCACAATAAATGATTTTAATTTGCACTAGTTTATTGCAATAAATGTTACGCTCAAAGAATCAGAAAGTACGTAGACATTTAATGAAATAAGTATTAACGATTTCAAACTTTAAAACATTTTCAAATTTAGACAGTTTGTTTCAGAAAATACATGCATGGCTTACAACAATCACGTAAAGTGATATACTTCAAAACACGTTAAAAACCATACGTAACCGTTAGTAATGCTCTTATTTATTCTTAGATGCATATATTTTATAAATATAATATATTAATTTTTTAAATTGTTCCATCATGAAAGTGTGTATCATATTTTCGGTGCATTATTCAGCTCAATTTAGAAATCAGACATACTGCGTACTATGATAATAATAAAATCCAATTTAATGTTCTATGAAACAAAAATAATACGATCATTATAAGTTATGATAGTAATATTTCGTTATGAATTTTCACAGACAACAAAGAGAGTTGAGACGAGTTTAAATAAAAACTTGATGTTATTAAATAGTTGACGTTCTAAAAGTTTTAAATGTAATAATCATCTTTACAGCTAAAAATCCTAACGGGTAAATTATAATTAAAATACAATATGTTGTTAACAATGTTATGCACCTTGTAATTTACCTGACATTGATGTTGTAAACATAAAAGTTATTTTGAACGCATCTTTAAAATAGTTGTCCGTATCGTTTGACTTCAAATTGGTACCTACCTACCTATATATATTATATTTTCTGGAGGATATGTCACGGTTTGTTTCAAAGAACTCGCTACTTCGATTGGTTTTCGCAAACGTACACTATATACATTTTAAGTGATAACATTTTTCTTTTTAGTAATTTTTTCATTCAAGTTGATTGTTTTTGTCTATTTAAAGCATCATACTTTTTAATTTCGATTGATTCTGCCATTGAATTTTTTACTAGGTATTTACTTTTTTACTTTCGGTACTTACCAACCACAATAACTACTATCTGTTTAATTGGTATAAAAATGGTAAAATACGTTTAACCATAAACATATTGTGTACTATAAAAAAACACGTTTTTGTATTTAGTTCTACACTTTGACTACACAGTTTCATTTACACAAATAATTCATAAGATTGACTAAAATTTCAATCCCATTTATATTTGTATAAAAATTTTGACGAGTTGATAAACTTATAGCCTAAACACATTCGTATCATTAGGTTCAGGTATAGTATTGCACAATAGTAAATACTTTACTCGGTGACCGTTTCTCTATAAAGCCACGGAAAATCGGCGGCAAACGTTGTGTTATATATCAGTTGTAATAGTTCACAGAAGAAAAAAACTGAACAAACCTGAAAATCCAAATATATTTCCGAATTTTTTTTTTTTTTTGTGAATACTCTTGCCAGTTACAATTCCTCGAAAACACTCTTGAAAATATTTTCTTTTTTGAAAATAATATACTCTACCGGCACCACTCTACTCAGTTCGGTAAGATCTTTCGGTAGATGTAATTTTGCGGCTGTGGAACGACCACTTGTGACGAGAACATGGAACGAAAAACAAAAGTCTTACGAACGTGAGGACCATGAATAAAATTACCATTGTAAAACCGAGCAGCCGAGTGTCCGGATTAACGAGAAAGTGGAAATCGCACGGAATTTTCGCGCGAATCCTTTTCGTCGTATCATTCCGTGATGTTTTTGTTGCTGAACGACATAAGCACCCGGAGCTTCGCCAAACGTTTGCGTGACGTAAATGTATAATATTTCATTTTTTCTACACCGACAACTACTTCTCCACACACGCAATCAATAATGGACATACCGTATTAAATGTTTATAGCAGAATTAAAATTATTATACTGCATATTGTTGCAATCGTTCGAAGATACGTCGAATTTCAATAATGTATCGATTTCCGCAAACATTCCGAACAACCGCATGTATTCAAATAAATTTGCATAGTAAACAATGCGAGATCGATTGATTCAATCATTGAACAGTACCGACCAAACCTCGTTCTCACGGCACTATGAATATTTTTTAAAGATCAAATGGTCAAACGGGAATGAAAAATTAGTATCAAAAAGAGCTAATATATTTTCACGCTGTGAAGGATTAACCGTTCAAAAGCATATTAAACAATGTGTTTGATGATTTTATACCATCTTTTTCTTCTAACATAAATGCACTCTATATTTGACAACAGTTTTTAGATGCAAGGGACACTAAACATATCCATATATAAAATCATTGCGTATTTTGTATGTTTCAATAAAAAATTCCATCCAAACTCGATATCATACGTATCTGGAATTAAAAAAAAAAAAGTGTCAAACACTGATATTGAATACCGCTAACACCACTGGTGATGAGGTTCAAATGGGTTGATTTTATGTAAAAGTTTTTTTTTAAAAATGGTGAGGCTGATGACAAATGTATAGTTACCGACACCGTAATTGTTGAGGGTAACGAAAGCTAATTATTTTCAGGTACAAATAACACATCTGGGAGGGTGTCGAGGAGGTAAAATGGAGATTTCAGACGTTTGACGTTAATAAAAAAACAAAATTTACGGTTATTGTTTAGTCGTATGGACTATGATGACTCGACGACATTTCGTCGTATCGCAGGTCACACCTATGTCGTCATCACACAAATATAAACTTAATTAAACCATATTGAAACAAACGCATTGGAGAACGTTGTTGGTATCATCCGTCTTGCAAAAAAATAAAAATAAAAAGAATATTCTCATGTTAGAACCGAAGAGTAATCCAGTTGAATCAGCAGGCACTTACCGATAGCTTTTAATGGGATTTTGAATTTTCGGGTGAAAAACATTTTTACCATTTTCAGCGGTCGAATCGATCGATACACTCGCTGACTTTCGACGACGCTTTTCCTACCACGGTCCGAAATCTGATTAGGTTCAGTCGTTTACTCGCCGGTATCAGCAGCAGCCGTCCGCTTTTGTTATCGTAATATTATTTTATTTTTTGCACTTTTCCGCGGCGCCGTTTGACGTTTTCATTAATTTAAAAAAGGTCCCATCTCGCGAAATTATAACAATATAATATAAACGGCTGGCGAGGGCAACGGGAGAATAATACGTGGAGAGCGGTGCGCAAAAAGGCAACGGTGTGGCGGCGGGAAATAGTGTAAATATTTACTTCGGCACAGGCGCGTATAAAGCCGGCGCACTTTAAAGGCCATCGTCATAACGCGCCGATACATAAAATGAAAATATTAAAAAAAAACATTGTTTTCTTTGTTATACGTTATTTCCTCTTGAATTTTCGACGAAACGTCCTCATTTCCAACGCGTTTCTCGGGCAGGTACTATACACTTTCACACGGAACTTTATGTTAAATATTCTGTAAAACGAATTAATTTCTCGTAAAAACGATGTTCAAAAAACGTTTTTTTTTCTTTTATATGGTCCGAATAATATAACCATGTATACCATATCATTTTCTAAGAATGAAACAGTCGTTTTTTTGCGACGAGGACATTTGTTTTTATACAATTTATATATATTATACACTATATTTTAATACTAAGGAGTCAAACTGATTTTAGATCAAGTTTCACGTCGTTTAACAGTGCCACGTGAGAAAATCGTAAAAAGGTTCCTTTTCTTTTTTATTTTTTTTTTAATATAATTCGGGACGTGTAAATGTGCAGGGCGTTGAATTTTTTGCTTTATATTGCATGCACCGGAATTTAATCAAAGTAAAGTTCTCAGACGGCATAAGCGATGTTTTAATCGTGTAATGTTTTTTTTTTTTTTTTTATTTGTTTCTGTAAGTGGATATAAGAACAATACGATCTCAGAATTCTAATGATAGAACAGGTATATTGGTTTGAATTGAGAGTTTCTATTGAAAATTAATCGTTAAACGTAATCATACTAATTGTTTACTTTAATAATTTTGTATATGATAGCGGTTGCTTTCATTTTGCAAAATATGAGAGTTAATTATATTATATTATGTTTATACTATTGTTTAAAAAAATATCCGCATGTTTCGGCGTAAGTATACATTACACGCAATTGTAGATTTTATAAAAGTACTTAATAAACTAAACAAGTTGTTTGTTTACACATTTCTTTTTTTTTTTTTTTTGTGAAGATATGACAATATTATTATCATAATGTTTTGGAGGTCATGCAAAAAAAAGCAAAGAGTCCAATATTTTGCTTTAGATATTGCATAAATTATTAGAAATGCGTCTTATTGTATAGAGAAATATCTGAATTTCAACAATGCCGATATGATCTTCAAAATAACACAAAATATACGAAGATCTTGAACTCGGAAATTGAAAAAGTTTTTGAAATATTATGATTTGTTGCGAGTTTTAGGTATAATTCTCATCAACAAATAGTTTTTGGAGCACAATAAACTTAAATAACAAAAATAACAATAACATATTTTGTAAAATTATCAAAATGTAATATTATAACAGTTCGAAATCAATCCAAAGTATGATAAATAATATGATATACACATCGCACGAAAATAATGAAAGATCAAATAGATTTTGGTTAAATTTAATTTGATTTTTATTGACTTTTTCGAAGAAAACGAAAAATTTAGTTTACGATATTTTATTTGCGTAATTAAATGCTCTGCAAAATGATTATTATAAAACGTCTTATAATTTTCATAATCTTTTAAATGTATTACAATTAGAATAATATTTATTAACGATACAATAAATTTGTTAATTTACTATTTAATACTTGATAATGTTAAGGAATTTTAAGGTAGCAAAAAACTAATCTACGATTTTTCACAGCATAACTGATATTTATTTCTATTTAGAACCGAAACACATTTTACACAAGAAATATACGTTTTCTCGCCAGCCAATGCTAATTAAGTTTAACTTTTTTGAAATGAAATATTTTGATTTTCTTGCTCTAATTACTTCAAAATATCATCTATCATAAGTATATTTTGAGAAAGTTGATGTTTTAAATTATTTTACTTCCTTGACATCAAAGGAATTTCATTATGATACTTGACTGACAAGACCGCAACCACATAAAACAAAACCGAGTAGAGAGAAACCGAAAAAAGGAAAATATAAAAAATAATCTCTCTATTCAGATAATATTGGTTGGTAAGAATAACTCTGGATTAAAAGGAACAATGTATAATGAAATAAAATAAATAACATACAGAGTGATGGCGTGAAGAATGTATTTAATTTATGAGTTCTGGTTACAAATATTTGACGTGCACATTATTATTTATTTACTTGTAAACGTATGAAAACTTTTGTTTTTCTTTAGAAATAATGTATTCACATTCTAAAGTAAAATATAAAAATAAAATTGGTAAACCTACAAACATAATTTTACGTTGAATTACCAAGAAACTATGAAACAATAAAAAAATTATATTTTTAAGTTCAATTCCATGCTATTATCAAGTTATTTATTGAAACTTACACTTTTTGAGAAACAAACTCTATCATGATATGATAAATAAAAAGGCTTACATGATTTATATAATTTATATAATTTTATTGTAAAAAATATTCTAAATATATTTTATTTTATACTCATGCGCTTTGTATGAATTGTATATTAATTTCAATTCTGATACATTCCATACATAACATAATTTTACAATTTCGCATACGTTTTAAAGTAATATAATAATTTATTACATAAATTAAAAGAAATAGCATTGATTTGACTATGTATGTATTTATTAAATTATTTAAATAAAATTTTAAGTTATGAAAGATTATTTTAACTATTTAAATCTCAATTAAGTATGAACATTTAAAAAAAGTAGTTAAGTGTAAGTTGCATTTAAGCGCCAGAAAATAAAAAATAAGTTGGTGGCTAATTAATGTTTATATTTGTTTTTAATTATTTTAGGGTTTATATAATTTATATACGATTCTTTTGTAGTAATTTTCCAAAATATTTTTCTAGATTTTAAAAGATTTATAATGCATTTAATGTTTTTTATTCCAAATATAGATTTTTTAAATTAATTGATAAGTCGATTGCAATACAATTTAAATATTTGAAGAACTTTTTGAGTGACTAATTATAAGGTTATTAGAGTACTCAAAAAAAAAACCAATTTAAACAAAATATTTTTTATATGAAAGTTTGAACAATTTGATAAATCATTTAACACAATTTTGTTTTATTGAATTTTTTTCAAAAATCTGTTTTCCCTTTTTGTTTTTGGCCGGATCACTTCTAATCATTTTTAAAACTAATGAAAATTATCACACATTTTTCGAATTGAAAAAGTTAAATGTTCATAAAATTGCGAAAAATTTAAATTCGAAAAAAGACCTTAAATATTTGCAACTTTTTGAGAATTAAATTCATCGTGTTCACTTAAAATATTTATTTTTTTTGGCAATCTATGCTTTGCAAATTTGACACAAACTAGACTATACTTTTCAAGTCCGTAGCATGCTCTTTAATTTGAAAATTTTAGTAATTTAATTATTTATGTTAGTAAAATGTCTTTGACCATAATCTTGTTTTTAATTTAATAATACTTAACTACAGATAAATTTTACATCAAAGTTTATTAATCAACTGTTGTATTTAGCTGATGACTGAATAAAAAGGAAACACAATTATATTTAATTAAACCTAAACAATCAGATTCCTATTGTTCCTTGGTCTTGAGTCTAGACAATTTTATTACCACGTGTACCATCTCTAATATCCATTCGTTTCTGTCGTAATAAGAAGATAATCACATTTTTGGCAAACATTTTCAACTGAATAGTTTAACGTTTAATTTTAAATTGTTTTGTAGTATCAATTTAAATATTATGAATTTAAAGAACAAAAATTTTAATTATCTTATAATATTCTGTTAAAATTTTATGGAAAAACATTTAACAGTTAATACGTAAAAAAAATTACTACGAAAATTAACTATTTTATTTACTGGTAAAACAAATATATTGATGCCGACAGAAAAAAAAAAACCTATTGCGTCTAACTACTAATAATATAAGTAACACTCGTAAATAAACTAATCTCGGCTATCGCATAAAACACATTCATCAAAATCAAGTTTTGTTCAAAAAGATCAAAATTCCAAAATAAATTTTCCACACAAATTTTTCTGCCTATTCCAATTTCTAAGTAATTTTTAAAATAGAAATGTCAATTTAAAAGTTTTAAACTGTCATTTCTTTTTTAAAAATTACTTAGAAAATGGTAATAGACAGAAAAATTTGTATTGATAAGTATAAATAAGTAAGTATTGTAAATAAGTATTGTATAGAAATAATTCTCTGCTTACAAATTATATTGTGTTCACTGTAAATCATTTGTATACATTCTTATTCAAAATTTCATGATGGTCAGATATATCATGATTTTTTATGAAACTCTAATACGAATTTTTATTTTAATCACGCTAATGTGTTCAATTTTACTGAAAAATAGTAAATTTAAGCTATAATTCTTTCATTGGTCCATTTTACAACAGTAGAATATTCAAGGTTAACACAGGACAGCCTATAAAAAGGGAAATCTTCAACACAGAGTTATTAACGACCGACCCTTTTTATGATGCTTTTTGATGTACGTATATAAATTTCTAAAGTCTAAAACGACGATATTAAAAAAGTTTTGTGTCCCTCGTGTGATTTTCTCATTAAATGACACAGTGTTTTTTAGTTCCACCAAACTTTTGTAACAAACTAAACGTGGAAAAAAATTACCTCTATTTGGAACAATGTATCAAAAAGAGCGCTTCAAATATAGAAGTTTTTAATGATATACGATGTGTCCTGTTTTATTCTCTAGGGTTCTTCAATTGATTTAGTGCTGAACATGATATTGATCAAAATCAAATATTTTGGAAATAAATAGATAATGTTTGTGCATCTAGTCTAAATTTCAATACAATTATTTTAAGATTTAGATTAATTAAATGTATTATTTATTCAATCAAACTTTTTGTACTTGTGTGTGAGAATATTTTAGAGGTTTTTGAAATTTTTCATTTTGCTCAGTATTTGACTGGTGCAAAAAACCGAAAATTCACCAAGCGATTTTCTATCATTTGATAAAAATATCGTTACAAAACTTCAAAATAAGATTTTTAGACCACCAATCTCACCAAAACGCATTACTATTTCTTTTTAAGTTAATGATTTATTGACAGGACATCAAGATTTTTATTTTATTTGTTTATTTATTTAAAAAAATATGTTCAAAAAACATAAAAACAAATAATATGACTTACTGATTGGGCATGAAGTCTAAATAATTATCCTCATCTGATATATATGTATTAGTTTATTTGAAAAAATTAAAATAAATTCAAAAATTTATATATAATTTATATTATATATTATAATTTATAATATACATTGTAGTAGTAATGAAAATTCTTGTGGTTTTAATGTTAGTTCGTAATTATTATTAATCACTGTTATAACTTAGAAATGAAATAACATAAAAATCGTCAAACTGTTTTGTGTTACAGTTACAGTACCATTAGTTCCAGTTGACGCCATTGAAGGGAGATCCGTAAAGTTTCCTTGCGATGTATCTTCTCCTAATCCAGCAGATAAGGTTTACATGGTTTTCTGGTTCAAAGATGATTCTGGTGTGCCACTTTATAGGTAAGCTTCTCTAATTTTAAAACACAATGAAAAATTACAAAATGCATGCACAATTTTTAAGTTTACTCACAAGTTTTTAATTTTTTTTAATCCAAAAAAAGTATTATTGAAATACATTGAAAACATAAGAGTTTAATACTAACTGAAAACATTTGTTACAATTATTACTAGAATGATAAGAAAGGATTATATCAACGAAATATTAATATGGACTCAAAAAGGAAAATTATTACTATGGCACGATTGTATAGCATAGAAACCTATAGAAAAATTTAAATGAATATTTTAAACAAATATGAAGTAATAAAATACAAGAGAATAAATATAAGTTATACGAATGTTATCACGACACCGCATTTGTTATAGAATACTTAAAAAAATAATAATTTTAGTACTTACATATAAAGTAAATCTTTTAAAATCGTAGACTTATAATTATTCTAATCACGAAAGAGAAAAAATTGTTTAAAATTAACAATATACATAAATTAATAATTAAAATACATGTTTATTATTTAGTATAGATTTTTGCATTTGTACTCACAAATATATTCAAATATAGATAGCCAATAAATCTCTACAGTTTTCATTATACTGAGAGTGCAATTTCGTATTAAGTGATTGAGATTTCTCCAACTACATAATATAATTCCTTTCAAAGTTTTAATAACTTGTGTATTTAAATAATCCATGAATGGTGTATTCAAAAGAACAAATTAAAACTGTTATATTTATAAAATAAAAATATATATATAAATAAAAATCAATTATACTAAATTCAATACGGCGTGAAATTAATGAGTTCAAAGATAGTTGTATCATCATTTTAAATTCTTAAACTGTAAAGATTATTATTCTAAAATTTTCAACATCTATTTGATTTTTTTTTTTACTATTTCACTTTGACTAAAATATACGTTTTATGTAACATCGATTTAGCATTAATAATTGTTTAAAATCGCGTTTTGTGTTCCCAACTACGCAAAAAAACACTTAAAGTTATAAAAGTGTCACAAATAGTTTATTATAATGTATGCCAATTCAAAAATTAAAAAGTAGTAATCACTCTAGGTCGCGTGGGTAGTTTGATGGAGCGGCGACTAAGTTTTGGGTGGGTCACTGGTTTAGAAATTGTGGTACTAACATACTATTTAATATCTGAAAGCAATGATAAACCATTGGGTTTCTGCCGTTTTGTCCGAGATAAAAGAAAACATAATTTACTTAAAACCAATAATAACTATATAGCATCAACTGTAAAATAAACGTAATTTTTGTTCCTCGATCAAAGTTTAGCTCAACTCACGGTATGATTTGTATCGAAACGATTTCATTCCTACGGGATAATTATAATTTTAATATCAAATCGTCTACGCGAAAAACACGTACTATGACGTTTTTGATGGAAAATCAGCCCGAGCACAATAGAATATAACCTCCTTATTACCAGCTACCGAATGTATTTGACATCCCTTGTCGGATTGCCGTTCAATAAAGTCACCAGAAAATATATTTAAAAAAACACGCTGATGGTTGGGCGAGAAAGCGTGTTGCGATGATAATATTCCTTATCTATAAAACTTCATCGAATCGTTAACATACTCTTTATCATATTATAGTTTTAGGGATTTTTTTTTGTTTGAAGTTAGCTTTTCTATTTATTTGTTGCGATCAATCGACGGACTTTTGTCTCGATCAGTGTGATCGAGATGGATTTCGCGGTTCGATACTTAAATTAGCTTTGAAAATTTTAGTTGCATAATTAATGTGATTGGTGAAAAATCGATGGTCTAATAATAAATTGTTTTCATGTCGTTAATTTCGTGTTTCATGCAGTAATTTTTTTGTGTTTTTTTTTTTTTTTAATTGACTTTTGAGACGGCAATATTTGACGTATAGAATCCTTGTCTATATCTGTTGTGAGATTGAAAACTTTGCTATTTTAGAAGTTACTGAAAAGAGTTCAAATCGTTCCAACCCTAAAATAAAAACAAATTGGTTTCACAGATGTTACAAGTAGAACGAATAAATACACGAAAAGGTCCGTTAAAAAAGTTTATAAAATACATATTATATTGGAATCTATTTGCAATTATGACTTTTAAGTATTAAAATATCCTAACCCGTCAAGTAAAGCGTGACAATTCATTTCAAATCGATGACTTCACATCATGTTGTCTTATATTTACGATTAATTTTATATTTTTAATGTTATTCTCAAAAAATTACAATTGATCCTAAGAGTACGGTGAAGGTGTCACGAACAAATTCATATGACGGCGAAACGGGCGATGACAAGACGTCTGTAGTAGTCGGTAGGTATAAATTAAAAGTGTCATCGTGCGTGTGTTTTTCGCGGATAGTTTCCAGTTTTAATTATCACGTTCAGACGTAGTCGGTTCAAATTGGAAAAAGGGCTCTCTTGCGAACGTGACCTTTTATTATTCGTCGCACTCGCTTAGACCGAAAAGCGTTTTCTAACTCATTTTACGGTGGTCTACATTAACGCAGTAACAATGTTTCAAATCATTGTTAATCGTCATTTTTCAGCTCATATTAGTTTATTTGTTTATGGTTACTATTTCGACTCCACACAAAAACTTGTTTGAATTTATTGAAATTTCCACTCACGATTCACTCAAAAAAATTTCAAAAATTTCATAGTTTAGTATAGAATTTCAAGGTTTTCATATAATCATGTACGGTTTGTTTTATATGACATGATGTTTTAATTTTTAAGACTTGAAACTATTAAAAACACATTTTTCCACAATTCTACGTACAAAAATTATTTCGATAGTCAGAAAATGTTTTTGTATACCTTTATATATTCATCGATTCATTGATTTAAATTTTCCATTCTTTTAGTTCGTAATAGTTTTAATCTAACTGAAAATTTCCCTCGTTATTGGAATGGCTAAATATTCAAAACTGTATAAAAGTTTAAAGAAAAATTTTAGCCAAAAATATCACACATATATGTTTCCATTCTGATTCACTGTTCTCGTTCTCAAATACCTACGTTACTTTTGTAAGAAATCCATTACTTATCACATACACACATCAAATTATAAATTCTAAACTAGTTACCCACCAAAAACTTTAACCGAAACGAAGTAATACTCAAATTACCTAGAGTTAATCTTATTTTTTTTTTTTTTTTTATGTTTTGTTGTGTTTTTTTTTTACCTTTTTACAATATTTTATTTTATTTCAATATACTTTTTTCGACTTTAAAATATAAATTACTAAATTAAATGTTTTTAGTAAAACAATCTTTTAGTGTTGCCTCGATAATAGCGCTTATATATACGTTTTTTTTTGTAAAACATCAGACGTAAATAATCAATCAGCAAAGCACAATAATTGGTCGATAATTTTTTTTAATTATTATTATTATTATTATTACGCCTAAGAAAATAACTTCAAAGGTTAAAATTATATTTTATGGTTCTAAATTAAGGGTTTTAAAAGATTTTATAATATGTACATGGACATTTGGATAATACTCATAAAATTTGACCTTATTCTGTATTACCTATAATCCGATTTAATTGGGGTCTTATATTATACTAAAATTATATATATATATATATTTTTTTTATATCTACT
Source organism: Hormaphis cornu (assembly GCA_017140985.1). NCBI lineage: Eukaryota > Metazoa > Arthropoda > Insecta > Hemiptera > Hormaphididae > Hormaphis > Hormaphis cornu. The sequence goes on from CM029358.1 coordinate 26,127,519, forward strand.
AGTTTACGGTGATATTTGATTATATTTTAATTAAAGTTCATGCAGTATAATACGTTCAAATGCCAATAAATAAGATATACGATTTATATTTTGCACCAGTATACGTGACATACGACGCATAAATTTAAAATTGAATTATTATTGTCGTGTCGAGGTTTTTCCACCTATTCAATATATTGGAACTCTTTTGTGCTCGAGCTCGGAATTAATAGCGAGATACACTCTAGTAGACTGTAAAAAGTTTCATTTATAAACGACAATTCTATTCTGTACAAGGTTTGGAAAATTGTTCATTTTTTTCCACGTCGTAATATTGCCGCATTACTCAAAAGCCAAAACTAATAATATAATATTGACGTCGGTTGAATGTTTGTAAGCTTTACCATGTCTTATTAATCAAAAACTCTACCTGACATTATTCACTGATTTGCATAAGAAAATTTTCAAAAATCATTTTCATCGATCTTTGACGGGATCCAACTAACACTATACTACTTTTCAGAAATATTGATAAAAGCCAACATACAATTTCACTTTTAAATTTATTTTATAATATCTAGGAAACAAGTTATTGTATATTAAATTATCAATGCAAGAAGATAAAACATACATTTAAATTTGAGATTTGAGATTTCATACCACTGACACAGATTTGTTTAATTTTAAGAGTGACCAAAATACGATGAAGAGATTTTACTAACATTTCACCCTAAGAAAACACAAAAAGTTGATTGCTCAAAAGCCAATAATCAATATTATACCAATTATCTGCTACGGTTTTCATTGGATGTTATTATTTAGAAGTTTTCTGGTGTGCGCAGACCTTTTCGTCATTTGTAGCATTATTTTTTATATTCTTTTAAAAATATTTTAAAATTATAAATCAAAATTATTTTGAAATATTTTAAAAATCTTTTATTTTTAGTCATTTTGTTCACAAAAAGTCTTACATAATTGCATTCCACGTTTTAGTTAAATACTCGCATCAATCTTCATTTTTAAATTATTAAAATCGCATTTTTACGTACATATTCTTAATTTGAAATGAATTAAATATAATTGAATTTTTAATTTTTTTTAATGCAAATAATTTTATGAACAAATTGTATGATTTTATTAAAGTCAAAAGTTATTTTTTAAATGTTTTACGGATCAATCTTGGAGTTTCTATTTTGACGCACAAACCAAAGTTTAATGTAAAAAGTATTCTTATACTTAACTGTTTATTTGATTTAGTTAAAACAACAATACTATATTATATTATATTATATTGTTGTATTGTCAATATATTTGTGTTGCTGTAAAAACAAACAAGTTTTTTCACCTGTCAGTATAACAAGCCAATATATGCTGGGTTCAAAATTTAGTAACAAAATATTTTTTTTCGGATGATTAAATTTCGTAGAAAATACTTACACGTAGTGGATTAAAATTCAAGTTATTACAAATTTAAAATATATTCGAGTTATACAGAAATGTTCACGTGAATTGGTAAAACGCAATAAATAATTATAAATGTTTTTAAAGAATTTTCGGAAAATATGACAAAAAAAAAAAAAAAACACGTGGTTATAAAACTTAAAACATAAACAATAAAGAATTAAATTTTAGTTCTTTGATAAAAAATTAGTTTTTAACGTGTACCTGTCATGAATGTTTTCAATTAAACTATAATTCATGCCATAGAAATTAATATTAAATGATTAAAGATAATCATCCCATTTCAGATAACGATCATCGAAATGGCGTTTGATCACTTTCTCGTAAAACTCTTAAATAGTGTTAATCACTCCTAAACATAACAGCTATACAATCGCAAAATTTCCACTAGATAATCCCGTTATAAATACGTTTTGATTTTTCGAACTAAAACTTGAACCACATAAACGTAATAATTTCGGGTAGGTATGGTAATGGGTTGGTCGTTTGGCCTCCAGTTTCCCGCGCATATTACGCGTAGCCGAGCTATTAATAATGAGGAACATAATCCGTGTATCGATAGCCATTCCAATACAAAACACAATCCACAATAATAACTGTTAAAATAATACATATATTTTGTATTATACGCAGGTAAATGTTGCGTGGATTTCGGACGCGTTGTTTGGAAAACAAAAAGGTCGCGTGTGAGTCGCCTCTGGCCGTTTTAATTAATTATAATTACAGCTATTAAACGTGGCCCTTTGGTTCGACCGAACACACGCACCTCGGATCGACTATTTTGGTCAGGGGGAAAAAAAAAAAAATCAAAAAACAATAACAAAACAAAAATGAGAAGTAGGGTGAAAAAACACGAAAGGTATATTTATGTGTGTGTTTTATTATTGGCATTTAATTGAAACAACGGGTACCTAGTTCCGGGAGGAGAACAATACACATGTGTGTACACACAAACACAAGTGTCGTTACGTTATTACGTTACGCGATTTTAATTATTATCATTATTTAATCGAAACAATAGGGTAATCAAACTGTATAATTATTATTTGGGTTCACGGATTTAACGGGTGTCGCTAGCAAGAACGAATGTTAGACAAACAGAAACTTTCATCGACAAATCTCAAAAAAATTTTGTAGATTCCGAATAAATTATTGTTTTACAAAACCGGCATTAATTTTTTTTTAATTTTTTTTTTTTTTAGTACGCTTTTTAGGCAATGCTTTGCTCCAGCACCGCAAATTTAAAATTTCGGATTAAGACCGGTACCAAAATTTAGTAACTTATTCGTGATTATTATTCGTAACCGAAAAATCAGAAAATTTGTTGCTTAACCATTCCAGAGAATAATATCGTTTCTCAAGACTGGTGTCACGGTGACGATATCCTAGCACCCGCACGCCCGAAATTTACTTAATTGCCTAAAACTTATGCTGAAATTGCTTCTCATTTGGTAACTAATACGTTTAAACCACAACTTCCAAACTACAGTGACCTACCCAAAGAAACGACTTACTCCGAATTGTAGCCATTACTCCAATTAACTATTGTTACCAGACCTGATACCTTCACCATTTTATTCTTTCCGATCTTAGCATTCACTCCCATTCTTCCTTAATTTTTTTTGTCGTGATACTACGTTGTCTAAATAATACTACAGTATTCCAAATAGTTTACTCAATTAGCGTTACATTAACAATTATTTGATTACTTAATTTTCTGACTCAAAATTGTCATCATGTCATTAATAAATTAAATTATCATGTTCTATTAGTTTACAATAGAAATCAGTAGACACTTGGCGTTGGGCATTAGTAAAATTTTTATTTTCCTTTTCTGAAATCAGCAATATATTATCCTTCATGAAATCATTATTATTTGTAAAAAAAAATGCCTAATTTGTTCATATTGCAAATACAATAACACAAGATACTATGATGCATTAACAACAATCAGTCAAATTACTCACAAAGTCATCTGAGATAAATCTAAAATATAAAATAGTAAACACGACACATTTTATTCCTTATTAATTACTAGCTTTAACAAAAAAACATAAGAATACCTTAAATATGTAGTATCTAACAATTTTTAACAACTTACCTATAAAATACTCTTCTATTAGTATAATATAAATTCAATGATCACATGCAAATTATATATGAAAACATATTAATATTAAATTATAAATTATATTAAAATGTTTGTGATTGACAAGAACACGCAATCGTAAAGTTTTACGTATACTAAACTGCCAAATGAACAGTACTCAATTATTGACTAAAAAAAGTAATACGTAATAGGTATTACTGGGTTTATTACTTGATGAAACAAAAGTAAAATTATTTTAAAATTTAAAGTAACAAATGATCAACGACTAGGGCTAACGTAATTCTAGTCAAGAAGTCGTTGTACCCTTTTTATATATTTTACATAAGCACAGAAAAGTCTTTACCTTCATACTAAAATACAATACACTGTGATTGTCTTTATTTTATTTAAATAATTGTCGTCTACAAACTCCATAAGTTACCATCGTAACTCTGTTCTAAAGGTGATTTTATTTTGTTTTTTAAATCAAACACATGATACAAAAATACCAAACCATTGTTAACCTACGTAATTGATTCATTGTACGTTAGATATACATGTAAATACCCATATATGTATAATGACAATTGTAAATATTCTGTATCTGAACGAATCAAACGTTGATGTTGAAATATTATCATTTCTCAATAATTTAAAGTAATTATAAAATTATTATCCAGAATAGGATATGTTCAATCGGCCGTTTCTAAAAAAGTGATTGATCCATTCGATCTGTTTACTAACTATTGAAACGACCAACTCGGTTTTGTTATTTTACTGTAGGTGAGAATGTATTCTTTCCTTATTGCTCCCTTTCAAAAAGTGTGGTTAAAGAGGAAAATTAAATGAGATGAGATACCAATCGTTGAGAACATGGTCGACTGGCACACGTCCATCGTTTTACCAATTTCGTGAACGGCCGTTTTTGCACACTCACTTACGTTGCACACACACACACACGCATATTTCATTTTCTGCAATACAATTTTCCAATTATAACGGGTATTTGACCATACTATTGTAACACCAGAAGACCTTCTATCGACTATACACGGTCCAAAATTCGCAGTAATTGAATTATAAGACCAAAACTGACGGTTAGTTTTCACGGATGAGTGAATTTCACTTAGTAATATATACTGTTCGGAATCGTTTGTGTTTAAAATTTGGAATGTCTTGCCGCCTGTATGTTACGTTTTAAATAAAGTAAACAATTTTGGTTTTTTTATGACGAAGCTCTGCACTCAGAGCCGCCTCCAGATGAGTGCATTTGAGTCACATTCCCAGACAAAAGAAAAACTACAGATCACAGATAGTAATTGTGAAGCTATTTTTTTTTTGGTTTTGAAATACAAAAAAAAAATAAATAAATAAAAAATAGAAATAGAAGACCGATGGTGTAACATGATATGTTTTTTAAATTTTCACATTCGTATCGAGACGTACATCTGGAGTCGTCTATGTCTGCTCCAACAACTAGATACTGTTCCTCACCCATGACACTATGACGTAACAAACGAGACCCCGTAAAATATACCTGTCCTAAGTATATACTACCGATACATTCATAATATTAGATATTATATACTCGTAAAATATGTTTGTGTGATACCCGTTCTGGCAGTTATACCCGGTCATTATTGTGAAAAACGATTAAGGTCACCGATGGGCGAGAGGTGAACGAGGGTGTGTATAAAATAATAATAAAAACCTCCACGGACTGACCAAAATCGTATAATAATATGTAACGGAGCGACCGTAACGACCTACGGATTTTTTTACAGAAGCAAGCTATTACAAGTACTGCTAATATTAATGTAGAACGCAAACAACACCGAAAACGGTATATAATTTAAGTTTGTGTTTCACTGAGATTCAATTTTTGAAAACAGTGCACGGTCAGATATAAATAAATTATGGATATATATTTTGTGGGTGGAATATTTAACGACGCCTGAAAGTTTCGTACGAGAACCAGAAACTATGTTTAACAAAAAACACAGACGTTGGAAACTCATTTCGTTAAATAGCTACTATAGGTAAATTAACTTCTACAACGATTGATCCACCGTTGGGTATAGTATAGTTTAGTTTTTATCGTACATTTAGTTTTAATCCATATAAGTTTATACTATCTGGTTAACAACAAATACAAATCGTCGAGTTTTTTTTTTTTTTCAAAGATAAAAGAACGTTTAAAATATTTGTTAGTTGATGTAACGCGATTACAAATACACCATTTGAATGAGTATAAAAGATATTTTAAGAATGATCTTTCGTGACATTTTATGTTTTAAGAAACTGTTGAAAGTTATATCTAAAAACTTGTGCTATACACAAAGTTTATGGAACAGAGTAGATGAAACACAGAACGTATTATCTGATACTTTTTTTTTAAATAATTTATAAAAAAATAGTTACCCACTGGTAAGTTGGCAGGAACGAACTGTTTCATATATTACTTTTATTTTGAAAAAGACCAAAACGCTTTAAGAGATAGTGGTAAAATATGTCTGTAGGAATTTTTGTTCTATTTAAGACTTCAGCTTGGAAAATTCAGTATTTTCCTAATTCATAGCACTAATACGTTTTCAAGTAAAATATTAAGACGTGATTAGCAAATTATATCTTAAGTTCAACCACTAATAATAACATTTTATTTCAAATCTCAATAAGTATTTATCTGAGATGTGAGAAAACTGTAGACTTTAGTCTTTAAGAGAACGTTTTTCAATAGTTTTGAAGTAACCACAATTATAACAATACGTATACCCGTATAACCTCTTGATACGATATCTATAATTTTGTAACTATTCGCACACATTTTTATGATTTTTATCAAAAAGATCGTCTGTATCTAGACTAAAAACGATTCAACGATATTCGCTTCACACCACTAAAACGGATTTGTTTTCAAATGTTATAGACGTCTCACGTTGCGAATAAATATGTTTTATACTTTTTTTTTTTGGTGAAATAATAATAATAAATAGTATGTTTGAAATAATAGCGTATAATACGTACATAATACAAGGACGTTGATCTTTACGTATTTTTTTTTCATTTTCAATCGTTTTTATCCAAAAAAAAAAAAAACGGTCAGAAGCATGTCATTCGGACGAAAAGAGGTACACGAGTAAAATGAAGATACACGCGCAGGTAACGGAAGAGTTTCTAAAATGTTCGTTTACAGCGTGTATGTTACACATCATTAACGGTTGTCTTTCAAGGGCTCTGCTAAAGCGCTGCTCTTGTGCGAGCATGTGTATGCCAAATATGTGTGGATACGATTACAAAAAGGTTTTCTGAATTTCTCTTTCCACTTGCTAACACTTTATTTTTCTTCGCGCCCAACACATACAAACGCACATACATACCATAATGTATACAGAGCGTTCAGTAAGGAGAGAACTCTCAGTAAAGGTGTGCATCATACACGATACCAGAAAAAGAAAAACACTAATTTAAGAACACTGTAAGAAATAATAAGAGAAAGATAATAAATTACAATACAATTTATAAACCACAAATATTTATAATATTTTATCACATCTACATAAAAATAGTTGTTAACACGAACGCGTGTTTCTAGTGTCGAAAGGTTCTAAGTTTGTTTTTTTCACAACCGACCCTTTTTAAAATCTACATTAATTCCTCCTATTAACCATCGTGCTATGTTAAGAATATACGTTTGACTATGACGGGTAAGAAGAAACAGGGAACTCAAAGCGTTAAAATCGTGAAAATGAAACGAATTATGTTTCGTCAGTGCTACAATTATTATAGTTTTTTTTTTTTTTTATGACTTTTACACTTTGTCAGTAGGTACTAATGGGTTGTTACCAATGTAGTATAATAAAAATTTGATATTTCAACGTTCTGTTTATAGAACTTTTTTTATACCGAAACGGAGTATTTTTCAATAACGATTAAATTAATCAACATAACACCACGATATCCCTAATGATATATGACATTTCAAACGCCGTCACCGACAAAACTTACTAGGTATAAGAAGAGGAACAAATTAGTATCTTAAGGGGGAATATCCCACATTTTGTTTGTTTTGTGTTTTGCTTAGAATATTTGGTTCAGTATACCTATGGGTAATACTAGGCTAACGATGTCCGTAAGAAATTATTAACTTTTACTTGTTTTTTAATCAATTACTACTGTTTGAAAATCAAAGTTTAGCGTTTCAAGTTGTTTCCCACCAGGTAAACAAAAATTGTCGTTTCAATTGTGAGGAAACTAAGTTTCCCGACTGAGTTAAGCCTATAATTATTCCGCTATAGAAATTAAGTACGAAACGCGCTGTGGTGGAATTCGATACAGCAATTGTATCGGATGTCCACACTCAAGAACGCCTTTTTGAACAATTTAGCGATCATTTTTCCGATTCCCAGAATCGAACACTCTGTACTTGTGTAACTGCACAAACGTACACGTATTTAGTCGTATAGTCTCGTCCCCCGGGTCACTTTTGGTTTCGCCAGGAGTGCGAAAGGGACGATCGTTTGTTGCCTTTGCGTACGCGCGCGACCCTTCCCTCCGTCCCCTCGATCGCCGGTCGCCACCGACCCGTCGCCCTTAGCCACCGATCATCCATCTTGTTTTTGTTTTCACGACCTCGGTACAACTACGTCAATCACTTTGCGGGTGGCCAAGATTGATTTCCGGTTCGAAACGTTTCTGGTGTTAACCACCGCTACTCCCATCACCGCATCGTACCCGGAATGTTTATAATCTCTCTCCCAAGACTCCGATTTGACCCTCGGGCGCTTTTTCCCGGTACTAGATCACACACACACACACAAGCCACGTTTATTTACTACGGATAACGACCCCTAAAGGCCGCGTTTAGTGTTTACAATAAAAATTTAAAAGTGAGTATATTACGCAGTTTGAAAATAACGTTATATTCTAAAACGTACAAATGAAACGAAATCAGGAGATTGAATTTTCTAGCCTACTTTGAATCGGTGTAATAACTTAAATTTTTCAAAGAATGGGTAAAAAATTTTTCCGACGACGTCTGAACGAAAATCATTTTAATCCAATACGTCATAATTGCATTCATTTGATTTTACAACCGAGTACTTACCTAATTATAATTGATGTCAATTAACAATTTTGGGCACAGCCCGTAGTTATGGTATTATAATTAAGAAAATGGTTTTGAATTTTTTTCTTCGTCAATTATATTTTAAGAACAGCTTGTTGATTTCAACATGAATTGATGAAAAAAAAAATCCTTAGATTGAGAGAAAACAAATTTGATATGTTCGTTACTAACGAAATGTTCTTTCACTTCATTGCGATTTAAAAATAAATCGCAGTACATCTAATGGCATTTTAAAAATCTCGAGTTTACTGTTATTTTGTTGAAAGTTAAACGGTTTGAAAAAAAAAAACTTGAAAATCGAATTTAATATTATAACTGATATGACATATTGGTTTCTTGTTCTGGCGAAATCGTTTATACATTTGAGAAATCATAGACTCTTGCACTGTCTCAGAAAACATGTATCGTATCTGTTAAACCCTAAACTTACGTCTCAGATTACCGAAATAACTCATACCATCGTAACATTTGGTCAATGTTTGTTTGTTGATAGAAAAAATTATTAAAAAAATCCGTTTAAAAGTATTTTAACATGCTAGTAAAAAACTATTAATTACGTGGTATAATAATAAAATCTAAAGGTATTTGTATGCTATTATAAAATATAATATTTCGGGTACGTTATACAGAACCGTAAAAACGTATCCTTTAAAAAGAGGTCCAAAATAAAAACAAAGAAACGAGTTAAAAACTGAACAGAGTCGTACTAGAGGAAACCGACGAACAGGTATTTTTTCACTTGAGTCACATCTGGAGATTCAAAACGTGCTATTTTCTTGTCCCGAAATTGCAATATCGTGCATATCGATCAACTCCCTGTGACCGACACGAAATATGGACGAATATATACTTTCGATCGAAGGTTTCGTATTCCAGTTGTTTTCCAGTTTTCCAGTCCTCAATTATTTATTTGCGTGATCTGAATCGATTAAGGGGGAGGAGGGTGAAGTCTGTACACTATTGTACGTATAGCAAATCGAAAAACGATCTATCCCCGTCCTTCTGAAATAGAATATATTTTTAATGTTAATTGTGTGGCCGTCGTTTCGAGATCGCGTCATGAATCAAATACGAGGATCCCGTGCCGTGTAAAAGGCCGCCGTACGGATTCTGTGAGAAAATCGAGGAAAATTCAACAAAACGGCAGCGGCGGTGGTGTTCTGAGTAATACGCCGAACGAGTTTGGCAGGTTGTTAAAATATACGTTCGTTTGAAACGCCGCCAATATTTCTCGCCGAACGTTTTGCTCGCGATCAGCATTTAGTAGGTCTCGAGGCTGTCATTGACAAATTGGACCCCCTAGCACCCGGCCGAGTGTGTTCTCTAGTTTTATTTATTTTATACACTTATTTCTTCCGTTCTCTCGCCACGTTTTTCGGACCTTTTCTGCCGAGACACCGTCGTCGATTCTGTTTTACCGTTGATGGACTGCTGCAGCAATGAATTGTTCGAAATCAATTTATGTATATATATATATACTCGATTACATAGTTCATTCTAATAATCAACAAACGTTTGAACGTGGATATTTTCCATCGGGTATAGTACTACAGAATCCAATTTATCGAAAAATCGTACTGCCGATAACACGCCATTTGAGTCGAATGAATGGACAACCTCGTTCTCGTTTCGAATAAGAACTAGTTACTAGAACTTAGGAGTAGGGTATAGATTGTCGTCATTCAGTGCAATTCAGCAAACAAAAATAATGATTATAAATATTACGTAAAATTACTCTAGACACAGATTGTATCTTACTTGGAATTCTTTTGATATTTTGTTTTTTGTTTTTCAGTTATAGCAAATTAACTAAAAAAAAAAAAAAAAAAAACATAGAAAAAACCGGAAAAAAGGATGGAAAACTTGATTTTGACAAAATTCATTTTGTTATATTATGGCCATAACATCAGGAATAACGATATATCAGATCTAAAACTTTTACACAATATTTAAATAAATAAAATACAGGTTTGATACAAATTTAAGAATTCTCCAATTATTTTTGATCTCAATATAGAGCTTTGAAATTTTTCAGTGGTTTTGTTCAATACAAAATTTAGGTATTATTCAAGTAAGAGTTTTCAAATTTAAATACGAATTCGTTACTACGTAATAGAATAATATTATACTAAATATTCTTAAAAATCACACGAGAGGATTTTTTTTCATCGTTTAAAATTTTATTGTCGGAGGGACTAATCTCTCGTATTCAAATAAACCACTTCCCGTTGTCCTATAAAGGCGATTTGCGGCAAATATCATTGTTTTGAACGACAACACAATATGCCAAAGTCAAAATCAAAATTAAGGTGCACTTAAGAGATCAAAAGGACTCTAAATGGCTTATAACTCTCTTATTCAATTAAACCACTTACAGTTTTCCTATCGATCTGAGATTTGGTACATATAGCTTTGTTTAGGTTTAGAAAATACAATTCGGCAAAGTCAAAATCAAATCTCCGATGGATTAAACTCACTTATTCAAACTTCCCGTTGTCCCATCCGGTTGAGGTTTCGTTCTGAATCGGTTTTTTTAAAGGCAATCATTGTTTTTCGATAATACGTTTAAACCGCAACTTCCGATCCGGTGACCCGTCCAAATCCGAAGTGGCTACTAACTGGGACCTTAAGCGATTCCAGCTTTCTTAGTTTTGTTGATTCGACGAGACAATAATATAGAGAACATTTACGGTGAAGTCCATTTCCATGCACCATACGCGGTTTGAATCGCCTGTGTTTTCTTCCTCGGTAGATGGCCGACACCCTAACCTAACCTAAGCCTAAGCCACAGCCACAGTGTAAAATGCCGTAATAAATTGGGGCGGGTGCACGTTTTATTCACACGTGTATTATTATGCAGCACTCAATATTTAGTGCTCTCGTAAGTAGATCGATCGGGTGTCGTAAGTTCCGGTATTAAATAACGTCGTCGACACGGCCGGATAAGGGAAACTGCGCGATATACTCGCGCACGGGTATTAGCGTTCGGGGATATGCACGAGATTGATGGTCATGGAAATCGTCGCGAAAAGCAATAACGCGTAATCGAGTCGCAAACAGGAGACCACCGCAGTACGGAGGATTTATTTATTTATTTATTCTTAATCACGGCGGATACGCGTTTTTTTTTTTACAACTCCGCGTGGTTACTCGCGCACGTGCAGGGCTCGAGAATTTCGTAAAGGGTAATCTTCAGGGTCGTTCAACCTTTCAGACAAGCATACTTTCAAATTATTGTACGTTTGACGCAACGAGCGACTGAAAAATCGCGAGACGATTTGACAGATTTTATAAGAGTTTTCGTACGATTTCTCCGCGCAACATTTTACATTTCATTGAGAAATCTGCCAGAGAAAACACAAACATTTTATCGCGAAAATAGCGGATTTTCCACGTCTTAATTCACACTTAATTTGTGCATTTTGAATGTTTTAACTTTTAACGATTTTATTTTGGATCGGACGCCATTCTTTCGCAGCTCTTTCATTCGGCCCGTTCTAGTTGTAGTAAAAATGAATAACATTGGTTTCCTACAAAAAAGTATCCGTTTTTTGTAGTCTTATAGTTTAACGATTCGTTAAATTAAGATTAATTAAGTCGATTAAATTTATTGTTTAAATTTAACAATCAAGAGTTTTACGTTTTGGGGTACGTGATGTTTTGATGTAAAATTTATGTGCAGATAATCGTCGTCGACGCTCACCAAGATGTTTTTTGGAAATATAATACGTAATTTATGTTTTGTCAGCAGTGTTGACCATTGCAATAATGAATTCGACGTTTATGTTTATTAACACGTTAGTAAATGAGTGTTTGGTAACCATGTAAAAAACATAAACAATTCAATACAATTATAATACTCAAAAGTACGACGATTTAAATTTTAAAATTTTAATCTGATAAACATACGTAGTAAAAAAACTATTCAAAGTACAATAGTTTTGGATTATTTTTGAAGAAAAAATGTGTTTTATCAATGTTTTATACGAATGAATAAGTTTATTGAAAATTTTGAATTTAAAAGAACAATTTTTGTTTTGTTTTATAATTGTATTGCTCCCGTAAACTGCAATATGTAGTTATGGCTTATAACGAAACACGAGGTCACTGGAATAAAATGCTTAATTTTAAAATTATAAAATCAAAAATGATGTTAAATGTTGAATTAATTTTAAAATCTGTTTAAAAATCATTGTTGACATCCTAACTTTTTGAAATATTTTAAACCATAAATTGTTTTTCAAATGATAATCGACTACCCGTTCTTTTGTGGTATATAAACAGTTTATTTAAATATGATGAAATAGTAAAATAATTGTTTGTGTTTACCATTCAAAATGCAGTTTTTCAATTTATTTTGTATTGACGTCAAAATATATTGCGTAACTAAACCTCACCTATATTGTTTTTCATAAAGATAATTTTCATCATTAGATCTACAGTATAAAATAATTTTTTTTTTTTTGAAATGGCTGTCACATTGTATTCCAATTCACAAATTTCGAAAACAAGGTACCAAATAATAAGAAATTATATCGTACTTCCATCCAACACATATGTGCACCTAAATTGCCTGAACAATGCGCCGTTTTAGAAAATTATTTATAATATTATCGTTTTGATCCAAAACAGTATTTTAAAAAATGTTCATTAATTTTTTAGTCTGTGATTACAGTTAAAAAATGTTGCATTTTAAGTTATTTCGCACTGGTCTATATTTTTTTTTGCTAGAAGTCTGTAATTTTGAACGTACGATCCATACACGTTGCTCGATATATTGTCGTTTTTAAACACCATATTTTTTTTTTTTTTTTATGTTTTTATGGTTAAATTGACTTTGTTGTTGAAAATTTAACTTTATGATTGTTTTTTTTAACAATCGAAATTCGAAAAGAAAAAAAAAAAACTTAACGTCAGTATACGGGCATTATTATTTTGAATCGTAACGACTCTTCGAAACATAAAAATCTGTCAATTTTTTTTTCGATCGAAAAAGAAATTTCAAAAAGTCTCCACTAAGATTGCCAATACTGCTATAAAAATAAAGGAAGTGTAGAACGGCGGAATTCGATGGTAACTCTATGAGATATACCCCTAAATACCATTAATCGCAAACACCTGTCCACGTTTTGCGCATAATTCATTTGTCCAACATTATTTTAACTGTACGAATTTTACAATGTATATATATATATAATTACTACGAGCTCGTATCTATTACCTCGTTTCATTATTATTCAATCGGAATTTTTCGTTTTCCATGAACAATGTTTTTCACAAATCATTCGTAAGCCTAGCATAGTGACGGGAAATAACCCCAATTTTAATCTTATAGTCTTTCCGAACTGCCCGAGAAACCGCCGTGGGTAGAATCTCGGCTGGCCGATTTAATTACGATAGATCGAGTCGACGAAATTCGTTTGACCGTGTTAAGATTATTAAAAGTCGAGAAAACAGTCGTTCAAAATATTATATCGTTTCTCCGCACGTACCTACCCACGGGAAACGAACTTAAATCAATCGCATCCATAACGAATAACCGCGTATGCTAACGTCTGGTCGCGGAAAAACGGGAACAGAGTAAAGTTCGAAACGACAGAACCGAGTCCGCCGTTGTGGCTCGAAAAGTTGAGACACAAACTAGACTCTTTTGCTCGTTAGCCACGGCGTTCTCCGCGGGGCGGAACGGCGACTCGTATTATTTTATAATAATAATAATTTAATATTATATTATTATTATTATTATTATTATTATTAATAATATTACTATCATGCGCGCAGAAACTCGTACACGCCGCTATTATACGGTCGCAGCCGTTTCCTCCTCATTATTCCGCCGATAAAGGCAACGTCTGCAACACAACGCGCGGCACTAATAGGTTTAATTAATTATATCGCGCGGAGTTTACGCGGCGGGCGCCGAGAGGAGAGTCCCGTACTACACAATCAGTCTCCGCGCAATAACGCGCGTATCTATCCCGCGGGAGGATGCTGCCTCGTGCAAAACACAACACAATAATAATAATAATAATAATCGTAATAATATGATATTGTTCTAATACCGTCGTCTCTCTGACGAGAAAACGATCGCGCCAACGTTTTCCCGGCCGTGCGAGTTAAAGACTGCAATAACGTCTGTAAAACGCGCGTGTAAATGAATAACTCGTTCGACATCAAAATTTAATTACGAAAATCGTTCGCGTAGACTTAATGCGGGTTAGGATGCTCGAAGAGGGAAAATATTCGCCTACACCTTTTATACCGTTCTTATATTGCGTGTAGGTAGTTTTTAATTTGCGCGCTTTCAATAGAATTTCTCTCGTCGCGGACATTTTAACGGGGCCAAGAGGGAGCTTGCTCCGGACTCGTCACAAACTTACGGACACACGCGGTACATCTTAGGGCGGGCTTTAGACTGATCTCGTTGTTGAAAATTTAACCGTACGATTATTTTTTAATAATCGAAAAAATCAACGTCAGCGTACAGCAGGAATTAGTAATTTAAATCGTTTATCAAAACAAAAATTGATTTATCTATCGATTCGTATGTAAAGGAACCAACACGCTATAAAATACTGTGTATATCGCGCTCTTGCGGGATCCCATAGTGACTATCCGTCGGATATTCTAAACATCGAATTTTTTCTTTATTTATATTTACGTGCGTATAAGATCGTAAATGTCTGTACCGTCAAATATAATGTTATATGTGCACAATAA
Organism: Hormaphis cornu; assembly: GCA_017140985.1. Classification (NCBI taxonomy): domain Eukaryota; kingdom Metazoa; phylum Arthropoda; class Insecta; order Hemiptera; family Hormaphididae; genus Hormaphis; species Hormaphis cornu. The sequence goes on from CM029358.1 coordinate 26,142,893, forward strand.
TAATCGTACTACCTTACGATACGATATTAGGTATTTCAAACAACGATCCTTTATAAAAGGACCGTCATATTTAAACTGTCATAGAAATTTCCATCAAAACATATAATAATAATATGTACAACGATTTTATTAGCGAGAATAATATAGTGTTTATTGTATAATATACAGGTACACATTTGTACGTTATGAAGACGAAATGAATAAATAAATTGTGTGTAATAAACCGATCAGCGAAAATAAGGTGAAAAAACAAATAATTCGTTTCTAAGACGAGAAACTAAGTTTTAATACATTCACCGGATGAGGGTTTGCTACCAATATATTATTTTGATAGTAATAATGAATAAAACGACTCGATGTGATTATTTGAAAATTTATTATAAATATATTACGACGAACATTTTGAATATGAAATTAATTAATATTAAGAGGTTTTTTCATACAAATATAACACGTGATTAAATTTTTTTTTTATTAAATTCATAAACTCTTATTTTTATCTTGTCTCTATATATTTTTCTCATACTTGATTACAGTAAGTTGCTTTCGGTCAAACTGTCATCACTTTGTTTCACTACATATTATATACGTTTATAGGAATATTTTAACAAATATTTGTCGATAACTACTAAGACGGGTGTTGATAAATATGTATAATATAATTGATGATATGTGTTTTTATGTAAACTGCTAAAATAAAGAGATTTCAATTTTGGTAACAGTTATGCGTAGGTACATTTTTAGTTGTGGTGCATATTTTTTTCGATTTTGAGGTGCCTGTAGGGAGGGAGTATATTTTTTGTGCTAAAATTAAGAAGACGTAATACAAATAGCTTACAGATAGGTTTAAAAAGTTACCATACTGCAGTAAAAAAAAAAAAAAAAAAAAATGAAATCTGATTCAATCATAGTATTTTATGGGTTCTCGATTTATTTTCGTTCGATTGTGTCACTTCTAATGTATTATTTTTAAATTTTTTTTTTCAATTTAAAACTTAATACCACTGTAGTACTTAAACATGAATATATCTAGCTCAGTATATCGTTTTTTGTTGAAATATTATACACCATTCAAAATGTGCATAGTTCATTAAAATATGATTTTGTATTTTTTTTTTTTTTACGTGATTTGTCTTTAGATAAATCCAACACTAATCGTTGATTATTATTGTACCCGAGCCATTGTAACACTTTGCGTCGTTCTGTGCATAATAAGTCGGCTTAAGTGACTAATTAGGTTTCATTTTTATGATAAATAGCGTAACATAATAAAATATTAATTATAAGTGATTATGAGATTGTTAAAATGTTATGATATCCCTATAAGCTTTATACCGTAAATTAAAATGACAAAATTTGTGCGCAGATTACTGCGAACAATATACGAATTAAGGACGTGACAAGTAAATTATTTTTGTAATAAAAACAAGATTAAATCAAAACAACGTAGAGATTGTAAAAAAAAAAAACCAATTTTCTTTATTAATTCATCTCAATCGTTCTATTGCTTGATCTTTGCAAATCTATTACGTAAGACTTAGTTAAAAACATATATTTCAGATTGTACAAGTGAATTGAGATTTAGTATCATAATTATTCGGAAAATTTAAATGTTTTTAGGCTATACCTACAACCATTAAACCGACGGTAATTTTGTAAAGAATTTTGTATTCATCGCGATTCGTGGTTTGGAAAATAACGATTAATTGTTGTTTTAAAGAATTTAAACATACGTATGTTTGAAAATGTTTTTTGTGTACATGTAATTCTTGTATACGTGTGTTTACGAGGTATGAATTTGACTATATAATATTCTTGGTGAAAATTAAGCTAATAAATTAATATAAGCTCAGTAAAAATCACTCAGAATTATGAATGAACGTAAAGTTCATTGATAATTTTTTTTATTCATAAGTTTGTTTTACCATTTCAAAAATCAAATTGATGGTGACCGATCATTTTAATTAGTTCAATTTGATCAAGGTGTAATGTAATGAACACGATTTACCAAAAATATCCACTTCTCTACTTCTAAATAAGCGTATATGAAATAAATAATAGTTTTTGTTTTCTAAATATTACGCTTGTATGAACTTAAACCTGTTGAAAATCTTTTCCTTATGAGACGTTGTGTACTTTTGACGTTAGTATTTCGTTTATTATTATGTATGTGAAGGTTAGAGTAATTTCTGCTTGCTGACACGCATGATTGTATTTATGTGAGCTGGCAAATTCTATTGTAGTAGACACGAGATTTACATCTCTCCTACCGTCTTATATGATTATGAATGTCGGTTAATGTTGAGTTTGCATGAAAAAGCTATTTGGTGTTTTCGTTCTAATAATATGCATAACGGAAAGTCACTTAAAGTTCCTTCAAACATAATATAACATAATGTATTATTAATGCGAGTTTTTAGTTTTGTTTTACATCGATTTTCACCGGGTATTTATGGTAAATTATATACGAGAACCTAGAACACTGTTTCCATCAATACTAGTTATGTTTTTGTAAAATGTGTGTAAAACTTTTAAGTTTGGTAAAATATTCGTAAGAAATTCAACTATTACTACAAGTAAGATACAACTAAAGACCCATGCTAGTTTTAAAATTGTACATTTTGCCCATATTGTAATCTTATTATAATAGGTAATAATGTGGTAATCGCGGTGAAGAAGGGGTACTGTATAAAGATGTTTTTTTTTGTTTTTAAATTTTTTTTGATATTAATTTTTAGCCGTTTAAAAACTACAATCGCTACATATTATACTCTCCCGAATGAATGCGGTACAAAGTGTACTTATTCATTTTTCGAGCGATATGATCCAAAAATTCTAAATTACAAAATGTGTATAATACGACAATTTAAATGAGTAGAAAGCGTTTTATTTTTAAACGTCGGTTAATATTTATGATTTTTCAGTCGAACACAGAATTTAACAATTTTTAATTATGTTAGTTAATAATGAGCGGCAATAGATTTTTCCATATTTATTTAAAACATTTTTAAAATCATTTAGCGCATTGTTTATGTTTTATGAACGTTCATTATTATTTGTTTTTATTTTGCTACTGTCCGTGTCTTTATTGTTTTTAAAATTAGAAATCTTGCGGGTTAGAGAATATATCATACGAATTTTACACAATCTCGTCAATTTTAAGCAGTCAAAACACTTGCGATATTTGTGATTTTCACAGTATGAAAATTCCTCGTTTCTCAAACATCTAGGTGTACCGTGGGAGACGTGCTGTAGTGAAAGTAAATAAGATACCTATCGATACGAATTCAAACGCTTAAACAGACAAAAACTAGTGCTTGTACTGAAGGGGTAGGAATAGGGTGTACATCTTCATTTTTACAAAACATCTTAGCGTACCCATTCTAATTTACTTCCTCTCGCGCAGATTTGTCAAGTATGAGGAGTAGGGTCGTGGGTGTTTCACCCCGGGCTCAGGATTTTTACGGGACCCCTATATTTGAACCAAAAAAACATAAGGGTTTTTAAACGGAATTTCGAAAATCCGATCTCCGAACGAACGTTCTTTAAAACTATAACGCACAAAGATGTGTATTTTAAAAAAAAAAGGCGTCCACATTCTTACTTCGTCACGTACGCTGGGCGCAGATTCAAATAATATTTTGTCGGGGCATATTGTATCAATTACACTATACGTGTTACAGTGTCCGTAGGTAAAGAGGTATTTCTTTTGACGACCTCGTAAACTATTTTTCGAATCGGAATATTTCGGTCTCGTTAGTCACAACCCTTGGCCCGATTATCTCTCCACGTCCCTACAGGTCTTGTGGTCCGACACAGGAGAATCGCGGAACGTTTGTCACTCACAACTCAACAGCGTTCCCCTTCTGTCATAATGTTTTCCGTTCCAGCAACGGCAATCTTTTAAGAGCAATGACATTGAAAACCCGCTTTGCATTAAATCAAATATGTTTGTCCGTGCTCGAAACAATATTACCACCAGGTAACCGGCGAGCGTTATTTGTATTCGGAAAAACGACGAAAACGAGCTCGAACCCGAATATCGCCGCGGACCGGCGGCGTGCGTCGGCGGTTTAATCTCTTTCGAACGACGAGAGCGTTTAACGCGATTGAATTACGCGCTAGGCAAGTGTCCCGGCCAGACGCGCGGCGCTCCGAATAAATTCGATTCGGCGGAAGTTCCGCCCTCGTGACCAGGATTTCGCGAAACCCTTTACTCGCCGGTTACCGACGTGTTTTGTGCGAACCGTATCCGAGTAAACAGCTATAAATTAATTTTATTTCAGCGCGGACGAAATAGGTGTGCCTACATTTTTCGTTTTCGAACCGTCATCAAACGAGTGCGAGTCGCGTGGTTTTACCGAACGAGGGGAATATCCGATTGATTTACTGTCGGGCCGAAGCGCGTTTTTAATTTTTCTATATTATTTTTGTAACAGTAAGTTCCATCTCAATGTCTAGGGAACCGATTGTTCCTTGACGAATGAAACAAAAATTAGCAAATTTTGTATTTGAACAACGATTAATACTCAGAACAGTAATATACCCGAGCTTTTTTACCTTTGTACCCTTAAAATTTTTTTTTTTTTTCGGAATTTTGATTATTAAATGAAATTTTCATTAAATTTGATTTTCAACAACGAGATCATTTAAAACTAAAATAACCAAAAAAATAAAAATGTATTTTTAAAATCGGTCAACCACAATATATATATATATCGAGCAATATGTATGGATTGTATCTACACTTAAAGTTACAGACTTTTATCTACAAATCTTAAACTAGCGGGAAAAAACTTAAAATTCAAAATTTCGAGATTTTTAACAGTAACCGACAAAAAAATAATTGAACATTTTTTAAAACATTTTAGGGTCACCGGATTCCCAAAAATTATCCATTCAATCGAATCATCTATAAGCAAAAAAAAAAAAGTGTTGAGCCACGTCCAGAAATAACTTCCCGGATATATCGTCCGGATCGCACTGGATCTTTTGTCTTATAGACCTAGTTTTTGTTACGCGTAGTCATCATCAATATGTAATGACCCGTTTTTTGAAAAATTTTAATTTTGAATTTAAAATCCCATTAGATAGTATACAGGTAAAATTGAAAATCGTGTTGATTGTATTATACAGTTTCACATTCGCCGTCGACCGCGAGTATAAAACGTACGAATTTAAAATCTCGATCTTTGACTGAACCGTGCAAGAAAGACAAACATGTTCTTGATGATTTTTATATTTGCGTTTAGTTTGAATGTTATTGCGATCTGTATAAAATTCAACTCAAATTTACTTTACTCAACACTTATTATGATCATAACCAAACGATGATTATGATAATTCTATGATTTTTTTTTTTTAAATATACGTTTCAGATAAACCAGAAAGTGTTTGAAATCGTTTGTTAAAACAATAACTTCCAAAAAAGTTTTTTCGAGAATAAACGTTCAGCGGCGACGATCCTGTTAAAAAAAACGTATCGTACAGTTCGGTGTTTCATTGATCATATATTTCATCCAGTCAAACGTAACGTTTTCTAAAATTATAACCACTCGGATGAGGGCTGAAAAAAAGAAAAAATTGTTGTGTGCATATTTCTAACGATTCAAAGCACTGCGTGCTCGAAAACGTACGTCGACGCGTTAAAAACGTGCCGAACGTATTTTCGCCTTTTATTTTTTCGTATTATTATTTTATTACCAAAAAAATTGGCCGTATAAAGGCGACGCGTGTAAAGTTTGAAAATAATCGAAAAATAAAAAAAACAACTACAACGACACAGAATCAGCCCCGCTAGCAGACCTCGTACGCGTTTCGGAGTCGTAAATTACGTTCGCGGCTGGCGCACCTCACATTACGTAAACACGGTGCGCATCGTACTGCCGCCGTAATCTCTTTCGGTCTCACTATATTATTCACCGAATGTGTTACGTCGGTCGTCTTCGCGCGTCTCGTGTATATCGAACCGCATTAATATTACGTGCGCAGTTTCCACGGCGGTCGCGAACACAAACTCGCACAAGACTTATCGCCGTAGCTCGCATTGTACCGTCTATAAGATACCGGTGGCGTAGCCAGGATTTTGTAATGGGAAAGGACAGCAGTCGTACCTATGTATACTTGAACGTTGAAACCATTTAATCCATGCGTAGACACTTTTTTCTTTCAATCGAAATCGTTTGCGGTGCAAACATTTTTATAAATTAGAACAGTTCTCGTGAACATCGGCGCAAACGTGAACAGTTCACTTCAAATCTCGATATTTTTTGTAACACTTTAACGTCGGAAACGTAGTATCATTTACGTTGAACGCGGAGCATTATTTCGCTCGGAACATAAAATCGTTCTTTCCGAACGTTCGAATATAACGTGCACTAAAAAAATAGCCGAAAAAAGAAAAATTCCATTTTGGCGAATGATGTTTTGTCCCTTCTGTCCCGCCAGTACGTACATAACTACACCGTTATTTAGGGAAATTTTGCATTCGCAAAAATGTTGACGAACGCGCCTAATGTGTGATATTCCTAATGACCGTCGAAACGACCGATCCGAGAAAAATAAAATACTGAAATTATTGGAGTATTTAATACGTATTCATGCCACGACGACGATTGAAATGTATTCAAAAAACGATAAAAAAAAAACAAAAAAAATTGGACAGGTCGAAAATACAAAACATTGTGTGGTATACATTCATAATTTATAATAATAACGCTCGCTGTGTTTACGAAACAATTAAAATAATACTAATAACATTCTACTCTTGGTTTGTTTATACGAATTCTCGATATCCGATAAAACCGACATTCTTTTACATAACTGTTTTTTTTTAATTTTCCGTGACGTATACGTCGGTTTGGTTCTGAGACCTTGGATCGATTAAACGCGGCTTTTATGATGTTTTTGTTTTCGGTGAGAGATGTTATTCTTATATGGATAATATATGCGCGTCTTACATGACATGCGTTAATATCTTTGGTTCACAAGAAAGAATGTTGTTATCGTTAAATGTTTGAAAATAATTTGATACGCGTTGTAAATGTTATGTTTAACCGTATATATAACCAGCTATGGACGGTAATTAGACGAGTTGCAATAAATTAAGCGTAACACTTCTGTACGATTGATTGATGTCATTTTTGTATTATCTACTCTCTGGTATACTTCTAATTATGTTTGGTTTTTTATTTTTCGAAAACCGAAAAATATATTATTTTGTGTTCGTAACAAGATAACGCATTAATGTACCTTGAATGAACTCGAAGAGAAGTCGAGTAAACTTATGATGACCTACCGATAATGTATTGTAAACGCTCTCGCGAACGGTTTCGTGCGGTTTCGTGCGTACGTCGTCTGCACACGTTCCCCCGGGGCGACGGCGTAGAGTCGAAGAACTGTACTAAATTATTGACTTATAAATTGTTCCGCGAGCAGTTTAGAGGCGGCCGGAAAATCCGATGAACCGAAACGCAATTCTAATTTGTTTGATATATACGAGGCAGATTTAAAGGGCGATCGTGGTGATGTGCAGTGTCCGTCGTGGATCTAGAATTAAACGTTTCTAATTCGCATTTGTGTTTAAAACATCGATTTTTGAAAAATGACACATTATTTTCATTTCAATTGGTGTATATTAATATGATGAAACGTTTCTCCATTCGTCTCGGTCAGAAACAATACTCCCTTCGATTTTATATTACAATTTTTAATCGCATAATAATAAGACAGCCTACGTTTCCCTGGCTTCTCTTCGGTTTTTCCATCCACTTAAGCCATTATTAGTGCATTATTTTTTACGAGACGTCCACTTCATTCTTCTCTTCACGATTCGAATCGGCAAATATCGAAAATTTTATTGTGCCCGCTCTAATATACTTCTTTAATAGTCACTCGTTTCGTCGAAAAATCCGATGAACCGATCGGGAATCATGTCCAAACTATGACCACTGTATTCGTATTTCGGGCTTCCTAAACAATCGTGGTGATAGACACGCGGTTAGTCACGCGGGTCTAGAATTAAATATATCTAAATTATGTTTTTTTTATAAAACTAAATATCTTATATGATTATAAAATGACGCTATTCATAAAAAAAATCATCGATACGTCTTAAAATTCAAATAACTACCATATTATTTTGTCGTCCGAGAACAACGAATATATTCTATAAGTAGTCACTTTTTTAAAAAACACGTTTTTTTTTTTTTTTTTTATTTGTAACAAACAACAAAATTTCTGATTTTTAAGACTGAACAAATACTTTATTTTATTTCTGTAAACAATTTTAAAAGCGTTTACTGAGTAACAAGAAAAAGTTAATTTTATAACTTTTCATGAAACCTTTTTAAAGTCGATATATTTTGAGAATCAAAATTTTAAGGAAATACTATTCATTTGTACCACGAGTGATTGTACAGATCGTACGTAATTTATATATTATATGCTTAGGTTATGTTTATACTATACATATATATTACGACATATTGTTAGCTTCAAATAAATTCAAAATGAAAACAAATTGCTTTGATAAGGTTCTATGTTGATTTTTCTAAAGTAAGACCAATGATTTAAAATTTCAATAAATATGTTTAGAAATCTAAAATAAGTTTACTGAACATTTTCACTAGGTATCTTAAGATAGAACCTTTTCAATTTCAACTAATCGAAAAATAAACGCAAATTTTAAAGGTCAAATACGTTATAAATTACACAGTGCTTAATCATTTCTCGATTATCTAGACCGAAATAAACATTGTAAAAGAATAATGTTTATTTGAAGGTTAGGTATATCCACAATTGCAGTGACGACCATATAATAAATACAAAATATAAATCGATGAATATATATTGTTTTGATGGGAATTAAAAAGTTCAAACATGTACACTATCAGCTTTGAGCAAAAAGTGTCTATCTCCTTTTAATATTGAACTGGTTTTATTTTATTCCTTTGGAAATATATCGGTACTATTTGAAGCAATATAAATAAACAATTATAAACATGAAAATGTAATTTTGAACAGTTAAAAAAAAATAAAACCTTTTAATCATAGTCCCATGATTCGATACAGATGTACGTGGATGCGTTTGTTTTCGGTTCTCTTGACAATTTTTCCTCGTGCACTTTGACAAGACTGATTTATACATATTATATTTTTTTTCTTTTATGAAAATATTAAAATTAAAATGGTCTCTTAAAGGTCTCCTATTCAATTAACGGTTTTTTTTTTCACAAACCTTTAACGTGCTACCGTAGTGATTGAAATGTCTCGAACATGTTTAACTAAATCCTATTAAATTATTATAACACATTGCATTCACCCATCTACATTGCCTTACGTTTCACCTTTTTTTTTTTTTTTGTGTGCCCATTTAAATTAAAAAACAAATTTTTCTTATCCACATATTTTTTATGTTATAGGTAAATAAAAATGATTATTTAATATTGTGAGAATGAGTATACCTCATTAAATTTATTTTAAAATTCAGTGCTTAAAATTGAGTGTTATTGGTAATTAATATTTGAAAATTGTGACGAAATTTTATTAAAAAAACGGATAATGTTTTTAATTCACATTCATAATGACGTGTATAAGATGTCATGATATTTTAAGATCAAATACTGTCGTAATATAAGATTCATAATACCTAGGTGCATTGTTCCAAACATTATCAACAAAATTGTCAAAGTGAAGTAATGCACTTATGTGATAATATTCTGGAATAATTATTTCATCCTAAAGTATGCAAGTAACAATATGCTAAGTATTATAGATTTATATTTATGATGAATTTTATATTTCATCTGAAATAAACTGTTTTACGGGATAAAAATAAAATCAGATTTGTTGTTTGAAATTTTAAGCAGAGATCAACATTTGTATACAAATGTATGTTTTTAAAAATTTAATTTACACAATGTATAGATATAATTTGTTTTATACACGATTTAAGGTTATTTTTTGTAAACATTCTAATAATTATTTATTCATGTAGGCATATTCAACACCAACTTAGTTTTATTAACGTTTAACAAATTAGGGTCGTTCAATGATCAATGTACGTATTTGATGGTATTTTTTTCATATGTACCAATTACTATAAGAATATATGTATTTAAATCAATCTATATGTATAAATAGTAATTGTAACATAATAATCGTATTTATGGATGACAGTTAAATTGACATCAATACCGATCTTTAAAATTGTACACAAACAATGCGAATATTTCCCGAAAGTAATTATTAAGATCTACAGATTATAGAAGCTTAAAAGTATCCATCTTCCTTTTAGAATGGAAAGAAGCTCTAGACAGATGAGTAATCTTGTTATCCTCAGCTTAGCATTATTCCTACTTCCAAATAAATTTGTTTTAAGATGAATCGTTTCCGTCCGTTTCGTTCGAAAAAATGTAGTTTTCAAAAGTTCCATTTCGCATAGAACAGAGTTTCCAAACGAAAACGAATATCTGTTGATAACTATAACTATACGTAATCACGAATGTGTTAAACAAAAAATTAAATAAACAGTTTATATTTGTATCTGTCACAAAAAGAAATGTACAATTATTTGCATTATAATTAGTTTTTTTTTTTTTTTACGAAAAACTACAGCTCCCGTCATTAGTTTTTTTTTTTTTTTTTACAAGTTTTTTCCTTTCGTATTTCCCATTATTACTAAACCAAGGTATTTAATCATTTTCGTACGCTTGTCATTTGGCACGCGAAATACTTCCGAATCGATTTTTCTTTCACAAATTACAGCTTAAAAGCTGTTCATTTTTAATTTATTGCTGATCCCCAATGCGACGGATATCCTGACTATTGGATTCTGGACGGGGGTTTTTTTTTTTTTCATGACATTGGACAATATAAATAAATATAATGTTCTTTATTTTGTTTGTCCTTTGTCGTTCCCATTGAAATTTATAATGAAATAACTTTTGTTTTGACAGTTTTAAATTATAATTGTTATGCAAACAACCCTGTTTCAGTGTTGCGAGCGTTATTGTTGTTACGGTATTATCGTGTATAAAAACGTTAAATCATAAAATATTATAGCGATTCTGTCACCAGGAATGTACCTATTGTGGTTTTATCACTGTTGTACGATTGTTTAATTTCATTTTATTATTAATACCTACCTTGAAACGTAATTGATATCCTGCTTGGTGTTTCAATATTGATTTTTATTGTCGGGTGATACCTAGTTACTCAAATTCATCATTATAATATCATATTTCAATACAATACTTACCATATTACATCAAATATCACCTTGATAAAAATTATTTCCGGTTTCACTTGTTACCCAATTTTGACACATCAATAAAATTAGAGAAAATTATCTGGACAATTTCTTTCGGACTTTTATTACCGTTCGGTCACATTTCACTTCGTGTAGGTAGCTTGCCGACATAAGAATATACCCATCAACCAAAAATTTTTTGGTTAATGAAAATTAAATTTTTCTCTCGTTAAAAGTGATTTTTTTTGTGTATTATAATATTAATTATACTATATAGATAAATTTTCATAACTAGTTTACCTTGATGACTTTGCACGACGCTGAATTAGCAGAAACTAAATCAAAGTTTAAATATAGTCATCACGTTCCAATTAATATGCGTAGAGTAAATTGTGCAAATTCGACTCGGATTCCGTATTGGTATTATGAAATGTTTATAGAAAATCCCCTTTATACGGTTAGTTCACTAGTGATCAGGCTCGTAGAGACTTTTTCCATAAACAGGCTTGTTTTTATTTTCAACTACATCTCTGTACACGATTACATTTTTATCGTAACGATTTGTTGAACAAAATTCAATTTCTTCCCCAATAGTTTCGATTTTTTTAGAAGTCTGTTACTTTTAATGCGCAGTCCATACTGCTCGGCAATATGATACCTCGTCGTTGACCGGTTTTGTAATTTCACTTCAAACGTTATTCGGGTTAAACCCGTTGTTGAAAATTCGTTTCCGCGAACATTTATTTTAACTGTCGAGATTTTAAAAAAGAGACGTTGGCACAGTAGGTACTAGTGCTGAGCATTATTTTGACCAATCCGGATTACGGATTACAATTATTTAATCCGAATTTCGGATCAATCCGTTTTATCCGGATTCACGGATCCAATCCGTCGATTCGGATCATAATCCGGATTGGGTATTTTAATCCGGATTAAACGGATTGCTACTTTGTGTTTCAATCCGGATCAATCCGGATCGGTAATCCGGATATGGATTGATCCGGATTTTGTGCTCAGCACTAGTAGGTACACACAATCATTTTTTTTCAATAGGAAAATCGTTAGTCAATACCGTTACGTTTCACGTTCTGTCGAGGAACTCAAAGGTTCCCTACTGTGATATAAGCCTACGACCGCCGTATAGAAATAGAGTATGGACCGCGAAACCCGATAGCCGTAGTGGTGGTCATCAAATCGGATGTTGTTTGCCGAAAGTCTTCTCCGTTTCCGGAGAATGGCTGGCGATCGTCGTGGAACAAAGCGAGGAGGCCGTGTCAACCGCGTGACGGAACTGCTAATTTAACGGACTGTTCGTGTGCCCGAGAACTGCACTATTTCCACACCGTTCCAGTTAATCGCTCGACGTCATAATTCACTCGCACACGTCACCACACACGTTCGTACCGCGTTTCTACGATATTATCATTATTATCATTATGATGACGTACAGTTTGAGACTCGGAGCCGCGATCAACGGAACAATGGAAAAACTCGCACAATGAGGTGTTTATTATAATAAAACATACACCCGGCGACGAATCCCGTGATGTACGACCGTTTCGCGTGCGAAGCCATTCAACCAAGGGTACGATAATAATAATAATATTATTATTATTAAGGAATCTGGCTGTTAGTTATAATTCACTCGTTTTGATTCGTGTTTTGATGCCACACCACCGCGGTAATAACACAATATAACGTACAGAAACTAGGCGTATTATTGTGTTACGATGGCGTGTCTCCGATACGAACGTTCCGCCGGGAACCTCGGCCAAGTAGAATTCACGCGGCACACAAACGGTTTTCGTGTTTTTATTCATTTTTTTTTTCCCCTCCGCTTCATTCGTCGACCGGATGATTTTTTTTTTCGATTTTCTCTCTGTCGGCAGCTATCGCACGCAAATCATGAGACGATTGTTGACAAGTTTTTTTTTTTCTTTTAATTCAAACGCCCAAACGACCTGCGGTGACGCGACGAGAAACACCGATTTGAATTCGCCGTGACGTCTGAATTTGATTATCCGACGTTTTAGATTTTTTTTCGTCTAGAGTTTCCAAAGAGTTGAATAAAAATAAAAATTTTCAATTCGACATGCAAAAACGAACGGCATTTTCAAGTCGAAGATCACGCGGGAAAATCACTCGAAAGTAGACCATACGACGTGACAATCGGTTTTCACGATCCCTATCGCATCAATAGATCGGTACTTTGCAAATAAAAACCGTCTAGACTCCTATGATTTGTGTGATGATGGACAAAAAAAAAAGCTTAAAACAATTCTATATTGAAGAGATCAAAACTCAAAATCTAATACATTTTTCTAAATTTAATTCAAAAAACCGTTCTATTATCTTTATTTCGATCGTTTTAGATGATATAGGTTTTTATTCGGTCTGGATTATAATATTCTCAACAGATTACCGCTTCAGATCTATACTTAGAAGAGTACGAAGGTACTTAGTTTTTCAAATTTATGCTCGAATTCAGTTTGTTTTCATTCAATTGAAAATTGGCTTACGTTGGTTTCCAAATGGGTTTACATTCTGTTTTAATGCATTATTGTCTAAACGCGTATACAACTGATCAGTATGTCTTTTTTTTATTTTTCTGTCGACGCCAAATTCTATTCCCATCCACACGTTTCGTAGGAAATAAAATATATTTCACACTGGAACAGATAACTGTTTCGAGATTCGACATGTCGTTTTATGTCACATTGAATTTGGTTCGGTTGGATGGAAGTATACGGAACTCAACAGATTCCGACAATTTGAGATTTTTGAGTTGTTCTTGAATGACGTATTTATTGTTGCTCCAGTCGTTCGGATTGAATGTTATTTATTTAACATCTCTAGACATATAAAAATACAGAACAATATGTTCATAGTATTTTAAATTTCTTCCACGTAGTTTCTTTTTCTTCACAATGATTTAAATTGTGAAAGCCAATTTCGATTTTATAACTGTTCGTATAACAACTCGTCTACTGATTAAATTGTATTTATTTACTTATTATTTTTCTTGTAATATTCACTGTTTAAGATGATATAATATTTTTAAAATAGGTTGACGGTAAAATTCAAAAATAGAAATTTAAAATGAAGTTTTACAAATCTGTATTATGGCATTATTTGGCAACTTTGAATTTATCAATCTTATTATCTTTTTACAGTTCTTTGATGACGATTTATTTTTTGTAGTAAACTGTACAATTTTTGAACCTTGAAATTATTGGTTTAATCTCATGAGATGATTCGCTAGTTAATTTCCGTTTTCACTAATCATTGTTGATAATATAAATGAGCAAAACATTTTCTTTTCATAACATTTTATTTTACGGTACTCGTATAAATACTGCTCGACAATGTTAACTAATTTTAAATTAAGTAGGTTGCTTATAAATTGTTCGATAAAAATTTTTATTGTTTTAATACAATAATCAAATCATTATTTTTTTACAACTCTTTCGATGTTGAGAACATTTTTTTTCGCTTTAACTAAAACTATTAAAATAACTTTAATCATTTGTAACGGTTATTTAATATTATAAGTTCGTTCACTTGTTGAGTTTGTTCGCCGACAACGAAAATAATAGTCAACATTGTTTTTTCTTCACTTGGTTATTTCGTATACACTTTGAGTGGAAAAGAGAAGGTGCATTCGCTAATACCTGCAGGAGAGAGAGAGAGAGGTCCAAACAACACAAAAATTGCATAATTTTCTCGTATGATAGATACTCAATTATCCACACTGTTAGAATGATTAATCATTATAAAGTTAAAAAAAAAAAAAATTAAATAAAATTAAATTGAGCCAGTTATATGCTGATCGTTCTGAATGTTCTTAAGCAATTGCTTATCCATTACAAATTCACTATAAATTTTAAACTATTACAATTTGCCAAAGGTGGGCATATGGGATTATTATAGTAAAAAAAATTTTTTTAATTTTTTACAAAACCAGTAAATTATTTTTGTTGTCAACTCAATTTTTTATTCAGTCAAAAATCGTATCGCATTAATTGAACTTTTTAAAGTCAACCATCGTAATAATCGTTGCAAAGTTAATTTCAATCTTTTTCTTTTCGTGACCTACCCAGGCGGGACCAACGAGCGAAACTGGCTCTTCGACTTTTTTCCTATCAGTTATTTTCCCAAGTTAAAATTAGCTACCGAGATTTCATCATAATTGTGAATATTTTAGCGAAAAAAATTTTTTTTTGAACCGAGTTATAAGGGGTAATAAGGCGATTCAATCGAATCGACTTGTCACGGTTCGTTTCATTCGCTATATATATACGATAGCTTGCCCAACGTTTCGTAAACATTATACGCTCTTTGTGGTATTAGCGCGTTCGGTTTTTCCGCACTACAGACCTAACCGTTCGTCCGGTTCGACGCGGTACCCTGACCGGACTTTGCCGGCTGGAGAATAATGACAATTATTATCATCACAACTGAGCGTGTCGTACACGGCTGGAAAAAAAATGATCGTCATCATCGTCCGACGGCCAAAGAAATGTATATATATATATTGTTGTGGATACACACGACACACCGTCGTTACGCCGCTGCGCTAATTATTAACGCCCGGCCACGGGATATTAACATGCGAAACCCGCGACCCGGTTTATCTCTCTGTTAATTGGTCTGGAAATTTACGGCCCGACCCGCTCGGGATCGTAATCTTTTCTCGCGGGGGTAGAAAAACCGTTTGAAATCGTGTGCGAACCTGGGGATCCGTCCGCGAAATAATGCCGTCATCCACCCCCAGCAACCCCCAGCCACCCCTAGCCAGCCCGCCAGCGTCGAGACCGCGGCGCGTCTTGTGCCACCCTCGCCGTACTCGATTCGTCGGCGACGGTCCCCGACGGACGGAATCCAATTAAACCCCCGGGGGCGGGAACCGATGCTGTAGTAGGATTACGGCGGCGGTGCGACCGCGTATAAACACAACACTCGACGAATACAATAATAATGCCGTCCGTCACCGCGATCTTCCCGTAGGCCTCACGCGCCGCGACAGTTTTGTGGGAATAAACGGGAACCGGATGAAATTCGGAGAGAGACGATACAGCGTCACGAGCAACGGCTGCGATTCGAGTGGAGTTTACATCGACGTAGGGGAAACGATACTGCGACAGTGACGATTTTTCGGCTGAACGGAGCACAAAAATCCAAAAAGATATCGGCGTCTAACGGTTCGTAAGACGATTAGGGAAATCTTCGAGCGGGTATTTGCTTTTTATCGGGTTTGTACGGAAAATCAACGTACATACTGTACAATTATTATAGCAGTTCCGGTAACGGTGTTTTTGGAAACATTTTTAAATATTCCGATGTTTTTTTTTTTTAAGTAACGGATATATTCGTTTTAGGGTCATAAGCTCTTTTAAGACTAATCAATACGTATATATATACTGTTGGGTTCAATAGTGCGGTTCGACGACGTACACGACATACACGCTTCACATTTTTTCAACCGCAGTTTCGATTATTTTCCTAAGTACGTTGGATTTCGTTATGAAAATCGGAAAATGTATTTTTAACAAGTAACGATTTTCTTTTTTTTTACGACCATTCTAGTACTTTTATTAACGGTCTTACTGCGCGGGGTCTTGTTTACTCGTTTGATAACTTTTACTACAAAACTACAAAACATCTCCCACAGGCGAATATTTTATTAACGCACAATACATTTTAAAGTGAATTTAAATGAAGTGATTATGAATCCGTTCAAGTTTGTTCCGTTCCACATCGTGTTCATCCGCAAAGTCATCAACCAACTAGAAGAACAATCTTAAAAAGTCGAGACCCGTAGCGATTTAAATTTCGGAGTCAAAACCAACTATTTTCTTTACATTGTACAAAATAAGAATGATTATAACGCGAGTTAAAATTCAAGAAATACAATAACGTCACGATTGAAACATTTATCACATTTATATTTTATTTGTATTTTAATATAACGTTTTACTACTGGTTGTGTATTCATCATAAACCCGAGCAAAAGTGATTCAAACACATATTATTTGATCTAATACTTCAAATGGGAAATAATATAATACGTACTTATTAGCTCCTAAATACATAATTGAATGTGAAACTGAAATAATGTTTTTTTTTTCCATGATAGACTAATTTGGGAATCTACGGCTGAGAAACGCAATCAAAAATGATTTTTATTTTACATTACTTTTACATATTTTGTGTTGTCTGAAACCCGATTATGAAGATAAACGATTCTCGTATAAATGTATCTTTCAACATACTACTATTGACGGTATATTTTTTCTAGTGACTTGAGTTCAAAATTTTCCAAGAGGAAATTTCGATTTTAAAAATTTCTTAAATAGAAATTTTTGACCATAAGAAATTTCGGAATGGAATTTCCAAAAAACTATTGTTTCCATACCGTTCATTAGTTTCCTGTTAATTTTTGATTTGTGAAAAGAGCTGCACAGTTAAACAACGATCTGTGTTTAATACGCAACTTAAATTTATAAACTGTCAATCGGCAATGTAACCAAACAACAAGTTAAATATCTTTATACTTGAAAAATTTTTTTTTCAACTATTTCATTACACTCATTCTCTTTTGAAAAAACGATTGAAAAACTAATAAGGCATTTGATTTTATCCATTATAATACGTTTGCTTATAATATGTACTAATATATATTTTAAAATTTAGAAACTTCTGATATTTAACGAGATTTCTCAAAAACAAAATGTCTGAATGTGTTTACAGTTTTGACGTGAGGGGTATGCCGATGGAACAGGCACACCATTATTCAGCGCCAGAAGTTTTTGGGAATCGCGCCACCTTCCGTACGGTCACAGATCCAGCATGTCTGTTTGTGGACGAAGTGAACCGTAATGACGAAGGGGTGTACAGGTGTCGTGTAGACTTCCGAAATTCCGCGACGAAAAGTTTCCGGTACAATTTGTCCGTGATCGGTAAGTGAACGTTAGAGCACAAAGACACAGATATTTTATAGGAGCTAGACAATAAGCCCAGATTGGTTTGAAAATATAAACAGTTTTTTGTACTCTATAGTATAATATAAATTATGGATACGCGAGAAACAATTATAGTAACAATGAAAGGATGACGACGTTTCGTTAAACTGATATTCTAAATCCTCGAATTTACTACGACTAATGAATGAAACGAGTAGGGAGTAAATAATGTGAGTAATTAGAATCCAAACGGAAAACAGCAAAAATTTTTAAATGGCTTTAAATTTTAAGACAGTCTAGAATTCGTAAATCTAACACACACCATGACAATTACTCGTTTAACATTGTTCTCATTAATTAAAAATTAATAAAACCTTTTTATGCCTGAAAGCGATGAAGTGTAAAATTATTAATAAGCAGATTCTGCGTGGTATGTTTTACAAATGCATACTATTAATTTAAACCTAAAACAATCGTACTTTAATGGTACTTTAATGTTGCCGTTATTTTTTTGCTAAACGTGCTCTTTCCCACGACGTATAGATGACTGAACTCCCTCAAAATCGTTTTCTCGAACGCGATGATTTGTCAGTGCTTTTAGATAAACTAAATAATAAGTTTGAACCACAACTAACGAAACATTGGCACACCCAAAGAAGTGAGCCATTTCAAAGCTTAATCGCTTTGACTTCTCGCCCGACCTCGAATTTACTCCCGTTCTTTTCTTAATCTCTCAAACTTTACACGATTTCTTCCTATCTTTCCTTCTTATCATTCCTTTTTCTGACATTGTCTACGACGATGTTTCGTATTGAGTCGGACGCGGTGGCATTTTGACTGATATTGTTATCGAAAATGATAAATTCATAACGAGATAATTCGTTCGGTCAATGAGCAATGTCTATTTGCTGAGTTCAAAAGTAACTTACGCTATGCTGAACGACTGCACACAAAACTCCGAGACACTTAGTTAAACAACCAAATTTTTGTTTTTTTTCAAACTCTAAGAAATCTCTTCTGTTTAACCGTACGTTCGAGTTATTTTTAAAATTTTTGTTTTGGGAAAAACAATTTTAAATGCACGTAGATCACAATATACGTTTAAATGTGTACACCATGCACGAATAGACCAGTGTTTTATTTTGTTTAACGTTGGACGCCGACGCACACATTCTGCACGGTGAGTTCTTAACGTGTAATGAATAAATTACGTTTTAATATCGAATTTACTTACACTTATCTCGTGTGTACACGACAACGTCACCGGAATTACAACATAATCATATTAGCAAAGTTGCATAATGTATAATGTACTAGGTAAAGCTCCGAGAAGAACACGTACAATAATAGTACTAAACCTTGTTCAATGTGTGTGTGTGTGTGTGTGTGTGTGTGTGTGTGTGTGTGTACTTGCGTGTTGACAGTCATAAAATGTTCAAAACACAACAGCCACATCAGACAAAATGACACACATTACCCCCCGAGCACTGCACAACTACAATATAACCTAGAAGCTTTCCGATGCTATACCGATTTAGTATAATATTTTGCGTGCAGCTGGTATATAGATACCGAGTGAACGTTTTGCAATGTAAAAAAAAAGTCCGAATGACAAGACCGCTGATTAAAAGAAATGATGGTTCAATAATCGCAAACAATATACCGTTTTTCTGTTGTTGACATATTAAACGAAATTATATTCTGGATACGGGAGTATAAAAATAGTGTTTTTTAAACGTAAACGGTTACTATAAATATAGTACCCTCAAGTACGCAGGTATACTCGCGTAACAGTACGATAATAATAAAATTACGTGATGCGTTGAACACAAAAACTGAAATATACGATTTATAGACTGACCACAACAGTAGAAATATAATAAAAAGATGGAAAACGTCAAATGTTTTACAGTTTCCATTTTCTGACAACAACATGAAACTTTTTATTATACTTTGATTGGAGAATATTTTCTTTTATTTTCATACACCACGACCGCTTATAGTATTATGGCTTTCTAAAACGAAGTTTAAACATCCTACCCGATCGTCAATTTGTGTGCATTAAAAACCTATAGTTTGGATCCTTTTTTTTTTTTTTTGGTTACCAGAAAGATTATTGATTATATTTATTTCTATTTTCAATAAACCATGTTATAATTTCATTAAATTTGGAAATTAAAATAACCGTTCAATAGGAAATTTGAATTCAACATTTTAAACACGTTTGAAGTACGCGAATTCATAATAGGTTCTAGAGAGAGCGGTATCCCAAATCGTTCTAATTGATTACACACTTACGTGCGTTACCGCTGATTTAATAAATATAATGGCACGGCTGCTAAGATGAATGCTTGACTTTTATCACCGTATAAAATAATTTTCAAACAATTTTAAGATTTTTCAAACAAGCAGAAAAAGTCTTGTGAAACAAGAAAACAACCAACCATCTCGCACCGGTTTTCAATATAAAAATGATTAGTTCTGAATTTATATTTTACTAAACCTAGTCCTATACTTTTGTGATAGGTTCAACTATATAGGTCAAGATCTTAGACAAGGGTTCTTTGACAATCGTTCACATATTGTTTGTATCGTTATTATGAGAATGTGCGTTTTCCCGGGTGATCAAACAATGTTCGTGGGAAAGTATGAGTATTTTTTTTTTCAACTTCAAAATATAGTATATAGGTAGGTACGTACACTTTTGCAAGAAACACGATGATACTTCATAATTTCTAGTGTCGTATAAAAAAAATTTTGCAGCGACGACCGCATACGGAAGTCATAGGGTTCAACTAAAGGCAGCATAAAAAAAAAAACAAATAATAATAATATAATAGTGACATTTCGCCGAGGCCGTTGCGAAACGGATTCCCGCGATCAAATAATACGGCTGACACGTGCGCACAGAGTGTGAAATAAAACTTTACGCCATCCATATATAGGTACCGGCACGGGCACGAAAAACGTATTCGTCGGAACTGAAGAATTTTTACGGTAGTTCGCGTCACAATTATGTGCCGAAAAAAGTAAACTCGTTTTCAAACCGATGGAAAAATGCAAAAATCATAAAGACGAGTAAAAACATAAATGTGTGAAGCATCTGATGGTTAAACGATGAAAAAAAATTGGATCTAGTTCAAGGAGCTCATTTGAGTTTGGGCACTACGCTCCAAAGTGGGTCATAGCTTTGATTATTATTCACTGTTTTGGAAGTTGTAGTTTGATATTAAAGGGGCCTCTACGCCAACGTTTATTAAGGAGCATTGTGCAGGCAATTTATCCGGCATCATTAAAACTGTTTTGTAGTTGTGTTAGTCGTAAACAAACATTAGTGTGTGTGAGTTTTATCAAAACAGTTTCTCTCCACAGATTCACTCCTTACCAACCCATAAATCGAGACATTAGTTTTGAAACATGTATTTATGCACATTTATCTAAAATAATTGCGCTACAATTTTATGAATAATGAACCTAAACTACTTCCATCATACAGACTTTTGAGTTTTACTCCGATAATGATTTTGAAAACAGATTAGAATTTGCCATGAGGTTTATTTCGGATCCTTCGAGCCACATTTTTTAAATTTTATTTTTTTAAAGGGGAAATCTTATTTAAAGTTTTTAAAAAAATTACTTTTTTTTCTGAAAACTAAATGTCTAAAAAACAGTTATTTTAAAATTTTTTTGTCAAATTATAGCTCAAAGGGTCCAAAATAGACTTCATTAAATATTTATTATTGTTTTCAAACTTATGATTGGAGTAAAACTTATGCAGTTATGATGGAAATCGTGTAGGTCAATTTCACTTCAAAAACCTGTGGTGCCCCTTAATATTAAATTCCGGAAAAGTAGGTCACTAACTAAAATTCTCAAACAGCTCAGTGAGTCAATCACTCAACAGGTCGTGAATTATTAATTTTAATATTTTAAAATGTGTGTGAAGACAATTTATATTTTTTGTGGCTATTCATATTTCACCCGAATAATTAATCAACTAATGACGTAACGTCGCAATACTCATCCGTAATTTTTAAAATCGTTCAAATCAACTAAAGAAAAATTCAAAACAAACTTTATGAATGAACTAAAATTTCGGTTCAGCTACCAAATGTTTGTGTATCAATTGTCAAATACTTTTTGTGTAAATATAAGAACGGAGTTTCTGCAGGCGGCAGCGCTCCGAATCCAAAATAGTCGGACAAATAATTCGTTATTATCTTTGAAAAACGATGTGTTTGTATATACATATATACATGATAAATACACGATGAGTATGTGTTAAATTTTCAAGCGGTGTTTTTTTTTTTTTTCAATAATATTATTACGAATACGGGCATTAGTCACGCGTGCCGTTTCCGACCCCGAGATCATTAATCAAACACGTTCAGACGTAAGCGTCAAATATCGGCGCAGCTATTAGGCAATGTTATATTTTATTTTCAAGTGTAATAATAATAATATACATATATTGGATCCTTAGCGGCATAAAACTGACGCTTTTGCCTTGACGTTTTTATTGGAAGATTGCTGTCAGAGCAGTGAACGACAAATTATAAATTCCGTACGAGCTTAATGCGTTATACTGTGTATAGAGTTACATATAGGTATACATACTTGACGTCTAAAACGCTCACTTCACCCGACGTGCGCAGAACATGTTGGCAGTGTATTTTCCCGTTATTTTGTAGGAAGAATAAGGGATTTATAAGGACCAATCCGCGGAAAGGGTGAGTCGTCTGAAGAATTTGCTTCGGGCGACATCACAAGGGGTTAGGGACGCTAAACAATGACAAATCTGTACACGAAACAAATTTGACTTTACTTTATTTTTAAATGGCGTAGAAAAAAATCATTTTCTCCTAAAGCCTTGAATTACCTACCGGATGTTAGAAATCAAACGAATAGATTTCGGATATTTGTCTGCAGGTGAGTCTTTGCACATTGCCAAATTCAAAACGTGTCTAGCCACTATTCTGGGTCAAGCGGGATAGTTGCTGGAGGACCGTCGCATTGGAGTTGGTCACAAAATCGGGTATTTCACCGGTTTGAAATATGTGAACAAATTCTCCCGAAATGACGACAAAAACGAAAAAAATTAAAAATACACCAGTACAACTCAATTTCCCTATACCGTATCATTCCTTATAATAATCTCTTTGATTATAGAATTAAAGTTCAATGTAACGATCATTCGACATTGTAAAGATGTGAACTGACATCTTTGATTCCCTGGGATAAAAAAAAAATCCTTGAATGAACGTATGAATTAAAAAATGTTAAGAGAAAAAATGTCTTTATTTTTGACAAAATTGAACTTTGGTAAAACATATTTATGAACGTATGACAATTATGATGTTGGATCATATCCCCAAAAAAAACCTGTTGGCAGGGTCTGCTGATGAAGGGTCTGCTGTTCCACGCAACACGAAATTATTCGACTTAATTATCTCGAAAATACGTGTTTAAAAATAAGTGAAGAATGCATATCTTCAAATATGTAGGTTTTTTTTCAACAAGAATGAAATTAGACTCTACCGTTTTATCTGTGTCGCAACAAAAGAATTACATACCCCCACGGTTCGAATCAGCAGAAATTTTAGACGATATAAAAATTCAAATAAACTGATTTATAATTCAGCAAACAGAAATCAAAACCCCAGTACTTGCTCAGTTGAATTAATAAAGTTACATAATTGCCACCACACGATTCCAATCTTGATAACTTCAAATTTGATTTTTCAAAAAACTACTCGAACGATTTTGATAAAAATCATGCGACGCACAACTCCAAATAGGTAGTTTTATGTTTTTTTCAACGGACGGTGGTTTTGAGGTCCGGGATCCACGATCAATGAAAATACAAAAAATCGTCCGGAAGTCTCGTCATTGAATCGAATACGATACAATTTAAAAAGAATTTTCTGTCCGTAATTTAGTAAAAATGTAAGTTGGACAAACGAATGTCATGCACGGTACAGATAGTATATTATGCAATTTTCCAGGGGATTTGCGAGCGCATTTTGCGGGCTTAATAATTGCAATACGCCGTGCTCGCGAGCGATTTTTCATTAATTATTATTATAAATTGCTCGCTCGTCACGGCTCCGAATAACTACGTATTTCGAGCATCCGTTTAAAATATTTACTCCTGGGAGAATTTTCGTGATGCTTCATTAATATTTTATTGGTTTTCACCGTTTGCGGTTTTTCAGACGTTCGAGTAAAATGATTAAACCGACGGAGGAAGAATTTTCGTTTGACCGTCGTAGGTAGTAGAGTTTATTTGGTTAAAAATTAAGTCAACTCGACAACATTCTCGGTTTTTCTGTTTGATACCTGGCCAAAACCTATATTGGATTAGAAAGGTCGCTTCGATCGGGACGGACTGTTGATCAACAATTAACCGTACAACGTTTTTAATTTTACCTTTTTATTTATAGAAACTCGTACAAAAGTTTCGTTATAGTTACGAGGTGTTTTAAAAGTTATTGTAACAATTAAATGTTAGAAAACGATCACTTACTTAATACGTTATGGGTTTTCAACTCGATTAGAATCGAATTTCCTATTTTTTTATATTTATGATTTTGACAAATTACGAATCGTAGCAACATCCACTTAAACAAAGTACACTGTTTAACAACCATACTCGCTTGATAACATGATTGTTTGAATTATCCATACTTTATTGATACGGAGACATTTGACAGAGAGTGATAAAATTTTTATTTTATTTTTTAGTGGTCTTACAATCATAAATTCAAATCAAGAATATTTTCTGTTCAACTGACAAATTTTTTCCTATGTACCCAAACATCCATCATAATATTACCGTGCGATTCAAAAGACTATTACTGATGAATGATCCTATTCAAATATGAGTAGGTACTATTATCGTTATTTTTTTTTTTTGTGAAAAATTTCCGTTCAACAAGCTTTTATATAAAATTTAAGTAATACGTTATTAAAAATGGTTATTCGAGGTGGGCTTCGTTTTTTACGTAAAAAATTCATATTTATCGTCTCCGTTTTAGTTCTAGTTACTTTCTGTTTATCACGCGTAAAAAAAAATTGTAAAATACCGTGTTTAAATCTACAGAGAAGTAAGAAAAAAACTAATAATTCAATACGTACCTGTTTTAACGTGTAGGCGTTTCGAAACGTAATATGAAAAACAACGATTCATTTGGTCGTGGAAATGTAAAATTCTACAAACAAAAAACATTTGTTTTCCCGTACAACGATGGAAAAAATTGCAGCATACTGGAGGATATAAAAAATTTCAAAAGTTTTAGGAATACACAACGTTTTCGCAATTTTTGCACAGTGTTACTAATGAAACGATTTGTCGGAGTTCAATGTTTTTTGAAAACAAACTATGTTTACCGCGTATCGATAATATCGAATCACCTCCGGCGGTCCTTCCCTGTATTCGATCGATGCATATTATGACTAATGCTATATATCGCATAGCGGTTTGAATATCTCCCGAGAAAACTCTATATCGATTCGCGCGTGTAGACGGACACCTACGTCGTTTCTACTTTTTCAATTTTCTCAAACGACCGAATTCGTACGCGATTTTTACGACGTTACGATAATATTATATACTTTATGCGCGTTACGGCGAACGGACGATAGTAATAATAGTAGTGTATCGTATTTCGCCGCCAGATCGTGCGCGAAAATATCCCGAAAATAATACGGCCGGCCGTCGTCCCGGAGGATAGCGGCGTTCTCTCTCTGTCTCTCGGACGGCAACAATAACGATACGGGGAAAAACAATTTCCCGTAATCCGTCGGTCGGATCTCACCTCTGCGCCGTGTCGGATATTGTAAATATTTCTGTAAAATCCGGAAGGCCGCGTTAAAAAGTCCCGCGCCCACGGGAACCGCGCGCAGTCGAATCACGTATGAACCAGCAGCAGCAGCAGCCTTTTATTTTGATAAGCCGATTTCTCGAATTTTATCCGGGTATATAATACTCACACATTTCAAATTGGTTTTTCGGGATCATCTCGCACGCTCTTCTCTCTCTACGTCTATATATAAATAATAATAATATTGTTATTATACTCGAATACCTGTAGGAACGCGTATCGCGCGGCTCAATCCAGTACCGTGTCGCGCACGACGCAGTATAATATTTTTATACTGCGTTTCGGAAAACGTAATCGAAACACGCGCGCGGTCACGGTGAAAAACTATGATTTTAAGACTCCCGTACACTGAATTTTGCAAAAAAATCCTTTTTTTATTCGTGACGAAACGCTACGAGTGTCCCAGGACGTTTGGATTTGCGCGGTTTTGGAAAATCGTTAGATATTTTTGGTAAATTAGCGTGAACGAAAAAGTTTTGACGAAAAAAACAAACACTGAAAAATTTTATTACTTTTTTTTTAGTGGTCCGATATTTTTTTTTTTTTTTTATTACCCAGCACGTCAAACTCTTAGAACGTTCCAGCCGTTTGTATTCAATTTCGTATTAGCGTTTCCACAAACTCGGCGCGTCAGAAAAAAAAATCGAGTAGTTTTTCTTACGAAAAAAAACGCCGTCACCGTCGAAGAGTGAATAAAAAAATGGAACACAAACACTTTGTACAACGCGCAGTGCTTAAGATAATATTGTATATTGTGTTGGTAAAAGACGAGGTGAAGTGCCGCGGAAATTCGGTAGTCGAGTGTCTTACGTCGTCGTCGTCACAGTATTTTCGATTTCTTTGATCCGTTCGCGAAAAGCGTTGTACCGTGCGTAACGCCGTTCCGATGATCCGTGTGATTCGTACGACAAACGCGTGTTCTTCTTACGGTCCCGAAGACTTTTCGAAAAATAATTGCGCGCGACAAAACAAATCGGGGGGAGGCAGATTTCCAGTAAACGCGTATCCGTGTCAACAGTTGAGTTTTGCAATATCCGAGAGAAAGTCGCGCGCGCAAAAAAAAAAGCGTTTTCTTTAATTTGTTCGATTTCCTCGCAAACGTCGACAGCCGTCATGATGGCAAAAAAAAAAATAATAATCGTAAAAGAATTATTTAATATGACACAAGATACGTCCTCCGGGCTTTGAGCTTGTATTTTTTTTTTTGTTTTATCCGTGTAGCGCGTTCCCATAGGCTACGACGTAAGGTTAAGGTTAAGTTAGAGAAGCTAAACCTCCTCCATAAGTTTGGTTGCGACCTCCAAAAAAAAATGTTGGGATACGAACTTTCAAGTGTCTCTTTCAGTCTCTCATAATAAAACAGAATTTACTTTGTATTGTGCCTGTCTAACAGGAATTATTAAAGAATCATACATATTACTGGTTAAACAAATATGTTTACTTTCGAAGACGAAATTGTGTTTTTTTAACGTTATGAAAGAAAAGTAGTAAAACCTAACCTAACGCGTCCACTCAGACCATCATAATTACGGCTGTTACTGACTTAATAATCATGGTTTAGAACAATATAAGATATAAAAATTATATCGTAAATGTAAGGTCATGTAAATAATATAATCGAATAAAACACTTTAGCTCCCCCGAGCTTTTATTGACTCCAGTTTCTCTGATTTATTTAAAAATATTGGCCACGATGAACAGGCTCGTACGCAACGTGTTCACTGATAATACCGAAAAGTACGTATTCTGACCACATAATTTTCATTACCTAATTTTGTCATTATTTTCAGACAACCTAATTTTTTTAACATTACCAATAAGATTAAAACACAAGTTTTGCGTATTTCATCACGGACGATTCAAATTTCAATGGGTTGTAAACAAATGAAATATAAATGTAGATAATTATTACAAAGCCTATTTATTTTTTTATTTTTTTTTCTTCACAGTTCGTTATGATTCTAATCGATCGATATTTAATTTTACAAAAAAAAAGGAAATGAAAACGATTGAAAATACTGACATAAAAAGAGTCATGATTTATATCTAATAATGTAATTAGAGCAATGAAGTACTGGACAGTGCAAATATAAGTAGGTGCAAACTTTTTTTTCAACTTGGTTTTGACAAATTACATAACGATTCAATTCTTATTTCATCTAATGTGATATCGAAATAGGAATCTACTAAAATATTTAGTTCATATTTCTTGAATCTTGAGAACAGTTTAGGATCAAAGCTACTGTGAATGATATTTGTTTTCACACAAAATAATATTTTTCTTATTGATTAAGTTATAGACATTCGAGAAACATTAAAATATTAACATATACTAACATGAATGGTTTAAAATAAAAAAATCACCGAATATTTTTTGTCTCATTTGAAAAAATATTAAACAAATTGTACATTGTTTAAAATGATCAATTGTTTTTTAACATAAAATTTAAAAATGTTTTTACGGCTAATAAAAATATTTGAAATGTAGTATTTGAATGTAAATGTTTAAAGAAACAATGCATTATACGAATTAAATCATGAAATATTCATTATTTTAGACTCAAACTGTTGTATGTTATAACGATTTATAAATGTATGGATTTTTAAGCGACTAATTAACTTTGGTTTTAATTTTCAGTTTAATCCAAAATTTAAAATTTAAATAATTTGAAAACTAATAAATGACTTTTATATCGTTGTTGTCAATTATTTATTTTCCATAATCTATTTATTTTGCGTCTTCAAATACTTGGAAATTAAATTAATTAACCGGTGTTTGAAAATTTCAAAGTCAAAATTATAATAATCGTGTTTATAATTAAGTCCGTCAATAATTTCGTTAAATGTTTTTATCATGGCTGTCAATAATCTTACATGCAAAAATACCCTCAATGTTTCTATTATAGTATTTTATTTTCAATATTATAGTGAAAAACTTGCGAGTCAAAATGAAATAAAATTATTGATCGTAAAGAAATCACAATATTGTTGGGAATACATATTAACAATGTAATTGAAACCTCAGATTTTCTTAAGTAATAGGAATCATTGTTTTGAATTAGAGTTGTATTCAACAAACACAAGTTTTGAGAACAGTTAAAAACAAAATATATTTAAGAAAAAATTATTT
The DNA here is from genome assembly GCA_017140985.1 of Hormaphis cornu. NCBI lineage: Eukaryota > Metazoa > Arthropoda > Insecta > Hemiptera > Hormaphididae > Hormaphis > Hormaphis cornu. Next base: position 26,172,119 of record CM029358.1, read on the forward strand.
AATTCACCTCGTATGCATATTATATTTGAAGATTTTACAGTGAAAATGAATTTTAATCGTTACAAATCATACACGTACCTTAATTAATCAAAGGTTTATTGAATATTTTTAAGTACAGTTGTAATTATTATAATAATTGTCATGTTAGAAGACTACAAATCAAATCGAGTGAAATAGTTTAACAACAGTCACTTAAATGAATAATACAATGAAAAATAGGATTATTTTCTACATGTAATAAATAAAAAAAAAGTAATTTTATTGACGTAGATATCGGTACATTTAAACGGGAACGTACGATCGGTCATTCGGACCGTGTTAACTGAAAACTGTTTTCGATAATCTAACATAATATGTTAGGTGTTTGAATACTTTTTTCGAATACTGTTAAAGTGAAAGAAAACCCAAAAGCTCGAATTTGTATTTTTCGCATAACACATACGGTTATGTATTTTACTTACGCGCAATTTCCCGCACTCGATAGATATGGGTAATGAAATTTTTTTGCGCGGTCTAAAAAATATCTCGATTTCGTTTACCGAAAAGTAATTTTATGTTTTCGGAATATTTTTCTTATAGTACACGCGTCTGTGTTCAAGCGCACTTAGAAAAAAAAAAAGTACTGAAATGCCTACATATAAATACGTGTTCTGTATTAAACTCCTCTTCAATACTCAAACGCGAATATTACTGCATGTTAAATGTCCACGTCTGGCGATTGTGAATTTTTTTCGCCTTTTTATTTCGAGACGGAAAGTGATTTTGTTTTTTTTTTTCCCCCCGTGAACTGTCTTCCTCGACGTGCGGGAGGCAAACGACCCGTTATGGCGAACCGTGCCGGCGAAATCGCGCCGACGATTCGACCCTGCCGCAGAAGGGCTGACGACTGCCGTCCCGTTTTGACGACGGCCGTGACAGGGCTGTAGGGCTCGTAGGGGTGCCGACGGCCATGGAGGAGGACGGGAACTCGACAATGGGAGTGGAGCGCAGTCAAGGTGTCGGGAGCAAATCATCAGTCGGGCGGGACGTTTTAATATCGTCCGGATGTCCATTAAAACCGGGGAACAAAAAACATGTAAACACAAAGAAAAGAACTGCTATAATATACGAGCAACGATAATTGTACAAATAAACACCGTGAAGATTCGAATGTATACGTGCGTACGGCTCAGTATGGCGCGCAAGTAATTTTTTTCGGGTAGTCGAAAAATATTTCATCTTAGTTCTGAAACGCGAAGCGACAACCGATTTGAACAGTAAGCTAATTTGCTCGTTTCAATCGATCGCGTTTAACAACGGTAAACTAAGACAAGTTCTTTGTTCGCTCTGATGTATCAAACATGTCGGTTTTAAATACAATCCGAGTAGTATGTCAATGTATTAATAGCGAAATTCATAATTCGAAGTTTAAAATACAAACTTCACTCGGGTACGGGGCGAAAAAATATCGATTCGGTTGACCGTTGTGCGTAGTTTACAAATTTAAAATAAAACTATATATATATATTATTTTTTTTTTTGGTTTACATCGTGATCGCCACTGGTGGTCGGCGTTTCTGGAGCATCGTCGCAGCCGACGATTGGAGACGTCGATATCGTTTGGTCGTCGATAACAATATTGTTTGACGGTCTATTTAATTGATGATGACACCGACAGTGACGACGATAATAATAATTATTATTGTTGCTATTATTATAGAACTTAAAAGTTCCCCTCCGGGACACGCCAGACGGTCGAGCGACCCGGTCACGGCACTCTAATAATAATTTATATACACCTATCGTAATATCATTCGTATTTTCAATCACGCGGAAGCCCTATCAAGCTTGTCGCCCCTGACACCCACGTCAAAGTATCGTCATAATAATAACAATAATAATGACAATGTGACGTTTTCCATCGCTATAACGCGTATTTCGCATTTTCCAGAACAAAACCGTTGACTTTGAAAATTTTTATAGATGGCCCGTTGAACGGTTACTATACCTGTATGGTTTATAGCATTACCTTTACAACGTTATCGCACGGTCGCCTTACGGGCCGACGTGTTTATTTTTTTAACTTTGTCGTTGATTTTGAAAATATTAACAGATATAGTCCGTTCGATAGTAACATCGGTTGGCCACCTGTCCGCGTAGGTAGGATGCGACCACTGTGTGATCGCTATAGTGTATCCGGGACGCAACTTGCATTGTCGATTTTACAATATATTAAAATTAATTGGTTCACAAAAAATAATTATTTGATTGAAATGTATCAATATTACGCAATTTATAACATTAAATTATATCACCTTCTTGCGTCCCGGATACACTAGCGCACGTTGCATCCTACGGTCGCCAAATATATCACCATTGAATGGACTCTATCTGTTAATATTTTTAAAATCAACGACAAAGTTAATAAAATAAACACGCCGGTCTATAATGCAATCATACGATAATGCCGTAAAGGTAATGTTGTTTTGAGGGCGGTTCGCGGGTAGTGCAGCGGTCGCCAATAACGCGCGTCCGATTCCCAAGAGAAATCCAAACGCGAATTTCTATAATATTAAAGTGGTTATGGAAAATAGAATACGAGATGTGTAATACTTTTCCGATATTCTTACAGCGTTTCGACGTTGAAATCGTCTGAAAGTCTCAATGTTTTGAAGAATAATTAAGCCCGTGTTGAATTTTCTCAACGAACATTATCAATAACGTGCAATAATTCAGTGGTGTATTAACCAGAGGTTTTTTAGGAAGGCTGAACATATTTTAAAAATTGTGCCACGGGGCAACAAACATCCATTTTTCATATTGTATTTTTCAAAGTAAATAAACGAATTCCGAAGGGTGAACTCATTACCCCCGATCATCCGCTCTCAAATCTTTCGTTGCATAAGTTTGTTTAAAATTATAAACATTCTTCTTCTTGTCTTAAACTTCTTAACCGTATTGGATGTTAAAAAATAAACTGTAAATTTGGCGATTATCTGCCATTTGTACACGTATACACGTTATCGGTTATCAAGATTTTATAATTTAAATAAGTAAACATCAAAAAATTCAAAAATATACTTTAATATGCTAATTATAATCATTATATTCACGAACGATATGAAAACGTGATATTTTAAATTTTCACCACGCATGTACTTTTGATCATTTTAATTTTGTCATTGAGATTTTGAAAAAAATTTAAATAAAAACCCCAATACTCGAGAACAAGTTTTTTATAAAATAATTTTTTTAAATATCATTCCCATGGATATAAATAATATTCAGAGAGAATAAGTACTATATGTTCTTTTTGTTTTTTATACACAAAATATTCTTATATAAACTAACAAAAAAAAAAAATAATCTGTGTATCGACAAATATATTGAACAATTTTTCTGATCTTACTAACCGAACGCACAAGCCGATTATGGGCAGCCTTAAAATACGTTAAGAAAGTTTTTTTAGTTAAATTCACAAAATATGCACTATACGCAGGGATTTTAAACCACTAAAAAATCAATCGAAGTTGGTATAAGAAATTCCACACTCACATCTTAATAAATAAAACCTTTACGGCTAAGTCTGAGTTCACAAAAACGAAATAATTCAAAGTTATATTCATGTATTTTATAGTAATTTTCTAAAGAATCAACGATTGTTGCAAAATACAATCAGCCGTGTTAAATTATCAATTTAAGATAATGTCTGTTTTGAACAAAAACTGAGAAGGAAATATCTGTTCACTATACTCGTACTTAAGGGAGTCAAAATCAAAACATATTTTTGCCATATATGTAGAAAAAATATTGTACTTGAAAAAATATATTTTATTTATTTATTATTACAGATCCTTTAGGTTATTTTTATGTTTATTAAATACAAATAACAAAATACCTATATGAAATGTCTGCCATCCAAAATATAAAAAACGTTTCATTTTATACACGCGTATGCACCAAAACGTAACTGTATAACTTTCATATTATTTTGTTTCGCTTAAGTACTAAAATCAAAAAAAATCACAACATATACAAACCGAAGCTGATCAATGACTACTGTTCAGAAGGGTTGCGTAATTATAATATTTTAATAACGATCGTGTGATGGTAAAAAAAAAAAAAAAAACATTTAAAATTTTAAAATATCACAACGATAAATTATCAAAATGCGAAATTCGTGTACCAGTATGACCGCAGAATAGATGAAATTTCATATATTCTGTGACATGACGGCTTGCGTTTAGACGATTACACCATTATTGTACCGGAAAAACAAAAACATTTTAATTAAATTTAAAAAAATCTATTACACGAGCTCATCGATTGTCGAGTACTCGTCGTTCACACGGAGTCTCAGAAATTTAAAATAAAGTTCTTTCGTTCTCTGTATGCGTATATATATACACCTTTTGACGTTAAGCTCGGATTTAGACAGAATTTATGAACGCTCACCGCGCTTTTCGATGCAAATCGCGTTCTTTCCGCCTTAACTACTCCACTCGCACCGGAGTATGAGTGTCAAAATCAACTTTTTAAGTGCCTTTATACCTACTAGTACTGCGTATTGGTATGATTTTTCATTTTTTTTAAATATTGCGTTATAAAATATGACGATGTATCGTTAAAAGTAATGGTATTACTGCGTACCACACCTGCGAAGACGTCATTATGTACCTATCCTCGACTTTTTGAACCTATTGAAAACACTACTTTAGGGTTCTGGTAAATCAAATCATCATAAAATCTATTGATGTAGCATAAACTATAGTCTTTTGAGCGCATATATTCATGTTTCAATTGTTATTACTTTTTAATAAACATTCAGAAATATAATACTTATACGAATCGTTAGAAAAACTAAATTGTTCTTGGTGAAAATATTCTTATTTATACCACAACATTTTAATACCGTAACTTTGTAATTGAAAAGCGACATAATACAATTTTGACTTAAAATTTTAACTTAATTTTATCTCATTAAAACGTTTGAACTTACGTCCAACGATTTTCATTAATTTTTCCCGGTTCCAATTTTCATAGACTTACATCATACCAAAATAATTGTAAGCAACAACCTTTTTATTGGGAGTACTATAAAAAATAACGTTACACGAACAACTCGAATTATAACCCTGGAATTACCGAATATTAAATTTTTATTAAATTCTATATTATGTGTATGCGACTAATGAATTAAAGACGTTAATTTTTTCAAAATTTATTTTGTTGAAAAATAAAAATATTCGACAAACCATTATAGTCAGTAGTTATGTTTAATAAGATATAAAAATATCTTGATTTCAATTATCATTATATATTGTTGAGCCTCATGAGATAAATAATTTTATCAATCACATCGATTTATTTGTTTTGAGCATTCGACTTAGAGTTAATTTGTTTTTGGAGAAAGGAAAAGGTTTAAATAAAAGAAAAAAAACTGTATGTAACATGCGTAAGTTAGTTAGTTTTTTTTTTTTTTTTTAATAGCGTCTGCTTTAGTAATTATATTACTCGCTACTGAACTTTTTCTGTTGGAAACACTGAAATGTATTGAATTTAGGGTCAAGCCTATACTATACACGAGTAAAAAAAGTTCTAAAACTTTGGTTTCACGCTCAACTTGTAACCAACTTAGATCAAATACGACCTACTTTTATTGGTGCAAATTTTAGTCATGTTGTTAATATCTAAATGCCAACTTTATCCAAACATTTTTTTATTTTTTTCGCTTAAATTATTTTACTAAGAAAATACCTATTCTTATAAATAATAGGAATATACGTCATATTTTCGTTAATTTTTATGCCAGTTGATATGGCTTAAAAATCAAAATTTTAATCTCTTTCTCACTAGTTTAAGTTTTTAGTTTGTACATTACGCCATAACGTACGTAAATATAGGTACAAAATATTCATATTTTTCGACTGATACTTGGAAAATTTTTTAAAATCGATTTTTTTTTTCAAACTTGTAAATTTGACTTTGTGGTTGAAAGTTCATTATTATTTTTTTTATTAATCAATTTCCCCCAACCCCAAAAAAAAAAAAAAAAATAACGTAAGTATATACTATATAGTTATTACTATTCTGAATCGTTATCGTTTTTCAATTAGTTAACTGTTCATTTGTGAAGGAATTAAGATTCCCTACTAATATATTGCTGTTATAGTAACGAAGTATAGAACGCGCTCTGGCGGAATCCTATGGTAAATCTATCGGATATTCCCGTTTAACGAAAATACTTAAGTTATTTTCGGAGACAACTATAATAATATGTTATTCGATTTAAATTTTAATTGAATTGTGGAACGAAAATCAAATAAGTAAATGAGTTTGTTTCCTTTTCGATAACCTTACGATATGTTAAAAATATGATTTATTAAAAAAAAAAAAGAAAACTAACAACTATAAAAAAAAAAAAAAATGACCGCGTTATTTATATCGTAACAATTTATTTTATACCATGTCGATGGATTCGCGACTGAAAACGTTCACCAGGAAGCCCAAAATCACGAGAGCGCATCGTCACCGAAAAACCTCATATTTTACGCGCATTACCGTTCTCGTTGTGTGTACGCGCGCATAATATTTTTTAATGTCAGTGACGGTATCACCGCACGAATCGTTTTTCTCTTTTTTTTTTGTTCTAAACATACGTGCCTTTCAGTCTTTTGCAGATTTTCGATATTTTATTTCGTTTTTCTCCGCGTTAATGTTTGTTTCGCTGTCGTGTCACAGATTTACGGCGCGTAACTGCGCCCAATGGGAATATTATGCGCGCGCAAACGTTATTATAATATCGTCAAATTTACGCGCAAATTCACGCGAACCGAATAATATTCGTCAGAACACAACAATAATATTCTTTTCGTCGTCGTTCTATAGGTAGACCCAACGGTTGTTCCTCGCCCTCGTTCCCGAAAACTTTTTCGCCCGTAATCGTTCCGCGGCGCCCTCGACCACCCCCCGACCGTTTTATTCGTTCCACGAGCTGCACGCACGCCAAGCCGAAAGTCGTCGGGACTCCGTCACACCTGAAACAAAATATTATTATAATGTAAACGGCGTGACGTTGTTTCCGATCGGAAAGGGAGAAAGTTTCGAAACGAATTCGATTATCGAACGGGTTAATAGAGTTCTAGAAGAAAAAGTTTGCACGGAACGACTTCGTCAAAATGCTAAACGGTCGTTTGGTGCGATTGTCGTTACAATGTTGTAAAAAAAGCGGTTTTTTATTTTTTAGAGCGAGAAAAACATTACACAATATTCATAACCCGTGGTTTATAGCCCGCGAAAATTTCCGACGGACACACAAAAATAAAAACCCCCAATACCTACTCATAAAATTATTAAAATAACTGGGCCGCGAAAAATGAACGTCATACATACTCTGACAGAATTCACCCCAACCGCATTTGTGCCACCGGCGTCCGAGCCGAGAAAAACTACGGGAACGGGTAGACACGTACGAAAATGGCGAATAAAATTGTTCGTTTTAATAAAAACGTATATTTATTTTAAAAAATTATGTGTTTTCACGTTTGATAAGTTTCTACCATACTCACATACTACACGCCTCCTTGGCCCGCCCGAGAATTTGTACATTCAAAAAATTTCGTATGAAAGTCGAAATCCCTTCGCACCAAATTCTAAAACTGTCGTTTTTGTGTTACTTACACATGAAATACACGAATGAGTAAACATAAGTACTTACTTACTTTTTTTTTAATGAAATATAAATTTGATATTTTTGAATAGCTTTAATTCGGCAATTGGTCACGAAGAGTATGGTAATCGTCCTTTGGTGAGTTGATACAGTAAGAACGATAATTTGCTTATACGTTATTAATCGCCATAACTTACCGTTCTTTTGTCAATAAATGAATCGTAAACATGTGCTTTCATTTTATGTTTCACGATTTTGTTCTTTATACTGTTATAAGCTTCAATGCGATTATTTTGTGCAACAATGCATTTTAATCGAAACAAACTATTTTAATTTAGGTACTTGTTATAAAAAAATTAATTAAATATACACATTTAAAACTCATTGAAGACTTAAAAATAATCGCTTTCGTTGGAGACGAGCGACTCTATTGACTCGCCAGTCCTTGTTGTTATTGTTATAATGAACAAATGACGCGTTTAACGAGTCTCGTCTGTTTTTAAATATTAATGAAATATCAATTAAATGATAATTAAATACGTTTTAGTTAAGTATAAAATGTTATTACTATGCGCAGTGTACATGCATAACACGTGTAAGCGTTTTGAATAAAACGCCGTTAAATGTATCCGTTTTCTGTGACATAAACTAATTTCAAATTAAAAACGATGTTTTTTTATGCCAAATGGTAGTCGTCTCATAGCCAAATGAGTTACGCCTTTTATCGCCTGAATGGTTTTTTCCCCAACAGAAACAATTACAAATATAGGTGTAAATAGTTGTCAGTTGTGTCGACCATTTGATTGCCGTTATTTAAATCAATATTTTAATATTATTTTTTAGTCAAATTGAAAATAAAAACGAGTTCCAATGTTCATTTACCATACATAATTTACAATCGACCGTTGTAGTATATAAATTTTTTTTTTTAATTTCATTCAATATGATGCATTAATTTTTATTGGGAGTGTTTTTTTTCTTTTAGTTATAAACTACGTTTTGCTGCCCAATTAAAATTTTCCAAATAAAAAAAAATTATTTTTGAATTGACTCTCCGATAATTATTATTCTCATGTAACTATCTATAGAAGAACCAATTTGTTTATGTTCAAACTCGTTTTATAAATATTATAGGTAATATTATTTTTAAATTTGTATCTGCGTTTATATGCCTAAATATTTCATTTTTTATTTTTTTACAAAACAATTATTTTTTCGTTTATTAAAAACTAAAAGAAAAAAAAAAAAAACGTTTTGTTTACTAAAATTAGAAGGTATTTAATACTTATGTATATTAATAGATAGGATATAAATGAATGACATTATTAGTATTCAATATAATGTGAATTTTAAATAACCTAAGTAATAACATAAAAAATATCAAATTTTTAACGAAATAATAAAATAGACAAAAATATATGATTAGGTAAGTTATATAATATACTGTTTTATTTTAACCAATAATTCACAATAATAAACTAAAGATTATTATTAAAATTATGTTTGATAATAATTGTTATCATGATGAGATTGTGTACTTACTGTTTTACATAATTTATTGATACATGAAATAAAATACGGTAATTCAGTTCGATGCTCTAACATCGGTTTTATTTTAATAGTTCATGGCATTTGCCGTCAAATAATTACATACCTCATTTATAAACAATTTACCTAAAATGTACGTACTGGAGAGTATGAAAGAAAATTTTAATGATAGTAAACTATATTATAATTTGGTTCACATATGATATATTTAAGTGGATGAATGCAAAATCGTTTTGATTAATGTATAAATAAATATTAAACACCATGGTTGCAGATATTAAAGAATTTTCTCTACATTTAAATTAAGTATTCAAACCAAACTCGTTAACTCGATTTAATATTATATAATAACTGAGAGTTACATCGATTGTTGAAAATAATTATTTAAGGTAAGTCATTAAAATCGTACAAAAGCGGCAGTAACAGTATTGAAAAAAAAAAAAAAAAAAAACAATTTTTTTAAGCCCCTTTATTAACGGTGAAACGTGATTTAATTGAAACTGACTGAACAAATTACTCCTATGATGCATACGTATTTTTTGTTTTTTTAACGTTGTTAAGCTTCTTTTGGATGTTTTTTTCATAACGTTTTACGGTTAGGTACTTCATTATTAAAGCCACCGGCCAGAAAATCTTCTCAGTAACGGCACTGGGTGATAATGGTTTTTATTTAATATAACCGAAATACACGAACATAATGTTATCATGTTTGCCACAGAGATGAATTCGTGTTCACTGTCGGGTCCAAAAATCGTAATGTGTTCCAATTTGAATAAGTGAATAAATCATTTTTTCAGAAAGCATATAGTTTATTCACTTAGTTTCGACTATGATTATTTCTTAGCCTATAATTAAATTTTAATACTCATACTTGATTTTTATTTATTTAACAAAAATAAAATGTTTCAAGAAATGTCTATGAAATATTTTAAAATCTTATATTTGACAAAGTTTTATACCCCCAGGTCAACCCAGTTATCGGTTAAGCTACGTTAGGTTAAAACCGTTCGTTTTCTGAATACGACGTCATCCGCGTAGGCTGATCGAAACATTCGAAACGATAGCATGGACGACCCGTCGTTGTTAACTGAAAATAAAAATGTACTATATTATTTCAGTCATTGTTATTTTTTTTTTAACTTAAAATTATTATTGATTACCCATTGGCAGATGAAATTAGCAATGTATTTTTTAACTCCAATTTTGAGCAAAATCCCAAGTTAAAAATTATTCCATTTTGTAAGATGTTAATTCCAAATTTCCTCAGTATTCATTGAAATAAACTCTTGAGAAAGTAGCGGATGACTTTATTTCGCAACAACGTTTTTTATTCCAAAATTATATCAGGTGTGCCGTGAACGTGTCAGTTGTTCAACAAATTTAACGTTTTCCATGATTTTAATTTTTTTATTTACATAGATAAAAGGAAACGTATTTATTTTAATAATCCCTATGGACCATACGTAACCATAACTGTATTTGAACCAACGTTGCAAATATAATATTTACAAGTCTTTCCCTCGTAAATTCAGAATACGCAGTAAATTATTATCAAAATGTAAAATGTTTTTTCGGTTATATTGTTGTCATAGAAATAATAAGCATTGCCTTTTAGTACATAAAATCCATGCATGAATGGATAAAATGAGTAGATGAAATAATAATTGTACCTATATAACAGCTAAGTTAATATAGTATAAATATTTTATTTGGATTTGCTTCCAAATTTTGGCCTAAACCTACAAGGGTGCAGTTAAATATTTGTGTAAACACTACATCTAAATTCAAAAATAATAAGGTCCTTTATCAAAGGAGAATGCGCTCATGAAACTATTATTTCAAACATCAAATTAATTTCGATTTGGTTACATTGTTTTAATATGTCGAATATGTTCAAACGTGTCTATGCATATTAAACACATGACTAGAATTATGAGTTAAATGTTCGGCTGAAATTCGATTTATACTTATCAAACGAAATGACATAAACATATAGTATTTTACATTTACGAAAATTCTGAATGTCAAAATAACGTTTTCAAACTAAAATAACGTTTAAAATATAGAAATAATCCTTTATCCGATATCCACCCTAAAACTCTTACCCGAAATGGACCTTCATATTTCATGTTATTTTAATCTTTAGTCTGCACGTGTGTCAAACGTATAGTCACTGATAAATTCCACCTGTGGCATAACATTACGGTACATTACCTAGCTATATCTGTGATGAGTAATTTTTTTTATTTTAAATATTTTTTGTACAATGGTTTTGTTTTATGACTGACTAAATATTAGTTTAGATTTAGTATGTACAACTAAGAAAAATGCTTAAAAAAGAAACATAAAAAAAAAAAAATTTGTATATATTATATATTTTATATATTTATAATTAAATGGGTTTTTACTTGTAATTGTAATTGCTTTTGAGTTAGAAATGAATTTGCTAATTACTTGTGTATATATATATAGCTCATTTCATTTTATTTAGAAAAATAATTTTTGCAATTTGTTGTACCACAAAAAATATTAGTGCACTTACATATGATAACACTGAATACCATTAATTTTTTTTGATCATCTTTACACGATAAAAACAAATTAAAATTAGTCAATTCGTCGTAATCGACTTAAAACAGCAATATATTCTCCAATTTGTTATTAGTTATTTTCATGTATTCTATGTTATACTTAAAATGTTGATAAAAAATTACTTTCTTCACATAAACAAACATCCAATTATATTTTGATGAAACTATGTGTTTAATATATTTTTGTATAGATCATTCAACAGAATTGCCCAATACCTTAACAAAATGTGTTAAAAGTAGGGCCTGATAATGTTCAATTTATAACTTATTTTTAAATTACAAAATATAGTTAAATGTGTATAAGCAGTTCATTTATCATTCACAAACGTAAGTAAAACGTATACAAAAACTTCTACCATGGAACTTTGTTTAACTTTGTTCATATTTATTAAAAAAATATAAAGAGTAAAACAAAATGTTTGTATTTATATGTTTTAATTTTAAAAATTTCTTCTGGTCTGATGGTCTGATTTCCAAAAAATTATTATTTCTTCAATATTTTTCAGGTATTTTAACGGTATAGGTGCAAAAATATTATAATTTTACACCGGTTTAAAGTTTAAAATAATTCTTTAGAAAAAAAGCACCACGTATATCTTAACAATAATATATGTTAATTTTTTTTCACTGATTTTCAAGTGATGAAAGAGTTTCAGTGAGTTATGTACAAAACACTATTTATTTGCCACGCAAGACAAAAAACATGACATATTTGTTTCGAAAAAATAATCATTATACTATTGAACGTGAATGAATTATATTGAGTGTGCTAAAAAATTAACCTAAATAATATATTATAGATTGATGATTAATACCGTTGAAATTTTAGTTATGCGATTTTTGAATCATTTATGGCATTATGACATCAAATATTTAAGGATTTGTACTGCGAAAATGTAAAATATTATACTCGCCAAGTTTACATTTTTTTCGCCTTTGGAACATTTTAAATTTATTTACAATTTAAATGAACTACAGTATAACCATTGTGTAGATATGTACCCGCCGGCACATTACATTTTATAACGCAATACATATTAAAACAATGTCTATAAGTAGAATGAAAAAAATTTTGAAAAAAAGGTTAAAAAAACCCATGAAACTTTTTAATAAACACTACAATTTGTATTTCTAATAATTTGTTGCACTTTACTATCGGATTTTATACTATTAATGAATATATTACTATATATAAACAATGACGAGTGTTGAACGATACAATAAGAAGAATTCCCAACAATCAATTGGAAAAAAAACCGATATGAATAACAATTTACTTTGGAAACGTCTAATGACGTACTACGTTTTAGTTTTAATCTATTTGAGAGTAAACATATTATTATAGTTTTAGAACATTATACAACATTGATGGAAAACATTGATTCTATGTAAGCAAAACAAAAATAATTATTGATTTTTGTTTGTAAATTTTGACATTACATATTACAGCTTTTACCTCGAACATTTTGATTCATCAAATTCAGTGCTTGGAAGGTTCAAAAAAAACGAGTTCCTTTGATTTTGTTCATTTTTTCGTGGAACATGAACGATTTTTTTTTCGTTCCTTTTCTGATGTTTGCCTTTTTCAAAAAGTAAATAATTTTTAATCATAAGATTGTACATTCTTCACTATCTATCTATAGGATGGTATTTGGTCGTATATTCGCTCATCAAAACCATGGTTATTGTAACTAATTCATGTTTTTGGATTCAAAAATGTTTGTTTGTTTGAATAAGTCTGTCCATTGTTAATGACACCATACGTTTGGAACATATGAGATTCTCTAGGAGTCGAATCGATAATATTTTACAAAACTATGTACAGTTATTTTTTTCTGAGAAACGTAAAACGTTCCTTTTGTTAGGGGAACGAGTTCCTTTTTTTAAAGATCGAAACGAGCGTGAAATTAGTTTCTTTTTACCGAAACTGACGCGAAGGAGAACTTTTTTCTTTTTAAAAGGAACATTCCAAGCACCGATCAATTTAGGTGTACAGGGTTAGGCAGTGTAAGGTTTCAACGAATGATATTCACTTTATTTTCAACGTGAAATCTTTTCTAACCCAGTGAGCGGACATGGAGTATAATATAATATTTATATAATATTTTGAAACGTCGAGAAAACGTATAAAACTGCGCGGGCCGCCGGTAACGTTTGCGAATGATTTAGAACGCTCGTTACGCGTGTAAGGTACCCACATAATATTTTATTTATGTAACGCGCGGTTGTTGTCGTATTCCATGGCCAAACTCGGGTCGTGCGTTCGACAATAATCCGTCAAATCGTGGCGATTTATGGTGGCACTCGAACACCCCCCTTACAGCTGCTATAATATACACGTACCCCGATGGAAAAGAAAAAATAAAATAAACAAGTAATAACACCGATCCTATAACACGCACGGAGATCGTGCCGCCCCCCGGAGACGAGGTCGGTCGGAAAAACAATATTATTATTATTATCATCTTACGCCGTGAGCACGAAAGATTAGGGGTGAAAAAAACGCGACCCGAGAGCTCCGGTGTCCGTGAACGCGTGCGTCCCGATGTTCGCCAGACGGATGCCGCGCGCGCGATCGGTTTTTCGAATTTTCCGTTCCGTTTTTCGCGTCTGCGGAGCGCAGCGGGGTACGCCGTTTGCTGTTATGAAAAAAAATTCTCGAACAAGCGAGGAACGTACAGTTTTTACAATATTGTTTTTTTTTTTTCGTTTTACTGTCGACAACTTTTCGGGTAACGCTCAGATAATTAAAGTCAGCACCTCTACCGACAGTTGGGTATGTGCGGACTCCGGTGGTGCTTGGAACGAAGTGTTTTTGTCGATATTTTGCATATTTTTTCAGTTTTATTCGAATAACCAAAAAAAAAAAACCTTACAGCGAGAAATTTCAAATTTTTAGGTATTTAACGACGTTTTCGGGTACCTAGGAGGAGCGCTTCAATCGCTACGTTGCGTGCCACATCGAAGTCGAGATTTCGGATTTAAATTTTATTTGTAGCGTTTATTGATTGTTTTCTGAGTCATGTGCCGAAAACTTTATTTTTTTATGATTAGATAGCACGCTCAGAATCATTTTTTTTAATGCATTGGTTTATCGTTACTTTCAGATATTGAAAAATACGGATAAGTTGTAACTTTGAAACCAACGACCCACGCAAAGCGTAGACGTTACTGCACCTTTACCGTAGTAACGTTCTTTTTTTAGTTTAGTATTAACAAGTACGCTCCGATCGTTGTACGGGTGTAGTGTGTCCGAAAAGAATCGTTTCGGGTCAAAATTTTAATAAGATTTGGATTTGAGAGACAAAAAAGTCGAGATTTCCAAAAAGAAATGCTCTAAAAAACTAGATATTTTTTCACACGTTTCTATAAGAAGAGGTTTAAAACGCGAATGAGTCAAAGACAATTTTCACGATTTTCAGAACGTAGTAATTTTTGAATACCTACGTCGATATTAGTGTTTATAAACTCATGTTTTCCAGTTTAGTGTGTCTTGAAACGTATAAATAATAGGTACAACCAAAACGAGTTTTTAACGGTTGACAATCTGATAAGTCGGATCGCGTTTTCGGCTTCGCAAAATTGTTTGTTTAGTTTTTTTTCGTTTTTGTCAACACGCGACGTGTTTTTAACTATCAAAAATAGTTTTTTTTAATTTTTTTATTAGCATTTTTTTAGCACGTCGTTGAAACGGACTGTTTCGAAGTTTTTTAAGGTGCACGTATAATTTATTACGAAGTCGCGTCAATTTTTGTTGATATATATATGCACCGCGATCATTGTACGAGAAAACTCATCAAAATTTTACGTCGTATTGTTCGCTCAGTACGAGTACGACTCACGGTTTGTTTTTTTTTTTCCCGTCATTCATTTCAAACATACAACACAATTAACGTTCAATCTTTTCGATCGACCGTTTATTCTTCGGATGATTTTATATTATTAATTGGATTAATAATCATTTATTTTTTTCGACCAGAAACACGTCGCCGCACCACCGTCGCCGTCGTCGTTCGTCTTTGTCAAACAAACCACGATGCGGTTCCCCTCGCGCGGCGAGACGTCCGTGTAATTCGATCCTCGCGCCTTTACTTCGCACGACCTCGTCAGCTCCTCTTTCTATCTGTCTATCTATCTATCTGTTCGCCGGTCGACCGTGAGCGTCCTAGACGAGTGCGCTGCGGTTCCGACGTGCGTGTGGCGACGGGGACGCGCCGCGGGTCATTCGTTCACGCCGCAGCGATTTCTTTCGCCGCGAAAAGCAATTGAATACACACATCGCGGTTTCCGGGACGCGAGGGTTGAATAATTCGTACAGTAATAACGATAATTCACTCGGTGTTCGACCCGCGGTTCCCGTACGTTTCGGGACGCCGAGAAACAAACGCGCTCGCTCTTCTCGCACCTTCCGTCCGACATCGGATGTTTTTTATTAGATTCAGCGAACGATGTATTGTGTTTTCACACTTTATTCCGTTTAGTATTTTTTTCCCCCCGCTTTTCCGTGAACTACGTGTCGAGAGCGGTGAAAACGCTCTTCTATATTGACTCTGAGAGGCCTGAAATTCAAAAGTAACAATCAATAGAAACCGAGCAGAAAAATTAACCGATTACGCGTTTTTGACGTGTCGATTTAGTTTTTTTGGCCATAATAATGATCGGGACGAGCTGTAACTTTTACACGGAATCAAAACAAGTACGATACAGGTTTGATAAAAGTTCGAAGCGATTTTGAAAAGTTTAGAGCCGAGTATACATTTTTGAAAATCTCGAATAATGTACCGAGACGTTTACTAGACAACTGTGCTGGCTCGTAATCGTCGTTTCGGAGGCAGTTATTTATCATTTTTGAATATTATTAAATATATGTTTAATACGAATATTAAACAATGCGTTTAAACACAACTTCAAAAGCAGTTACCCACCCAAAGCAAAGTTCACGAAACAACCCACGTGACATAGATTGATCTCGGCCGTTATCTATCTATACATATAAAAGCCAAATACCACTGACTGACTCACTCACTCACTCACTCACTCACTAAACAACGCACAGCCAAAACTACCGAACGGATTTATTTGAAATTTTCAGGAAATGTACTTATTACTATGTGTAGGCACACTAAGAAAGGATTTTTCGAAATTCGCATTTTAAAGGGTAAAAAGAGCTTAAAATAGTTAAGCGTACGGCAGCGTACGGGTCCGCAAATACGGACATTTTAGCCCACCGCGGTACCAGGGACCCATGATCCGCATGACGCGGCACGCAACACGTGTTTGTGGCCACGTGGTGCACTTGAAACGCAAACGTCGGCTTCATGGGACCCTGGTACCAAAAATTGATAATTTTGCGGAGCGATGGGCTATATTTATTGATTAAATTATAATATTCTATAATATTATAATATTCTATGGTTATAAATATACTGTATATATATGGTAGGGTTTAGGATGCGGCCGGATTTACTGACGAACGTACATGCTGTCGACATAAAATTTCACCCATCGGCGGCATTCGGTGTTAAATTTCATTTCAATCCTATTGGCCACTTTCGACGGGACGGCGGGGTGACAGTGCACATGTAATTTGAAAGATTTTTTCCCCCGAGTCACTGTTGTGGTCGCCTTAAATCCGGCCCTGCGCACGTACCCATGTTTCACTAATTATATATATACAATATTTGTGTGTATAAAGGAGAGTGTACTTTACCCGGGGACCTTTTTTCGATGTAATAGTGTATAATAGATACGCAGTATTGTCGTTACTGGTTATAGGAGAAACAATTATATAGTAGAAATTAGTACTTAATTATTATTGGTTGCCACCGGTTGTTCGGGCAGACCAGGTACAAAAACTTGCGTCAAATCGAATTTTTGAACACGGCCTACCGAGGTGGTACTTTGTCCGCGAACCAGGGTGGCCGAGTCGCGCTTACTGCAGCGATTACACCCAAAAGTACTCGAACAAACACGATTTTTTTTTTTTACGAATTATCATTTTTTACGGGCAACGAAGTGCGCGGGATCAGCTAGTTATTAATATTCTTCTTCGTTCAAAGACAACAAAGACGCACGATGTCGACGTGACTGCAAAATTTGATGTTTTTATTTTAACTTTGCGCTTTATCCTGTACTGTTTTACATTGATGATTTGTATTTTTTTTTTTTTTTTTCCGTAAATATATCTTTAATTGACGTGCGATTTTCAAATACAATATTTATTGGACCTACGTCAGAAGATGATTTTTTTTTTTTAAATTCAAATTGAATAAAAAAAATATCGACTTTCAAAATTGCTTCGATCGAACTGATACAATATCGGAGCTGATTGGGATAATTATTTTTGAAGCGAAAATCAACAGTTTTTGACTCGGATGATGTTATTTTAAAAACGAGTTTTTTTTCTCTTCCGACGAATATACTGTATATATATATTGTTATACATACAGTAATCGTTTTACTGTTGAGCGCGCTACTTTTCCTCTTTATCTACTAAATCTTGGTAGTGAACTTTTCGATTTTTCGACAAAGAACAAATCCTCAAAATCAGGAACAAATGAATTTATTGAGCGTGAGCTTTTCTTTTCTATTCCGATGACAGTTACCACGACTTTGGGTAATTATTGTAGTCGTTTCGCGATTGGCTTCGACCGCGTACCAACGGTCACAGAACAATGACTCGCAAAAGCGCGAAATAGTGAAATCTGCAGTAAAATCTAAAGTAATTATTACGTCCTTATGTCGGCTCCGTTCCGTTCGATCTGCCGGTTGATTGGGTCCATTGGTTCGCGATCGCGCGATTTCCAGCGAAACATTGTCTTTTAGTGCGCTTGTACGAGCTGCCGAAAGGGTAGTTGTGTGCTTTGTTCGTCACGTAGTAAATAATATGTTATACCATACGAGAATACATATAAATATCACACATTAACTGTTCGATCTGACTTAAAGTAGACATTTTGGATATGTTCTTTTTTCGTACTTGACATTACCTATCCAATGATACAGTTTTTAGATTCTGAGCGTCAGCGAAGAACGTATTGGTTTTACAACGATATTTTTTTTTATTATTACAAATGCACTTTAAAAGCGGTAACAAAATATGTGGTCCCGTCAAATATAATTTTCGAGGTAGAAAATAATGGGTGTTTCGTGAAGTATCAATTAAAACTCATTCATTTGTATAATATACTTACTTCTAGTGAGATCTTCGATTACACCACTAAACTTCCTCGCTTCGCTCAAAATCTCGGACGATATCTGTTGTACAACTTCCACTTACATCGATTCGCGTGGTCTTGTGCCTGGACAATCACTGTGAACGTTGTTAGTTTTATTAGGGTATGGGTACCGTCCCACGGTGAACGGCACGAGGTGCACGTCGCGCTGATTCTACTGATCGATCCCACGACCGTCCCCGGGACCCGTTTTACTCGAAATCACCACCGACACACCAGTGACGGACCCGATCCAAGAAAACAATCCGAGACGATAGAAATTTAATATCACCGGTTAACGAGTAGTCGTAAAACGGAACGCGTTGCCTTGTACTTTTTGTAGAAAATAATCGTTTTCACCAACGCTTCAACCGAATTATTAATTTTTAAATAAATACGTACTTTATGTGAAAACCGTTATATTAATAATTTAATCGCCGGAAAAGTCGACTTTGTGCAAGCTTAACATAACGCGCGCGATCGGATCCAAGATATACGGTCGGAAGGGAAACGCGCGCGCGCGCTCGCGCACAATATTCGAAAACAATACGATCGTCTCTTCCGCGGTTTTACCACAGCTGCTTGCCCCCATCGCCTCCGTCTTGCGCGTTTAACCGCCACATCGATTTTCGTCGGTTTTTCGGGTTAAGAGAAGTTAATAATATTTACGACCATGCGTGATTCGCCCTCGTGGTGAATTATTAGTAGATACCAACGTACCTTGTACAATACGTGTCGTTTGTTTACCTACCGCCGAGTTTTAGACCGAATTATACGATTAAATTTTCGCGATGTCGTACAACAATATTTGTTTGTTGTACGTAACCGTAATACACGGTTAATTATGACTATTATTTACCGGTTTCGCGTTTCGTTTTGTTTCAGTTCCACCCGAACACCCGGTCGTGTTCGACAGGTGGGGAAGGCAGCTGAATCTGACAGTTGGACCGCTGGCCGAGGGCGACGACTTAGTGCTCATTTGTCGGGTGATCGGTGGTAAGTTCTATTACGATCGATTATTGTAATATTTTCTTCAAAAATGCTCCGATTTTAAAATCCATACCTAGTGTCTGCCAGGTAACACTTTTGTTGACTGGACAGTACTTTAAAGGTTTGTTTTTTTTCCGTATTGTTTTTTACCAATACGTAATAGTCACAATAAAATAATGACAACTAAAATCTAAAGAAAAAAACGGTAAAGTTACGACAAACGTGACGAAAATCGTTTATACAGTCATAGAATTTCGAAAATAACGTTTGAAAATATCTGAAATGTTCACGTAATATTAAAATAAGTGAGATGGGGGTCTTCTTTGAGTTTTAAATTATTTTTAAATGTAAATTAATGTATTTTCGTGTCAATGACCACACGCTTAGGCTTACGATAATACTTACGAACGTCTAATCTAAAAAAAAAAGAAACAAAATTTCAGTAAAAGTCTACAATAGGAAAAAAAAACTTTATTGATGTTTAAGTACAGGCATCTTAAATATTGTTAATCCATATAGATAGTTTCTGAAAATATTATGATTTGACTCAGTTTTGAATCACTTAATAGATAAATGAACTTGACGTGTTTGTATATGGTACATATATTTTATTACATTCGAATAATGCTCTTGATATGGTCCGTCCTATACAAATAGTCAAATATTTCAAATCGGTTTTATAATGCTAAATGGTTAACTGTATAACTCTTTAGTTACGTTTAGTTTTTGTAATTAAGGCCAAACGTATGAAGGATAAATTATTTTTCTTTTAATTGTGTGTTTGACATTTTTAAAGAGTCTGTATGAATAAGTTATATTTCCATAAATTTAATTTTTGTTTTTGTTTGGGTATCAGACTTAATAATAAATTTCATAAACAGCAATCGATTGCCCACTGTCCATCACCATTCGTTAGGGTAGTTGTCAAATAATTTTATTTATTCTGTACTCAAGACATTTTATATTCACCCTTTTTATTAACATCAGTGTGCAATGTATATTGGTTGTTTCGATAATAAAACTTTTTTTCACGTGATTTTTGCCTTAAATCATATTGAATTCTCAATGAAATTTTCCGTTAGCGTTTACAAAAGATCAATTGAACCGTCCCTTGGGATGATTTACTCAGGCTGGGTCACTTTTCTCTAATACTCCAATTAAACGCCTTCCATTTTTGCCATTTCCAAAGCTCTTTATGATCGGCGTGAAGCACAAAACGTAAAACTTTCATAATGGTATTTTTTTTTTTTTTTTAGATAATAACACATTATATTTTCGTTATAGTATATAATATAATTTATTTTTATTATTATTAATTTACTTTTATATTGTTGATTATTATTTTTTTTTTTTTTATATTCAATATTTATCATTTGACAATAAATCATATTTTTTTAAAAAAGACATTTTGTGAAATAAAAATGATACATAAGAGTGTTCTTTTACATTTTAAAATACACTATTAAATATGAAATACAGCTTTATTTTTATCATGTTTATCAAGAAAAATTATACTATATAATATTTAGTTTATTATATCTTTGCGTTCTATAAAATATTTATTTTCTGCCTGTTATTAAATGAACGACATGCATTATAATATGACGAATAATGAGATGTCTATCATACTACAAAAGAAGAGTGTAATTGCATTGTAAAGTAATACTCAGAAAAGAAATTAAAAAATATCATGAAATAAATGTTCATTTTTCTTTTTTTTTTTTATTAAGAATCCAAAAACTTTGTGTTGTAATACATCAGAGTCACTCTCTAGTATAAATTAATGAAAATCAAGTAAAAATAAAATTTTAAAAATTATATTGCTCATATAATATCGATCATTTCATTTAAGAACTATATCGAAATAAATCTTAAACGGAAGTTACATCGAATATAGATAATACACATAGATTTCAATATCACACGTTGAAGGGACAAAATTAAATCAGCCGTTAAGCGTAGGTTCAAGATTTAGACATGGACGCCGTTCTCGCAATAACATAAAATAAACCAAAGAAAAACATCTTTATTCGTATAAACTGTACTTTACAATATTTATACGTATTTGTATTTGACAATATACAATAACCACGGGCAGTTTACACGGTGAAAACAATCTTCAGCATCCGAACCGAACAACTTATACATGTTTATTATCTTGTTTGTTTTGTGCTCGTGTCGTAGTGCGTAGGTAAACGTCCCAAAGTTGTTTTCATTTTATCCCTTACTGTACCACCCACTAACACTCACTCAATCCACCCGATTGGCCTAGAAAACCAGTGGATCTTATGTCGGTGGGCACAGATCTATGAAGTGTTCCAGATTTTGCAAAATATTCTCTAAATGAATATTAAAGTTTTTGTGAATAAAAGCTACAAATTACTACCGACTTTAAAACGTTTAAAAATTCCACATTTAGATCAAATTTGTCCAAAATAATATTTTACTATTTTTAATAGTTTTTTCCAACTATAGTAATAATAATAATTATGATGATGATACTTTTGTTAAGAAAATGTTTTTAATTTTTCTGGATTTTTCATTTTTTTGGTTCTGTTCATAGCTAGAAATGTATTGATTTTAGAATTACGTTTCTTAGCTTCAATGTGAAGCTTAGAAGGTATTAATTTTACTCTGATGTGTGTTTTTTTTTTTTTCTTTTGTCTGTCATTAATTTTTCTCTACTCTTACTGGTCCAGTTTTGATGAACGATACGTCAAAAGATCACAAATCGTATCTTTTTGAAGACATTACCCTAAGAAATTTTAAAAAATCCCCTCGTTCCCCGTAAAAGGGGAAAGTATCCGAAAAAAATACAAATTCTAAAACTGACAAATTTTGACATTTTTTATGCACGTAAATTTTGGACATTTTAATTTTGTTTTTTTACAGTTTTCTTAAAAATCTGACTTTTTTCCTCTCCACAGGGGGAATCAAAAACAGTTACTTTTGCATAAAAAGTTGACTTTTTTAAATTAACTTTTAATAAGGTTTCGGAAATACTCCAAGCATTTTACATATTTTAAAAGAAAGCTTATGTTACATACTAAAAGATAAAAAAATATAATTTCCCGACACCTTTCCTTTTAAGCACAAACGACTGCTGTATTTAAAAAAACATGCTATTTTTGCGTTAAAAGTTTTGATATCCTATTTTTTTTTCACCTTTTAAATTGCTATAACTATGTGAATAATGCATGAATATGTATAATTTTTATGTAATAACTACTTTTAAATTAGACAATTTCCCCTTATTCAGGAAGGGTTTAAATCTTAAAAATGCGTATACAATTATCTATTTTTTCAACTTAACATTTGATAATGTTCCGGAAATACTCCAAGCTTTAAATATATTTTAAATAAAAGCTCTTAATATATACTATAAGTTAAAAAAAAAAAATTCCCCACACCTTATCTCCCATACGAAAATAACCACCGTAGTTCAGGTAATCACAAAACTCCGAAAAATTAAATTTATTTATTTTAAAAAATCAAAAGGATTGGAGGAGAGGGTCTGCATCCCCTTCTTTTGGGTTTTCTCTGACTACGTGATTCATCAAGTTTTTCTAAATATTGTACACTATATACAGATTTGTATCGAAGCCTTTTTTACGACAGTGATTTTAATCACTGTCAGATATTTTCTAATAGCAAATGTGTCCAAAGAAAAAAAAAAAAAAACAAAAACAAAACTTCTGTACAAGTGAGTAGTAACTCACTCAAAGCGTAGTCGCTACCCCGTCAAAACCCACGCAATCCACTTTTTATTTTTGTATATTGTTCGAGTTTTAGAAGTTATTTTGTCACTACCTACGTATTGTTAGGTAATTGGTCATAAATGGTTCTTTATTTGAAACTTTTTTTCTTAAATTGTTGGCTATTTTTTTAGGCATAACGATAAAATAAATACTAAAAATTTTCAAAATAACTCCGGACGACTTGAAAATGTCACATTATCGTAAATGAACTAATGTATCTGTGATATTACTAGTTAGAATGAGTTTTGAACGATTTATAAACGTTAAGATTTTGAATTTTTCCCCCTCATAACTGTATAGTTATGGTTTGATTAAACATTTAATTTTGAGTTTAGAGTCTTTTATATTTTATTGGTTTAAACTCGTTTGAAAAATTTTGAAAATATTGGTCTACAAAATCTTTTGAGTGTAGTAGTATTTACATTGTTATTTATTCGCATTTTCAGTTGTGCAGTTGTGTCGTTTGCTTATGTCATTTAATATTTCATTAGTTATATACATAAACATTTTTAAAGGGTGATAATTCTAAATGAGATAACTTAGAAAAATTGTAAGTAGACATTATTTTGTACATTATTATTCAATGTTTTTTGTAGATGGCGATGAAACTACGTTCATAGTAATACAATATATTATTTATGTTCGTGTAGTTTTAGTTTGTAAATAACGGATAGTCCTTTTCTAACATATTGTTGTATAAAATCAAAATAAGTATTAAAATGAACAATTTAAGATAAATTTCCAAATCCAATTATTAATCATTGATAAATATACGATAATATGAGTGATTCATTGTACCATGTTAACCATGTACAATCTACAACAACCCATCTAATAGTTGTATTCCCAATAATTATGTCCAAATTTTAATATAGTTAAGACAAAGTTACATGAAAAAAAGCGAATGAGCACAGATGAATAGAACATTTCAAGACTGTACCGATTTTTTCAAATTAGTATACATTTTTTTTTTTTATACTTTTGTTTGAAATTAAGGTGAAATTAAATGGA
This sequence comes from Hormaphis cornu, assembly GCA_017140985.1. Classification (NCBI taxonomy): domain Eukaryota; kingdom Metazoa; phylum Arthropoda; class Insecta; order Hemiptera; family Hormaphididae; genus Hormaphis; species Hormaphis cornu. The sequence goes on from CM029358.1 coordinate 26,196,879, forward strand.
AATAAAAAAATTTCTGGTTTATATGATATTTTAAACATTTAAAAATAGTAGCTGTCGGACCTCAAGTAACGCTTTTCGGGCCGGAGTCCAATTTCAACTCCAACGTCACGCACACGTCGTGTTTAATTGAATGTAATATTGTTATACTTTTTTGTCTGGATTATGTTGTTTAATACTTGTTACATTCAATTAAAAAAAATTAAACAAGGGAAACGAGAATAATTGTGAAAAATGTCAAGAGCTTAAACACGAATTTATATATATTCTTTTCATTTAAATGGAAATTATGGGATACGCTGTGCTCGTAGGTATATATACACAACAGTTGTGGTTGATTCTCACGTGGCTTTTGTCTAATAAATTGTTACTATATTATTTTTTATGCATTATCTTTTTGAAATGTTTAGCGATCTACAAATATTAAGTTTGGTTTATAATGAAGCCGATTTAATCTATAAGTGCGTTGCCGTACAAATTTCGACATTTTTGTACCTATAGTTACTCCGGTGAGTAGGGAAATCTATATCCGTATAAAAATATATTTTTTTACTAGTTTCTTTACAAAGTTATGTATACATTTTGTAAACGTGTAACTACATTATATCGTGTCATTAAAATTTGAATTTGTGTCTGAAGTGACATTATTTTAATTGCATTTGCCGATCAGTGTTTGTTTTAAAATGTTTTTGGTGAATAATAAAAAAAAGTAATTAATTTTGTAATTCAAATAATTTCTTTTCCTTTATTCATTATTTTTCATTCAGTTTATTTATATAGCAGTTCTTTTTAAAATTACTTACATCCCTTTAAATGTTCACACAATATTACTGTTACAAATACAAATTACAATAACCATAGCAATACAATATGATTGTGACTTATACATCAAACGACTTTGACAATATTTGTTTACTGCATAGTAAATCACAAATTTTTATTTGTTCTTTTAATTCTCTTAATCAATTAATAAGCTCAAAATGTTCAGCTTTTGCTCGATATAAAATGGAATTTTCGGTTTAAAGATATTAAGATTGAAAATTACTTTTTTCTCTATGGTGGAGATATTTTTAAAACTATCTTCAACAATAAATATTTTTTACTTTTATATAATTCATGTTTAATTGGCAAAAGTGGTTTTTTAGAACCTAACTTATAACAAATAAAATTTTTATTTCTGACATTTTCCAAATTTAAATGGTGTTACGACCTAGACCGCTTTTTTGTAGCATGTTGACTCTTTTTGTTTTTCAGTGTACGTTGGCATTAAGGTGCTACCCAAAAACTGTTTATCACCTGTCAAATTACTTAATTTTAGGAGTACTGGAGTCTAATGTAAATAATGTAATATGTCTAATTTTGTTCCAGTGTCTTATTCCAATTTCCATAGTTATTGAAAAAAATTAAAATCTGCTCTATACTGAATATAACATTGATTCATCAAAACAATAATCGTTTATAGGTAAACAGAGAAACTAAAATGTTATGGTTAAAAAAATATTAAAACATTTACTAACAATTTAAAAATTATCAAGACTTCAATAAAATCATAAGATGGTACATAAAATCAAAAATATATTGGAAAATTTTTAAGCGTAGCACGAAATAAAAAAAAAGAAAACTACCAACAGTTCAAGAATACCTACCTACATTATATTAATTTCTTATGAATCTATGTTCTCTTACAAACATTGCAACATTTTGATTAACCTGAAATTAGTGTTTGTATAAAAAGCACGTTATTTTAAAAGCGATTCTTTCTCTTCTTGGCTCTGAATTGAAAAATTTACCGTGTTTGCTTAAAAACTAATAACTAAACTTTTAATTTGTTATAAGGTCCATAATTGAATCTAATGTTTTGCTTTATTATGTGCGTGTAAATGAAAATATATTCGGCGTAAGGTGAACTTTATGAAACACATTTACAAATAAATATGGTTATAAACTACTGAAAACTTGTTTAATTAGTTAAAAAGTAAGTTTTTTAAGAAAAATTGAACACTGCAAATAAAATATCCTTGTGAATAAAAACATAACTTTTAGACCAATCGTTTTTCGTGTTTATTTTAATTTTAAAAACAACATTATTATAAGAGAAAAGTTTGAAAATAACAATTAAAATGTTTTTAATTCAAGTGGCAAGTTAAAATTGTGTACAAGTGTGAGGTATCAACATAAATAAAAGTAAAAAATATATTTAAAACACAAAATGCATAGTTTTATTGATCATTTAGTGAGTATTTAAGTTAGAAAGAAAATTCGAGTTATAATACTTTTATACAATAGTTTTTATAAAAATGTATAATATATGCTTTATTTATTTATACATCAATTGCAACATTTTTGTATTTTTACATCAAAACATCAAAATAACAATTTTTGGTTAGTTAAATAAAAAAAAAATTATCATAAATATTTTATTGCAGTATTTTTTCATAACGCTATAATATTTACATTGATATTTAAAATGAAATCAATTTCAATTTTAATTTATAAATATTACAACGATGTTTTTTGTCAGACATTCCAAACTTATATTAAAATCATTTACATTTCATATTTTTTTTATGATTTTTAGGTTAAAAATTAAGTTTTTTTTTGTATTTGACTGTTATGTATAAAACATTATTTGACAGTATATTATTTACCTAAATAAGACAGCTAAAATTGTATTGAGCTTTCTTATTTGATGAATCATTTTGCATTACTTACTGAAATTTTCTTTGTTTCTAATTTATTTATTTATTAAAAAACATAAGAATTCTATAAAATTGAAATTCAATACAAAACGTCAAACATGTTTTAGATTCTGAGTGTAGCAAAGTATGTATTGGTTAACACGATGCGTGTTTTTTTATTTTTTATTTTTTAACTGTCCCCGAAAGTACAAAACTTTTTTCCAAAATGTTTTGATTTTCACAAAAATAAAAATAAATTTTAAAAAGTAAGTAGATAGAGGAAAAATAAGAAATAAGTATTTTCTATAGTTGCTGCTCTAGTGTGTCACAGGTACGTTGAACATGTGTAAATAAATTAATAAATACATTTTCAACAATTGAAAAGTAATAATCAAGAAGTTAATTTTGAGAAGAGAAGAAATAAAGTAAGAAAATTTTAAGATAGAGAATGAATTCGAATATAATGTTAAGTGTACCGATAAAATTAATTATTTGTTATTTTCATATATTTCTTGCACTTTATTTTTGATATTTTTTTAAAATTTTAATTTTTCCCATTGTTATATTTATGTAATGCATATTATAATATAGACGTTTGCTTTACAGTTGAAATCAACAGGTTTATACACGTTTACTTACTCGTTTTCTTTTCCAAAGATTCACCTCCAAAACACGATCATTTTAAATTATTTATTTCCCAACAAATAAGCTAATTAAGTTTTCCGTTTCTAAAAACACCCGCTTTGCAACGTGTTATTGTCCCCCAAAAATATAAAATAGTTGCCTTCATAGCATTTTCTTATTTTTATTTATGATTTAATTTTTATATCTAATTCAATCGTGTTTAGAACACAATTAGGAGTCAATTTTGAAGAAGAAATACAATTGTAGACTTTAATCTTCTAATTCCATTATTATTTATCAAAACAAAAAATTATCACGTGTGACAAAATTTTGAAGTTCAATTTGTTTCAAAAACATAAGTTTCCAGTTCATCGATTTTAACTCACATCGATATTAGAGCACATTTTCAGGGGCGGTTCCATATTTATGTCAGGGGAGGCACATTTCACTTTCATTCTTCAGAAAAACTTTGAAGTATTTTAGAACGTTCTTTTCACCATCAGATTAATCCTTCTATTTTTTTTTTTTTTTTTTGGCATCAAAACCAGTAACGATGTTATCTATAAAAAAAAATAGTTATTTTTACACCTACCTGTGATCCGCGGATTTGTCTTTGGTCTGGGGTCCCAAGAGCCACCCATGATTCTTTGAAAGTTCTCGTGATAGTATTAAATATTATGAGTGTGTGTAATTATGAGTGTGTAATATTTCACACAGTAAACCAGACGCAATTATAAGAAGCAAAAAAAAAAAAATTATGCATTTTGAGAGATAAATTTTCATTTTCCACACAACGTTTTAGGTACATTTTGTTGGTACCTATATCGTTTTTATGGCGTCGTATTATATTTTCAACACCCACGAGTACCTCTCGGTGATGAAATAATAATAGCAACAACGACACGGGTTCTACGAACGAGTGTCAGTCAGTCGTTCTACAATTTCGCCGAAGCGGCCGAAAATAAGTTCATTATTACAGGGACGGTTCTCGGTAAATTATTAAGGGACTGCCCGAAGGTCTGTACAGTTTCTGCAAAGTAATTACTTCTCTTTCGCCGTGTCGAACACACATACGGCGATATTATATTTAACTATCACGTGTATACCTCGATATCTGCACGCGTCGTCGTGTTAACAATAACGGTCCGTCGATTGGGGAGAGAAAAGTTTTTTTTTATTTTGAGAAAAAAAAATTTGAGCGAGTGCCGACGTCCGTCGTTGTTCGGTGAAAAGCGGAGTAGATAATAAAAATAAAAAAAAAAACGCTCTCATACCTTCTGTCCGAATAAATTGCTCTTAATTTATAAATCTCGGCGCGGCCCGAGGTAAATATCCGATTGCTAGGGTCTTTTCCAGATTGCACTTGAGCGCGGCCGTTCTCCGTTCTCCGGTCGCCCCGTTTCGCCTACGTTATTTTGCCGATTTATTTGCGCTGTCGTCACGACGGATGTTGCCGAGGCCTATATCCTCTTTTCCCGAAACGAGGAAAGGGTTTAATTAAAAACAATATTGATTAGTTATTTTTTTTTTTTAATCAGTTATACCTGTTACGATATTGTGCAACCGTGTAAACGACGTGTTATCGTGTCTGCTGTTTGCGAACGAAGCTTTCAAATTCGTCTCCGTTCTCGAAAACACTAACGAATCGCGTGTCCTTCGGCGAACGTTTATAAATATTATAAATATAATTTTTTTTTTTTTTATGCTTTCAATGTGAATATTTTACGTGTGTAATTTTTTTTAGTCATTCAATAGTTAAAATCGTCACAAACAGTTAAACCGACTTAAAGTGGATTATTTTTACATGCTATACTGTATTATATTATGTATATATTTATAGTATACGGTTGTTGCGAATATTCATTTTATTATATTAGTTAAAAGAAAAAAAAACACACATAGTTTATAAAATTTTTTAACCATCACGTTTTTATATTGTTTTAACAGAATACCACGTTTTTGATAAAGTTTCAAATATCTTTAGTTTTTTTAATACTGATTTCATATTTATTAAGCTCGATAAATTAACTTTCAAATGATTCTGTTTACATTAATAACATACAATTTATAAATTCGGTCGTAATTTATGGTTTGGCGTAAGCGGTATTTGATTTTTAACATAAAAATATGAATTCAATGACGGAATTTCGGGATGATTCTTTGTAGTTTCGCCGACCCTCAGACACAGAAACCCATTGAAAATGATTTATTATACATACCGATATGTATTTATGTGTATGTATGTATTTACAAACAATTTTCGTGGCAATGATTTCTAAAAAAACGGCTGATCCGATTTGATTTCTGCAGTTTCCGGAAAAATAGAGCTACATAATATTTGAAAGTGTGCATCATAAATTTTTGTCAAAATCAAGTTTGAAGTCATCACTTACCTATGGGAACCGTGTAGTGACAAGTATATGTAATTTCGTTGATCCGACAAAGCGAGAACCGATTTGATTTCTGTTTACTGAAAAAGAAATATGTTTAATTAAAGTTTTATACTATCCATTTTTTTTTTTTTATATAAATGCCAAATGGAGTAGTTTTAGAGAAAAATAAGTTTAACGTCACCGTCAATTACAGTGTTGTGTGGCGGTGGTGGATATATAACATTGGTTGATTGAACTGCAATTGACTTCTGCTGTTTGATTACTAATACCATACATATTTTAAGCGATGCACTTATTTTAAAATTTTGTAGAGTACTTTTTTAAGTTACTTAAATCAGAAATGTTCGTGTTGTGTAACATGATATAAATCTAGCTTCACTTCTAGACCCTGCCGACGAGGTTTTTTTTTTTTTAAATATTTTTGTCCACTTGTACACTAAAAATTACGTTCTACGTCACGTTTCAGGGAACCCTCGGCCGCTGGTCGTATGGCTGAAAAACGGCCAAGTAGTGGACGAAGAGTGCGAACACATCGCTGCGGATGTGAACGAAAACCGATTGCACTGGCCGGCCGTGAGCCGTCAAGATCTGAACTCGGTGTTTACGTGTCAGGCGACCAACACCAAGTTAATGGATCCGCGGCAAACGTCCGTCACGTTGGACCTCAAACGTGAGTGATTAGTAAAAAAAAAACATTTTTGTTTGATGAGACGTTTAAAAAAAAATACAAATACAAAAGTTGGGTGATTATTACTCGGGAATCGGTATATATTGTAATAAGTTATATAATTTCGTTTGTTTTTTTTTTTTTTTTTGTAAGATATATCGGCGAAACCAATTTTATAGCGACAAATAATATTGCTTCGTTCGAAATTGTAGTATTCCATTGCAATGAAAAATTTCCTACGCGGTGTATGTTTGGTTCCGCAAAACGTTTCGTGTCTGAGATAAACAAAAACAAACGAAGAAAACTCTAACACGAAAATGATAGAAAAATTTAATTTTGACTTAGGTCTTTTAAATGGTATACATTTATGCGATTACAAAAGAAATAATTTAAAATAAAACTATGTGATGAAAATGTTATACGTAAAAAATATCATAGGTTATAACGCATATTGTATTAAATTTTATATGGGATGGATTTAAAATCAACATTATACTGTGCACGTAGTGCTTTTAAATTGAAAATCATAGATTAACAGAATAGTTTAAAGCGTAACTCAAAAAAACCATACCTTTAAATTCTCGCAAAATAATCTACTCTACGTAAATAGATGTATTTTGGTTAATTATTTTTGAGTTTTCGATATCTTAACCGAAAGTACAAAATATAAATGTCAAATAGAAAACTTTTTTATACATTTTCTCTATAAGAATTTTGAAAAATGTAACACATTTTTCGTGTTAAAAAATTATTATTTAGTTCAAAAGGACTCGATAAATTGATATGTTAATTTTTAGCTCAATTTATCTCTGAATTTTAAGAATAGACATCTAAGTCTTCATGTAGTTATACATAATGTTTAAAATACCAAAATTAATTAACAGCGGTTAAAGAAATTTAATTTAAATTGTTCGTCTGCGCGATCGTACAAAATAATACAAATAACTTTCAAAATAAATTACAAAATTCTATTTTTGCACCATAATACAAAAGATGTTAAGTTAAAATACAATTATTTTTTTAACCTTATAATTTGTTTAAAATTAATAACCTGATATGAATAGAAAAAATATTTAATTACTTTCATCTAAATTATTTTTAATATGTATTGAACTTAACTCTTCCGGGATTTTACACATATCAACGAAATAACTCTTATTACCTACATAGTTTAATAACACATTGTGTGCAGTGAAATAAAGTCAATCATACAGCTGTTGTGTATTGGTAGTGCCTAAGGGTTGACAATATCAAGAAAATAATCGTTTTAATTGAATTTTAGAAGAAAGAAAAAGGTAGTGCAAACGGGAGTAAATTACAAATTAAATGCCAAAGAACATTATTAATATTTTTGTAAAACTATTTCTATACATACATTTGACTGTTTATTACCTCTCCGGGCATTCTTCTACTTTGAATTTTATTCTTTTTTCGTAACGTAGTGCGAAACTTGCTTGTAGGACATTATTAATTTGTAATCATGTTTACACAAAGAAAACAAAATCTTTGAGGTTATGTATATCCATCTCGCAAATCAAAATAATGTGATCTGGTCAATAGTAATTTTGTGGAAAATTCATCATTAATTTTACTGTAAATAAAAATCTCTTGATTAAGTAATTAAAACTTACACAATTTGTTGTGCTGATTGCAAATTTTTCTTGCAAACTACCAGAACTAACTCTACAATTATACAGCTAAATCATATTAATTTGCCAAATTTTAAACGATAAAATCAATAGATTTTGTTTAAACATTAAACATTTAAACAAAACAAAAATTAACTTATTATACCCTAAGTATATCATATGATTGTATGTAATTATTTTTTAGAACATGTTATTTTGTCGTTTTAGCATGAAAAAACTTAAAATTATTAATAAAATATTCAATTTTATACAGGGATAATTTTTTTTAAATATATAGTTTGATACTAAAGTTTTTACTATCAACTCATTACCAACTTACTGAGGTATAAAACATGAATTTATTCATATTATCCACAGTAAAAATAAGTATTATTTGGTGGTAAATGTTTAATGCGAATATATAATTTTTTAATAGAAAATTTCTTATTAATGATTTTTGTTTCATCAGAATTGACTCTCGTAATAAAACTAACACAAATACGGATATAAACCTTTAAGCCAAATATTTTGCATAGCAAAAAAACCGAAATTTCAACTCAATCACTTAAGTTTCTCTTATCTAAAAACAAATCTAAAAATGACATTTTTGATCATTTTACATTCATGTTTGAACCAGTAATATTCGATACGTTTTAATTCTCAATATTAATTTTAGATTCTGAGTGAAGCAAGGAAGCTATTGATTTTACATAGATGTGTGTTTTTTTTTTTTTATTTCTGTGTCTGTGGCACCTGTAGCTCCTAGGGAATTGCTCCGATTTTCAACAACAGTGCCCCTTTCCGGTAAAAAATTTTATATCCTTGGTGCATTATAAAAAGAGGTTTTTCGAAATTTTCAATTCCAAAAAAGTTTTTCAGAAAAACAAAAAAAAAAATTAAAAAAACGGAAAAAAGTACGGAAAACGCATTTTCGACAAAATCAATTTTGTTAATTGATCATAACTCCCAAAATAATGATTGGAAAGACTTAATATTTTCACACAATATGAACATTGATAATGTACAAGAATAAGGCAAATTTCAAAACATTTCACAGATTTTTGAGCTAAATTTAGAACTTTAAAATTTTCGAAAGTTTCAAATTTTATTGTAATTTAATTTCAATAAAAACTTAAATTTTCCAGAAAAAGTTTTGAAAATTTAATATACTGTTCGAAACTGAAAAATTTTAAAAATCATATGTCATAAATTTTTTTATGGTCGTTTTAATTCTGAAAATTGGCCGAAATCAGATATTTTTGTGATTTATTTTTTGAAAAAAAATTGTAACTTACACAATTTTATTATTTAAGAATTGAAAATTTAAAATATTATGTAAAACAAAAATTGCTATAATTATACGAAATTTTCAAAGAAATCGGCCTAGTAGTTTTCAAGAGCGTACAAATAAAGTGTCGATAAAATGGTGTGTCACACTATATATTATTTTGTTTGTCAACTGGGTGCCGCGCTGGTTTGAATCCCACTTTCGGAAAAAAGTTTTTGGCGTTTTTTTCCAAGTATTTTTTTTTATTTTCAAATCTTGTAATTAACATTTAACCCACATTCCATTGTCCTATCGAGCTGAAATTTTGCATACAGCTTTGTTTAGGATGACAACACATTATGGAAAAGTCAGTATAGGGAGACCCCAAGGGACTAGGGTTAGGTTTTTTTTAAATTTTTGTGATCAATTTTTCTAGTAGAAAATATGCTCCAATTTTAACGTACAATACCCCAAAAGATAGATGATTGATCCGAGATGGTACTTTATTTGAAACGTTGATAATTTTTTAGATCCTGGGGGAAAAACGAAAACGGTCAAATTCCCAAAAATATTCCGTTTGACTTGAAATTTATATGTCATTAAAAAAGGTTTAACGAGTTAACTGCTTAGTTTTCAAACTATTTTGATCGTTTTTAACGGAGTAATGGAACTTGGGGGGAACAAATAATTACGGGAAACGTGCGTTTTATAACAAAAATTGTTATAAAACATATACAATATGATAATGTTTTAATTTAAAACATTATCATAGAAAACATTTTCCTGAACCTTTTTGTATGACCTTTTAATACTTGCTCGATAAAGAAATTAAAAACTTCGTTTTAGAATGAAAAATTCAGCTATTTCTTTCTGGGCCCATTGTCAGTTAAATATAATTATTAATTTCCTAAAAACTATTTCATAATATATACTATACCTATTCGTTCTCCTTTGAAGATTCGTGTAAAACGAAATAACGCTATAATATATTATTACAGTAAGTCGATTGTAAAATACAAAGCAATGTCTTGCAATGGGCGAAAACTGCATCTGCATGTGAAGTCTAGCTGTGAATTGAATTATTATTTATCGTTAAAATTGAGAATTACTTGAAACACCGAAGTAACCATTCTAACTTTGAGAATGCCATTATTCCATACGTGGGTACAACGTTATTAATTATTCCATTATTCAATATTCGACATTATTCCTACGCGTTCTCATACGTAGGTACAACCTCAGTGCCCGCTAGCATTCGAATCGACTTTATTATGCACTCGGCAACAATTGATAACAGTTTTAAAATACATGCATTACGCATACGAACGATTGAAAATTCCATTTTCCGCGTTCGTATATGACTATTGTGCAAGACGTTTTGCGATTATGTGTACTCGTGTTTAAACTCAATCGTTTGCCAGTTAAAATTTGAGTGTGTTTACACGTATTCTGTGCGTGCACTATTCGTGTAAGTAATTTACAGCTGCCGGTAAGAAAAGTCAACGTCTAGCCGGGGGAAACGGTTGTTCACAAAATGTAGTTTTCACATTATAGTTTTCTCTTTATTCGTGATCATTTTTAAGAGTCAATGTTTGAACTATTTATAGCTATATAGATACGTAAATAATATACATTTTTTTTTTAGAATTTTGTTTAATTTTCTTTTCATACTTTTTCCAATACATTTTTTTTTAACACCGACATTTAAAAAACAAGAATCGGTTAATTAAAATCAAACAGTTAAAAAAAAAGTGAAAATTACTTGTATACTAAGATGCTCGAGAATCGGGTTTGTGTATCGCATTCGTCGTTTGGGTGTTCTTACTGAAAATTCGATATTCTAAAATGTTTTAAAGTACGATTCAAACATCGAGATTTTGATATTCTGTGATTAGACAAAAAATATATAAGCGTTATAAGATTTGACATATTATTTTTGATTAAAGGAAAAATAGTTTTTTTAAGAATGATTATTTTATTGTTTGCGTCTTGTGATTTTATAATATAATACAACTTTAATACAAATTAAAATTCAGTAATTTACAATTTATATTTTGTAATTGATAGAACGAAATATTTTATGTATTATAGATGTAATATTTAATAAAAGTATATATTATACAAAATAAACATATTTTGTAATAAATCGAATATATTTATAAAAATTTTATTTACAACTTACTAGAGTAGTTATTGTAAAGCCTCATCCCGTGTTAAACCTGTATCTTACAAAACACATATTGGACTATTTGTGTTATGTTTTTTTGAAAAATTATGCCTCACTGCTAGACAACGATAATTGATTTAAAGATAATATAAATTTGTGGTCTACTAGCGTTTATATATATATATGTATATAGGAGCTGAGAAACCGAAGATTTTAAAATCATACGATGACTAACACCAATCTAATATTAATTGTTTATTAGTTGTATTTTTGCTAGTAAGTCATTTCTTTTTAATTTATTAAGTCTTTTGTTCTTTAAAATTATAATAAATGAAAACAAATATATTTTTTGCAGTTAGGTATGTCATATCTAATATGTTTCCCCAATTCATGTTTTTTTCGTTAACGTAGGAATACAATATCTGTAAATATATGTTGTATATTAATAATGTGCAATACAATGAATTTTGAATCTTGAAATTTTCAGTGGCTCCACTTTTGGTTACGTTCTCAATCCTGGATGAAATTTTAGTAGCCGATAGGAGATACGACGTGCTGTGTCATTCTGCTGGATCAAGACCGCCCGCATCAATTACATGGTACAGGAACGACAAAAAGCTTCCAAAACTGAAGGTCGGTAAAATTAAAAACTATTGGCTCTATGTGATATTGATTTCTCGATAGATTTTAATTTTTTGGAGAATTAATATAACTAGTGTAAATTTATTTCAAAATACCTTAATACCTGAAGGATTTTAAATGGTTTTATCAGTTCACGTTTCGTAGAAATTAATAATGCGTCATGTTTTTGATTATTTTTTCAATCTACCAACTATGCGTCGCAGAAATTGTACACCAGGATTCATATAATATCAGTTACTGCTCTAGCCTATCTGTAGGATAAAATTAATAAATATTTTTTTATAACAATTAAATAATTTCTTCCAATGTTTTTGTATATACACACATATTTTCAAATTATAATAATAATATGATTAAATCAACACAACCCAATCAGTTGTCGCACGGCTAAACCCAATAACAATGATGAGCTAGTATTTCAGAAATGGCATAAGAGAAACATATCTCGTAATTCGTATTAAATTCCACGTAATCATGTCTGTTTCATTAGATTTTAACCATGTAAACATTTGAATTTATAAACGTAATACTTATAAAAGAATTTCGTCGAATTAAATCGAGTTATTAATTCTGTTGGTATTACGATCTTTTGAAATATTGCATTTGCATATCTCGAAAATGTGTACTCTCGTTAACAATTTATTGATTTTCAATGTGTGTTTTGTAACGTGATTATTCGAAACGTTCGTATTGTTTACGTACCACAAAACATAATTACACGAACATCATTGTATACACTGTTTTCGAGTACTCGGTAAACAGCGAACCAGCATTTTTTCTCGTCGTCGGTCGTTAATAATATTTCTCCTGTCAGTATTTTATACCCTGCACGACCGTCGTAATAATTTTTTATCTCTCGTGATCAGATCCCAATAAAAACGCGAAATAAATGTTAAAAATTAATTTTTTAATAGTACGATATAATTGAAATAATGTAATAAAAATTGTGTACTTATAGTGTTTAGTATTATTCGCAAAAATATACACAATATGTAACAGCTGTAAATATACATTTCAAATAAATTATTCGTTAAAACCAACGAGTATTTTTTTACAATTTTGTATAAAACGCATATGTATAATGCATAAAATGCAGAACATGTTATTAGTTATCGTACTCATTATTGTACGAGTAGAATCCGACTAACAGTATTACACCAACGATTACTGAGTCCAAGTATTCATGATGGGAAAAAAGGAACTTAAACCTATGTTTTTGGCCTTACGTTCAAAAATATGGTTTGAAAACGAAAACGGTAGCTATATTAGGTTACAAGTCACCTTGAAATTAACAGAATGTCAGAAAAATTTACACTCGTATTTTGAAGCCTGATAAAAGTCAAAAAATTAATTAAAAAATTAAAATATCTTGTTGTTAGTTTGTTTATTTTGAAAGTCCTACACACACTCGATGAATAAACGTATATTCCCCAAATTTCAGAGCCAATTTTCTGCAATCACAAATCAATGCAAATTATAGTGATATAAATCTCTATGCTGAAGCGTTGCTGGCGAACATGTTTTTCTCGTATCAACTTATCGTATACTGTACCAACTTACTTATTTACTTGAAAATCTTTTTTTTTTTTTTTTTAATTTTGCGCTAGTTCGAGACACGGATTCTTTATTTTTTGTCACCTGGTACTATTTTCCGTTAGCTTTATGATCAATAGCTCCTAATTTTTAGTATACCATAATATAGACGGTGTGAATGGCACAACTCTAAAAATGATTGTAGGATTTTATTGAAGTAGCATACGTAAGTTCTTTTCCAACTTTAAACTGGACGAATATTCATATAGATTAGCAAATAAATATATATATATATATATAGGTACTTTTTTAAAGGAATTATATGGTACAATATCTCTACAAACAACGCCTCTGTAGTCTAACTATGTCTATGGAAGCCGCAATCGTTTTCCACAATTATTATTAGTGTCATTCATAAAACGTTTCGTTCAAAGAGCATTAAATTATACGTTTGACGTTTACCTAAATGGTTAGTTTTAAATGAAACACGATGGTTTCATATAGATTTTATGGAACGAAAAAAAATCCTAATTTACTTTTGAACCAAAACCCGTGTAAAAGTCTTCACGTGCGTATCAAGAAAAACGAATTTTGCGGTTTACGCGATCGGCAAAGGGCGGACACAGTTGGTATTATAAAACGTAGTGCTGCCTGTGTGGTGGTGTTTCGATAGTGAATCGGCGGACTTACGGCGCGGAGCTTTACGCGGAAAAGTCTCAGGATTCCGACGGAAACTGCAGAGTCGGTCGGCAGAGCCAGTGAAACGAACCCCGGAAGATAATTCACCCTGAATTCCGGTGGGAAACGAACGCGGGACCCGGACGGGGTAATCGGATGAACATTAACCTATAGTCGAAAACGCGGTCGGAACCACGGTCGCGGTCGAAGCGAATGCAGGTGGGGGGCCTATTGATCCCTTCGGAAGACCCCGGGATTCTCTATCCGGAAACGTCGGGGGACGGAGGGACGCCAAAAAGGGTCGTCGCGCGTACAACGGGGCGGCCACCTTAAAACATCAACGGAGTTACCGACGCTTACCAGGTTTAAGGGATTTTTCTCACTTTTATTTACTGTACGTCTTCTTTGCTTTCAAATTTTTTTTTTCTTTTCTTTTTTTTCTTAACCAAACGAGCGGTTCATTATTATTCGGTACGCTCGGTTTAAAAAAAACTAAAAAAAAATTATTCGCGGTTTTTCCGACATCTGTTGAACGTCAATTTGTTTCCGTTATGATGGCATGACGTGTATTTGTTTTTTATTTCAAACCACTATTCCTTATTTGTTTATAACTCGCAATAGTGCTCTCTTGAAATAAAAATAAAAAATAAGTCTTACGACATCAGCATCTGCGAGTTTGTAGTATACCGCTACAAAATTACTATATTCATAACTCGTGACAGGTATACGTCAAAACAATTATTTCTTACGATCTATTAAATCAAATAAGTTAAAATACGCGTTTATCTTACGTATCTTAATACGTCAGTTATATGATATTTTGTTTTGAAAAACGTTAAAACGCATTATCAACAACAATGTTTCGATGAAAAATGCAACTTAATGATTCTATAATTGTTCAACATTATACTATGTTTATAAATATATTATATTGGGTGCCGGATTTAATAATTTGTGTTCAACTGTAAATCTGGGTATCTAGAATACGTTTTTTTTTCTATCACATATTGTTCGTGTAAATGAATTAACAACTGTAGACGAATGGTTTAAATTGTTCGTATGTATATAAACTAAGTTATTTGTTTTCAGGGACGATTAATAAATTAAAAACTTGTAAACACACGCATTAAACATTTATAAAATGTTTAATCACAAAAAATTGTGACCTGAAAGTAAAATAAAAATTCAGAAATAAATATAATACATAAAAACATTAGATTCCAAAATAACAATAAAAAGCGATCTTCAATATGTCTATTTACTAGAGAATGTACCTGTATGAGATTTAAAATAAATAAGATTTTTAAAATTTTTATTTATATTTCAATATTGTTATTAATGAAATTTCGTATTTACCTTCGATTTTCAAACTATTTTTATCATTCTTCATAGTGAAGTTTTTTTTTTTTTTTTAATACCTTTGCAGCTCACTGTGGAAATCACAATTGACGCAACAAAGAAAACTATTTGTGTTTTATAGTTCTTTGACATATTACCAGCTTTAAAAATTAATAAGTTATTTTCGAAGTACAAAATATAATATGTGTTGTTTTATATTATGTTGTAAGAAAAAGTAAAATAAAATTTCGTTGAAATCTATTTTAAATCTATTTAGATTAACATCGTAACTTTTTAACCCAAGTATGTGGAAATAAAATGTGTATTTATTCACTTTTATTAAAATCGTCTGATAACTCTATTTTTAAATGACTTTTGAGTACGTGTCGCAAAAAAAAAAGAATATATATCTATTTATGTATGTATAAACAAACAAACTTAATATCATCGTGAAATACGATTAACCCAAAGAGTAAGGTATAATTAAATAATCATTAGTGAATAGAATTGAATTCCCTAAAAATATTTTGTAGGATGTTAAATACATGCCCGAAAGAATGAAACAACAAAAAAAAACTTATTTTGTTTCATTTATCGTTTTTATGAAGAAATCTCAAAATGTTAAAATATAATTCTGGTAATGTTTTTCTTTAATTCACATTCATTAGTAAAATAAATTAAAATAAGAAAAACATAGATATGAACAAATAATAAAATAAAATACATTTTGTAAATGAAGAATTTCAACGTCTTGGATCCAAAATCCTAATGAACCAAAAGAAAAAAAAACAAATAATTCTGGGGCGTTACTTTAATGTGACTCATTATCTTAACTGAAAATGGCTTACTAATGCTCCATATTTGATTAAAAAAGATAATGTTAAATTTTAATTTTGATAAAATTATTATTATATATATATATATATATATATATATATATATATATATATATATATATATAT